>JAUCMU010000137.1:109361-136559 GCA_032275025.1 Enteromius treurensis
ATAACAATTAATAAATGAAATATTCTTAAACTTTGTTTTTTACATAGTTGAATGTGGTGACAACAAAATCGCACAAAAATTATAAATGGAAACCAATTTTATTGGATTTGTAGTCACACTCAAAATTTAAGTGGAAAAACACACTACAGGCTGATCCAACTTTGATGGAATGTCCTTAAAACAAGTTGAAATGAGGTTCAGTAATGCGTGTGGCCTCCACGTGCCAGTATGATGCCTGGGCGTGCTCCTGATGGGGTGGCGGATGGTTTCCTGAGGGATCTCCTCCCAGACCTGGACTAAAGCATCTGCCAAGTCTGTACAGTCTGTGGTGCAATGTGGCGTTGGGGGATGGAGCGAGACATGATGTCCCAGATGTGCTCAATTGGATTCAGGTCTGAGGAACGGACGGGCCAGTACATAGCATCAATGCCTTTATCTTACAGGAACTGCTGACACACTTCAGCCACATGAGGTCTAGCATTGTCTTCCATAAGGAGGAACCCAAGGCCAACCGCACCGGCATATGGTCTCACAAGGGGTCTCAATCTCGGTACCTAATGGCAGTCAGGCTACCTCTGGCAAGAACATGGAGGGCTGTGCGGACCTCCAAAGAAATGGCATCTCACACCATTACTGACCCACTGCCAAACCGGTCGTGCTGGAGGATGTTGCAGGCAGCAGAATGTTCTCCACTGTGTCTCTAGACTCTTTCACGTCTGTCACATGTGCTTAGTGTGAACCTGCTTTCATCTGTGAAGAGCACAGGGCACCAGCGGTAAATTTGCCAATCTTGGTGTTCTCTGGCAAATGCCAAACGTCCTGAGGGCCTCCATGCTCTGGACGCTACGCTGACAAACACAGCAAACCTTCTCGCCACAGCTCGCATTGATGTGCCATCCTGGATGAGCTGCACTACCTGAGCCACTTGTGTGGGTTGTAGACTCTGTCTCATGCTATCACTAGAGTGAAAGCACCGCCAGCATTCAGAAGAGACCAAAACATCAGCCAGAAAGCAGAGGAACTGAGAAGTGGTCTGTGGTCACCACCTGCAGAACCACTCCTTTATTGAGGGTGTCTTGCTAATTGCCCATAATCTCCACCTGTTGTCTCTTCCATTCACACAACAGCAGCTGAACATGATCGTCCATCAGTGTTGCTTCCTAAGTGAGCCGTTTGATTTCACAGAAGTGTGTTTGACTTGAGTTACATCGTGTTGTTTAAGTGTTCCCTTTATCTTTTTGAGCAGAGTGTGTGTGTGTATATATATATATATATATATATATGTATAGAAGGATCATGAAAATTGCGTGCTATTGTTTATAATATGGTTCTAAATATGCTATTTTTACATAACTATAAAAAACTAATAATAACTAAATTTATAAAAATGTCCCTTTTCAAAAGTTTACATACCCTTAAATTTTAATACCATGTGTCGTTTCCTGTATGATCCACTACTTTCTTTCTGTTTAGTGATAGTTGTTCATACAAAGTTCCTTTTTGGTCCTGAGAAGTTCAACTACCCTCTGTTCTTCATAAGAATCCTCTAGCTCCTGCACATTCTTTGGTTTCCCAAACATCTTCTGCAAATTTAAAACCTTTCCAACAGGAACTATATGATTTTGAGATCCATCTTTTCACACTGAGGGCAATTGGGGACTCATACATAACTATTATATAAGGTGAAAACATTTAATGCTGAAGAAGGCCCCTCTGGGGTAAACGTTTTGAAATGGATGATCAGGGTGCGTTTTTGTCTTTTGGTGCAGGTTGTGTCTTGCGTACGGAGGCTCGGATGTGACGCGGTGTTTTTTCTGGCTTATGCAGAGAGCTGGTTTTCCCTATAGAGATTGTCAACTCAGCAACAAACTAGACTGCATGTTACTGCAGCAGCTCAAAGAGTCCTTCTGCCATCTGGATCAGGTGACCGCACAGCACATAGAGCTAAACAAATGAGTCGGCCTTTTGTCAATATTCACTAGGACAAGACAGTGTGACGATACATTGCAGTGAAAAAGTGTCCATCGTTAGAGATTTTGCTGCATTGTGTGTTCTGCAGTATGCAAATATATCTTCTCAACATACTTACTGAGTGATAAGAAAGTTCATATTAACCTCATATTATATCACATTCATATTATGCTTTGTAATCTGATGTATTACTGTTTTTTCTGCAGGATATTTCTGGGCTGCAGGATCATGAGTTTCGCACGTGTTTCCCTGACTCCCCAGTGCTGCTGTATCAGTTACGATTAGGAGATGAGAAGCTCCAGGTAGAGACGGACCGGATTGTGTGCCATTAGTGGTGGTTTAGCACATGTCTGCTTATTGACATCTGAGATCATTGTTCTGTTTGTTTAATAGGCTCCCATGACACTATTCTACCCTGCTGCGTTTGGTATAGTGGGGCAGAAGATGACATCGCTACTGCATCGCTCTCAAGGAGACGCAGAGGATCCACATGATGAGCACTTCCTCCTGACCACACAGAGCAAACAAGACCAGGTGCAACTCCTTACAGTTCCTGAACGTCTACATCGGTGTTTATCCATAAAAAAACAACAACACTAACACAATAACAATAACACTTTATTACACTACACAGTATGAAGCATTAGTAACATTACAACATTATTATGCATTAGTAAACAGTTTACATTTATCTAATATTGCCTTTTGATATAAAGTTACATTTCTCCAAATCTGATGAAGAAATAAACTCTGTCGTCCTGTTTTCATTTCCAAGGGAATTGTTCCTTTAAACTCTACGTTTCTCTTCTTTCAGCCTGTTCAAGCTGAACCGGTGAGGAATGGAGGAGTGTAATCTCACTGTGTTTCTCTCTCACAGTCTTCTAAAGCCACAGCAGATCGTAAGTTATTCCCCAAGGCTGCTGGGTTTGAGGGGGAATCCAGCACGTGTGACCCGTCAGAGAAGGGAAATCTTGCTCATGACCTGGAGCTGGGTCACGCTCAAGCCGAGTGTCTCGTCGGTGGGGCAGAAGCAGAAGAAACATCATCCGCCCTGTTGTCCAGGAAGACGGCCATGACTCAGTTTGAGGGAAAAGCACTTGGCGTGGATAAAGCCATCTTACACAGCATTGACTCCTGCGGTAAATACTGTTACCAACACATGGCTGAATCTCCCAAAGACCTGGGACAAATCTAACGCCTTAATGAAAGCTCTTCATTCTTATTATAAATTTGCATATAAAAGTTCAGTTGAAACAGCGTGGGAACACTCCACAGAGTTACTACTCATCGTGCATCAAGAGTTGAGCTTCAGTTGTGATCAAACACATCTCAAGAAGCTAGTAAAGCTCTTCAGAAAGACTGTTATTTGTCTAAAACCGAGAAGCATAATCTAACAGCTGAATACATAAGCTTTCCACTGATGTCTGGTTTGTTAGGAGAGGAGGACAATATTTGGCTGAGAAAATTTGGAATCAATCAGAAAATCGCCTTTAAAGTTGTTCAAATGCATTTCTTAGCATTTCATATTACTAAGCAAACATTTAGTTTTTATGTTTACGGTAAGAAATATGTTCTAAATATGTTTATAGAACATGTTTCTTAATATCCTAACGATTCTTGGCATAATTTTGACTGTTGCTTAAGATATATCCGTGCTACTGATGACTGCTTTGTGCTTCAGGGTCACAGATTTGATTTCAAACATTTCTTACTTGCATTATATTGTTATTTTTTGGTACTGAAGCCTTACAGCATGTGTTTATGGGTTTATTTCCACAGCCTCAGATGAAACGAAGCGTAAAATGTACAGCTGTATTCTGGTGGTCGGTGGTGGGCTGCTGTTTCACGGAGCACAAGAATTTGTGCTGCATCGCATCCTCAACAAGATGCCTCCGTCTTTCCGTTGTCTGGTGGAGAACGTCGATGTCATCACACGGCCGAAGGTGTGTAAGAAAACCGATATGTTGATGCTAAAACTAAAACACCAAATTACCCATGACTCCTGACGAAAGTGAAGTGGAGTGGTCGTCTGTGTAAGATGGTTTTAAGTATCATTGATGAACTGAAGAACTACACCACATTTTGCACTGACTTACTAGCTACTAGGTACTAGGTTACTAAGCCTCTGATGTGAATTTTACATCCAAACTGATGTATGATTAAGAGTTACTCCGAGTCTTTAACTTCTCGCTGACTGTGGTGTAAAGTGACCCGCTGCACTGTGATAGTTAACAGAATATTCCCGCGCAGGACATGGACCCTCGTGTGATCGCGTGGAAGGGTGGAGCGGTGCTGGCGTGTTTGGACACCACCCAGGAGCTCTGGATTCACCAGCGAGAGTGGCAGCGCTTTGGTGTCCGCATGCTCCGTGAACGGGCCGCCTTTGTCTGGTGACCCGATGCCTTCGTTCTTATGCTTGGGACTTGGGAGTCCAGTGATATAAACAATCATCTCGCAATTTAATTATGGTTAATAATAATTATGCATTTTTGCATTTTTATGCATCCTTTTCAGTGTTCTCCAGGGGAAAAAACTTGTACTGGAACAGTTGATGTAAATTGTTTCTAACATGAGGTATTATGTATTTAAAAGGTGCTTGTTAAAAGTTGTTCTTTATCATTACATTTTTATACAGCAGAACTAGTCCTGCAATCGGATTGGCTGAGCAACGGTGGTTTGTAGCATCTCATAATAAATAATAAATGGACGTCATGTAGTGTCCAAAATACGTACTCCCAATGTGTTGTATTGGGACTGTATAATAGATAATAAATGTCCATTAGAATCTAGAGTAAAACCGTATCCGGTACTAATCCTGTTGCATAATGTAGTAAGTTATTTAATGAGAACCATTACAAAGGTTATTAGTTCTTTCTGAAGATCAAAAATGTGTGAAACTCTGAGAAACCATGATGCTGTTTATGTTTTTTTCTAGTTTATTTGGTATAGCTCTTTTACTGATATTAATCATTAGACAGGATGGCGACATTATTTATTTAAACGCATGCTAGATGAAAAGAACAGTTTCTGTTTGCCATTACAGGTACAAGATCTGTTATATCAGTTACTACTACTACTGATGAAATGTAGTAAATGTGTAGTACCGTTCTTGAGGGTGTTGCATTACAAGCATGTGAACATGCGCTGCTGACCTTCGATGATCCAATTCTCCCTATAAGCAAAAATGACTTGCATTAGCCAAAAATACAACCTTTTGATATTACAAACTAGTAAGCAAGCCAATGTTTGATCATAATAAGTAACACTATAGAAACTAACTAATTGAAACGAATTGAAAATTAAGTAAAGCAATTAGTTAATTTTTATGGAGTAATGCAGTACTATAATGCATGGAAGGTTATTATGAATTCTGTCTTTTTTTTTTCATTAAGATATAAAGTTGCAATTCTGAGAAGAAAAAAATTCTATGTTCTTAATACTGCGAGTTTACAATTTTGACTTTATACGAGATTAAAAAAAGTCACAACCTTTTTTTATTTATTATTCAATGGTGGAAACAGACTTCCATAATAATGCAATTATTTTTACAGTGTGTGCATAATTATTATGCAAGTGACTATAAGGCATTTTTCACTTTTATAACTTACAATAATATATAACGTTAGTAAACTGTGCTCGGGGGGGGGAATGTGATCAGAAAAACATAATAATTGCATAATAATTGTGCACGGACTGGGAAAAAATCTTTCTCCAAACTGACCCAGGTCACCTCAGAAGAGCATTTGAATCTATCTATGTAAGTGATTCCAGAATCCAAAGGTAGCACAAGTGGGTTGAGTTCAGCTGTTCATTTGTGACACATTTGCAGAAGTGCTGTGGTTAGCCACCTGACCTTTAGCCTCCAGCGGTCTGTCAGAGGGTTATTTGAGTAGACAGACCATCCTTATCTATTGAGTGTGGGAATGCTTTCATTGCACAGCTCAGTCTTTTCTAAATTAAACCATGAAGAGCTGGAAGAATTATGTCTTGCCTTCTTATCAATATACTGTATGTGCAGATGTTTGCAGAAGAGGTCCACACCAAACAAAGCAACACTAGAACTGCAGGCAGGGGTCACTGCAACCCAGATTAACTCAGAACACAAATGCAAGTTTTCAGATTTCATAATTCTGATCCATATAAATTCTAACAAAAATAGTAAAATAACTGTTTTCTGGGTAAATATATTTTAAAATGTAATTTATTCCTGTGATACAAAGCATCATTACTCCAGTCTTGAGTGCCACATGATCCTTTCAGAAATCATTCTAATATGCTGATTTATTACTAGAATTATCAATGTTTGGAAACAGATATTTTTTTTTGGAACCTGAGATTTTTTTTCTCCTCATCTTTAAAAACCATTAAATATCTAACTCCACATTTTTGAACGGTAGTGTGTATTATGTAAGAACAAGTTCAGAAACATTGTGAGCTTTTATATGTTTAATAAAGATAGATCCTTTTTCTTTTTTAATGCAAGCTTTTAGGCAAATTAACAGTTTTAAAAAATGGAAACCCCGTCTAATTTTAACCCTTAACGTAGAAGGCAATTGATTGAAAATGACAGATATCTGAAAAACATGAATAAACTAAGAAAAAGCAGTGCAGTATACTTGCATCAACAAAACTCAAACTAAACGGCAAGCAGCAGAACTTGTTTGTTTAAATACTCTATAATATTATTTCTTTAGAACAATAGCTTCGCTCCAGAAGTGCTACCACACCAAAACAAACACACCTGAACCAGCTAATCAAACCGGTTTGTTTGAACTTAGCCTGAATAGAGCAGGTCTGGCTTTGTATCATAAGGGATAATTAACATAAAGAAAAATAAACACAAAGTTACTTTGCATGTGATGAGTACTGTCCAGGCTGTTGGATTCAGTCAGACTGACATGCGCAGGACGGCAAGTCAGTGTTTATTTCCAGCTGCTCCAAGGTGTGTTTGAAGTAGGAGGACCTGAAGCATCTCGGCAGCGTTGGGCTCTGGACCGCTCCACTCAACAGCTGCCTATGGAGCTTTTTCCAGTCTCTCGGCAGAACGAACATCCTGCAGCCTCTGAGCTCGGTCTGTGCGCTCTTCTCATTGTGCTCCAGGTTGATGACCCAGAACTTGTCCCGGGCATGTGGGTAATGGGCAGCACTGGTAACTAGGTTGAGGGCCAGGGCAAAAAGATTGCTGGCAGAAGCTGAGACGGCATCATCAGGCACATCAGCAAATAGTTTGGATTTAAGGTCATCTGCAAAGCGACATTTTAAAAGGGGAAAAAGGTTACTTGAGAGTCCACTTTAGAACTGTTGCTTAACTATGACTATGATCTGCTAACACTTTAATCTGACGGTTTCTCCAGCACATGTCAAGTAGCAGTCTAAAGCACTAAACAAACACACGGGTCATTCTTAGGAAACTGTCAACTTGTTACTGATCTACTCAACAGGATGTTTTCTGTTGTAATTTCAACCTTTCTGTGTATCACATTTTACATTCCCACTTTAAACAGTCATTTAGAATTCTAGAGCATAGAAGCTTTAGGCTTTTATTAAAATGAAAATACACTGTATGTTTGGTTATAAAATGCAAAGGTATATTAAAAATGTATTACTACAGTATAACCAGAACTCTTGATGATGTAAGAACACAAATCATTTTATTTGAGGCTATATTTTCACACTATATTGCCAAAAGTGTAGGGACACCCTATAATGAACAGGTTTGACTACTTTAGCAATTTCCATGACAACAGTTAACTTTAATGATTTTCTAGGGAACTGTGTGCTTCTAATTTCAGAGCAACAGTTTGGACAGGAGCCATTTCTATTCTTATATAACAATGCCTCTGTGTGTATATAACAAGGCAAGGGTAAACATGAAATCATTGATTGAGTCATTGTGTAAGAACCTGACAGTTCTTCAGAAACCTCTGTTGTGACTTTAGATGCAGACCTTGAGGCAAAAACTCATTATCAGACACCAATGTACGTACAACAGAGATGAAAATACAATACTTAAATACATGAATTATGTTTCCATCTTTGTTGCAACAGTTTTGGAAGTTTTTCCAGTTCTAAACAATATATTTCTGTCCACATATTGTATGTACAAGTCATTGATGCTGCCCAAACTGTTGTTAACATTACATTAGAATCAATTAGATCAGAATTAGATCAAACTCGCCTGCCAGTAACTTTCTAGTTAACTTGTTTTAGGGTGTTTAGTTAGGTTTGGGGCTAAACTTGTGGGCCAGAGTTGACAAAAAGGTCAGATTTTCATTGTAGTCTAGGACTAGGTTTAAGCCTTGTCGGTGAAACCAGGGGAAGGTTATTTCACAAAACAACGTTTTAGATATCTTTTATAATAATGAGTTTTTAAAAAGGTATCGCCTTTGGTTTTGGCGGTTATCCCACCTCCAGATTCCACATTAATTGCAGTAGGTTGCCAACCAGGGGTGCGTTTCCTGAACACCGATGTAAGTCGCTGATGAACCACCATAGTATGATGCATTGTTTCGGAAGCGAACTAACTACACACGAACACGGTCGCATCTCCGTCATTTGAACCACATTAGTTCAACAACATAGAGCCATTGTTAATGATGTCACATGCATGTGGTGGAGGAAAAACTTGTGCTATTTAACTGATTAAGAGATTTCCAAGATACCAAAAATACGTACTCAAAACGCATTTTATATTTAGATAGTAATGCATGTTAGTTTGCTTGTGTCCAAGAGCATATTTATCAAAGCCTTACTAACAAGAAACTATGCTTATAAACACAGGTCCAACTATCAGCCACAATTATTCTACTCTGTTAATTAAGGCTGTTTATGCATGTTAACGAATATCCTTTTTTAGTTGGTGACACTTTAAATGCATTTTAAAATCTTTATTTGAATGGGGCAATTAAATCTGGTGATATGAAATCATGCTCTACAATATTTCTATGAATAAATCAGCCAATCACTGCAGTCAACAAGGTCTACCCCACTCTTTCTCTAAGCGGGAAAGAGGAAACTCTTTTACAGCTTTTTAGGAGAACTTAGTGTTAAGATAAAATGTTTTGTGAATAGGGGGCCCTGAGGTGGCAAAAATAAGATTTCTTTTAAAAACAAAATGTCTGAATTTTGGTGCAAGTGCTACCGATTCTTCAGGATGAGACAAATGCATTGATGCTAAAAAACAGCTTGGTTACCAGTTTGTGTGCGTGGAGGTGGTGAGACGAAGAGGACTCTGTCGGCGAGGTCGGTCTGATAGTTGAGCCAGCGGAGAGGCCCTTGTTCTGCTAGATGTCCTCTGTCCCACACGTCTATGGCAACGCTTACACCGTCACAACTCTGCAGACGTTCAGCCAGGAGCATCACAGAGTGCTGGAATACACCGTCTACAGCAGGATACACGAGCAGCACTCGCACAGACCCAGCTCGCCTCGAGCCACGAGCCCGCCGGAAGATCTGATCTGAGAGAGACATCACAGGAACATACCAACACACTCTCAACTGGATTCAATCAGAGTTCCCCAGTCATGCTGCCAGTCAACTATGAAATTGATTTAAAATGTGACTGTTCGTTTTTAATCTGATGTGATGCTTCCATACACTAAAGACTGTAGAAATTTGGAAATGTGGGAATGTCAATTTACAATTATTCACTGTAAATTATATGTCCTATTTCACTTCCAAAAACGGTATGCTACCATTGTAGTGGATTTTACTGTTGGGGCAACTTACTGTTAGTCCTGTAGCATTTTACTGTTAAATTCAGTCATTATTTACACTCTCCTTTTTCTGTTTTCTGTTGTTTGCCCTAAGGGAAACACTTTAAGCCATCGTACTTACATAAAACAAAATCTAATAACCATATTACAAAGTTATGGAACCACCTGCTTTTACAGTTTGTAATTATGTAGATGTAATAAGCAGCTACTGTTACACATATGCTACAGACCAAGTCTGGTGGAATTTTGAAATGGAAAATGGGTAAGAACTCTGACTTAAATTTAGTTAATTGGTTGTTTGCTGTAGATGTCACACTTTCATACGCACAAGAACATCTAAATCGAACCCCGTGTGTCAACTCTAAACCTACCTGTTGTTTGATACTGTTCAGTGCTTTGACAAAGTCTGCATTGATAAAAGCGCTACATAAATAAGGCTGATTAATTGATATACTTACAGATGCAGCAACAGAGAAGCAAGAAGAGAAGGGCAAGCACACATCCAATACCGATGTCCAAATAAGATCTCTCTGGAATAAAACATCCTAAGAGTGAGCACAGAGTTGTTGTGAACAGAGCAGCGAGTGAAGAGAGGAGATGAGTTACAGGATACTCACTCGGACAGACCACTTTTGTTCCCTTTCCCTTAAATCCATCTTGACAGTGTTTAGTGTGAGATTCTATCTGCCATTAAGTAACACCAGAACAATGTTAGTACAACATATCTTTATTCAGTCTTATAGCAATTTGTATCAAATATTTTTGGCTTTTTCCCCCAATTTTGGATCAGTTGGCATATAGACAATATGCTTTGAAATTAAATTTACCCACTGGCATGTTTTAGCCTAAATTCAGTAACATTTTGTGAGATTTATGATTTATGTATGAATTCAATTTATTTTTTCTGGAATTAAGTCTTTAATTATCAATATGGTTTAATTTTAAAATGAGAATATTTAAAATTGTAAATATTGTGTACGATTAATAATAGAAGATATTTAAGAGTTATCCCCTTTAATTTAATTTTACTGTTATTATATGAAGTCTGAAATTATTGCCTCCTCGCCTCCTCGCAAACCAAGTTTGTTTTTTAGTAACACATGCAAGTTTCATAAGCTTTCAAAGGTGTGTCCTCACGTTTTGGGGCTGTTTACACTACGTTGTGTATTTTTTTCTGATCAGATCGCTTTCCAATCGTGAAAAGGCCAGGTGTAAATGCGCTCCAAAATGTATTCGAGATGAGTTAAATCCAATGGCTCAAACCACTTCAGGAGGTGGGTCTGGCCCGCATCCAGATGAAACTGGACAAGTGTACATGCATCTGCTTGCTGAAACCACACATGCAAATGTTACTCCTTCCAACATAATAACTAATAATAATAATAAAATAATGAATGTGTGCAAGCGTGTTATAGACTATATGGCAGGGGTCACCAAGTTCGGTCCTAGAGGGCTGGAGTCCTGCAGAGTTTATCAAACACACCTGAAGCACTAGGTATACTTAAAACTATCAGGCAGGTGTGTTGAGGCAAAATGGAGCTAAACTCTGCAGGACACTGACCCTTCAGGATTAAGTTTGATGACCCCAGCTATATAGCATGTTAAAGTCAGATATGACTGTGTTAACGCAAACGAGTATATGAGTATATATTATTCTCTATGATAGATCAGTGGGTGAACTGAATTGAAGATCACATTTATAATTATTTTGCAATTATGTGGCCAAGTGTAAATAGAAACATTTTAACAAATCAGACCGATATCCGATCAACCAGGTGTAAACAGGCTCTAAGTCAGCATCGTCGAACATTCGTTAAAATGTAATAAAAACAGGGAAAATTAGGGGCAGCTGTCTCTCTAAAGGACCTCCTCGCCACATTAGCCTAGTTGAAATAATTCAGGTTTTGGTCACCACTGTGAGATTTTTCACCCCTGTCAGATGAATACGATTATGATATTTTATATTTCTTGTGGAATTGCTGGTGACATGTGAAATCTGTCCACTAACATGAGAATGTGTTTTAATTTGTAAAAAAAAAATAAAACATATTGAATGATGTTACAAATATCATTCAATATATTATATCATATCAATCATATTACACAGTCCAGGGTAAAAAGCAGATTTTGTTATTAAAAAAAAAAAAAATTAAATAAAAAGCTGGGAGGTTGGATTCAAGAATAGCTCAGTGTCCTAGTACAAGATACAAAGTTTAATTTGTCCAAAGACAAGGTTTTATTTTTTCACTATTTCACCCTGTTTTGCCCTGCTTCTCAAGAACCAGTGATATGTATATTAATGTATAAGACTTATGTATGACCCCATTGTTATCAAGACATTTCCAGTCCTTCATAATAATATAAAAAATGATCTAAATTTAATCATCTATTCATTTCAAGCCACTGAAGAAATTCCCTGATTATTCCCTTAAATTTACAAGTTTTCCTTGACCGCATAACCCTGCTTGCTAATAAAGCATATATTTTTGTGAAGAAGATGTACAGACATCAGTCAGGTAAAAATGAGATTATTTTAGAGTTACCTGTATCATGAGGTTTTCACAGGGACCCATGCTTTCCATATAATCCAATTCCACTGCACATACTTTGCATTGCTGGAAGACAGAAATAAATACTGACTGCACCCACAGATTTCTTCTCACTCATTTATATATTGGTTATTTGTTAATACTTAAATCAAGTTAAAATAACCTGCCAGTGCAATATATAAGCAATATCCACTTGTATTAAACATGAATTCTCTGAAATCAAGTCTTTATGCAGAATGGCTTCTCATGTAAGGTCTGATATACATTAAATAAAGTATTTCTAATAGTTGGTCTTATTTGCCTGCTGTGCAGTGTTGCAGTGTTAATTTGATGAGAAACATACCGCTGTCTCCTCAACAGTTTTTAGTAGATGTGTTCTGTTACTCAGCTCAATGACGTGTTTGTCCGCCACAAGACCCGTATTGAAGATCACCTCTATTTTATCTCCATGAAGCACTGGATAAATGTCAGCATCCCACTGAACTTTAGCTAGCGGGTCGATCAAACAGAAGGAGAACGGTCAGTGAGTACTCAACTTCACT
Organism: Enteromius treurensis; assembly: GCA_032275025.1. Taxonomy (NCBI): domain Eukaryota; kingdom Metazoa; phylum Chordata; class Actinopteri; order Cypriniformes; family Cyprinidae; genus Enteromius; species Enteromius treurensis. The sequence continues at coordinate 122,139 of JAUCMU010000137.1, forward strand.
GCATGTTAATGTTCAGATATGAATGACTACTCAAATTCTGTGTGCTGTGGCTATTTAACTCATTTCACTAATTCAGGAAATGCCTGTAGATCTCAAATGAAACCCAGCACGCATTGTGGCATTCCTTCTCTGTCTCTAATAAGACAGATCAATCAATCAAAAGTCTTGCACAAAGAGAATATGAAATCATTGGCTGTTCTAACCTATTTCAGCTGTCTTTGCATAACCCTTTCCATTTCCTGGTGGAGTTGGAAGATTGTAGGCTATTACATCACAATTAGTTAAAGCACAAACAGGTACATTCGGCACAGTGAAACTGAACCATAACTATCCAAAAAGAGAAGAAATAGATTAACACACAATTACAAAAGAGACAAAAATTAAATGGTTTTAATGGTAAAACACTAGTTAACTCAATATATGATGAAAAAACTGTAGTTTAATTAGCAGTTGTTGAAAGAAAAAAAAGAGCTTTTTTCTGTGGTGAAAAGTGAAAACACTGATGACTAGTAGTTCAGTTCACTTGCTTTACCTGTTCTTGACCGGTCAGGTTGATTTGTTCTGAGGTAAATGGAGGCTGGTATTGACATCTGTAATATGACTCACTCGTTTCAAAAAACAGCTGTATCCATGTGCCAGTAAGACTGCGAATGCTGCCTAAGAAGACAATGTACAAATCCACACTTATGTACCCATATGTGATTTATAGACTCATTTCAAACATTGATCTTCAAAAAACAGCAAACAACCCCTTTGTCATTCACACTGGCTTTCCTCATTAGAAGCTGCCAGATGTCCACTGTCGGATATCAGTCAAACAAAGTTCATCTGAACTTTAAGCCATCTGCTGAAGTCATGTTTGTAGTGTGGCATTAACTGATGTGTGTCCGTGTATCTCATGTGCAACGACAACTAACCGTTTGATCACACTTTTCTCTTTGGTTTTTCTTTTTATGACTCTCCAGTTTTTAATCAGTTGTTAATTTCCACGTACAATAATTTACTGTGCAATTTCAATAAACAGACAAAACTGTGTTGTAAAATGTCACATGTCATTGGTTTTTGCTGATGTTGTAGATTGTTGCAGCTACTGCGAAGGTGCTGTGTATTAAAGACATACTGCTGCACAAAGAGCAAATATACAGTATAGCATCTATACAGGTGGAGCTGGGGAAGGTGGAGGCAAAACACTCAAGTGGATACTAACCAGACATTTAAATGTAAAGCAGTAAGTTCATTAGCTGCATAGGCAACCAATCAGCTTGTGCCAAGTCATTTAATGCTGCGGATGTCATCTGTAGTGGACAGCATGTGGGTACACGATCCGTTCCACCTGCACGATCTGTCCATGCATAATGACGTAGTAGACAACTGGTAATTGGTAATTCTGTTTTCCGACTAGTTATGACACTGTGCGATCTGTTCCACGCTTCAGCATCTTTGTTTATTATTTTCTTGTCTTCTGTAAACACCAGTAATTTTTCCTTATTAAGATTATATAGATAGAAAAAGCACATATACGAATCCAAAACGACTCAACTTAAAGTTGATTGAAGTTGATATATATATATATATATATATATATAAAACACACAAACCAGTAGGCCTAATGCCATACAGCAATGAATCGCAGAAAGGAGTATGGAGGAAATTAAAGGGTTGCAGTGACAGAAAGACATGTTTTTCGTTACATGTGGAATAAAGTCTATGTTCATGTAACAACTCCTTTATTATTTTGGATTGACAACTATGTAAACACATTGTAATGCATAGCGTAAGCTTCATTTAAAAACAGCAAAATAGACCCGCCGTGAACTGTTAAATGAAAAACACAATGCAGGCTAAAAAAACATGCCGCCTGGCCATCAACTGTTGTGTGGGTGATACCAATAGTGTAGGAAAACCATGACGTAATTACGCGCATACGCAGAGCGGATCGTGCAGGTGAAACGGATTGCGTACTGACACAGCACATTCCAGGGCCCTGTTTATGGTGGGGTACCTTTGGTACAAAGCTCTGGACAGGACTTCTCTAATGCTGAAATGTTTCTGTCCTTCACCCATAAACAGACTGACTCCTAAGTCAGAACGCTGCAGCTTATTGATACTTATGCTGCGTCCAAAAATCGCTTACTTCCCTATTATATGGAGTCATCGCAGTTATCACCAGTAAAGTATGGAGTGCCACAAGGATCTGTCCTAGGTAGAAATTCGAAATTCAGTAGGTGAGAAGTACCCGGATGACCTACTGCGTCTGCCCGAATTCAGCAGTACGCATTCCATGGACACTTTCCTATCCCATGAGGCTCCGGGAGAGGAGGCGTCATATTCAAAAAATAGCAGAAAGTTGAGATGCGGCTCATTTCAAATGCAAGTACCTCAGGAAAAAAAAAACGTTGTTAATTGTGATTAAATTACATTTGTTTAACACTATCTAAATACACGGATGACTTATTGAAAGTTTAAATGTTCATGCTGTTGTGACGACACATGACACGACAACATCAATATGGCGGAATTCAATACGTCAGAATTCCATTCATACTACCCCCATTCATACTGCTAGAACGTACTTTTTAATGGTCGGGTAGAACGTTAAATTTTAAATGTAGTACCTACTTAAGCAGTATGTTATTTCGGACACAGCATTAGTGTTTTATATTGTTAGTAGTAGAACTCATAGTAGTTTTGTTATGTTATAATTTTTGCCCCGTTTTTTAAAGAAAAACTAAATGATAAACAAACACCACCACCAGTTAGTATTATTAATTTAACATTTAATATTGGGGGCATCCAAGTTTGGCATTTGATTTTTTATTTTTTTTTTATGCAATGGTTACTGTACCTGGTTAGTTACTTTTATAATGATGACTCAGATAATGATACTATATTTGTGAAAAGTAACTAGTTACTATAATTAATAATTTTTTTAAGTAACGTGCCCAACACTGGTGACCACTATGACAATTCTCTGTGTGTTTAAAAGAGGAATCCCAAAGATCCATCCAAATCCATTTATAACTACGTTCTAAAACTTTATACTGATGCAAACTACATTACACACACATCTTATGGTTACTCAGAGAAATGAATATTCTCAGTGACAGTGACCTGTAGAGCAACATCTTACACAAACTCAGCTGTTAATAGACATATGAATGCATGCATGACTGTTCAGTCTTCTTACCTCATGTTTGGACTTAATGTTCAAGTGGCGTTCATAAAACATTCATACGCTCATCGTACATCGTAAAATCACAAACTCTTAATAATAATAATTAAATTGTTTTGGAATTGGTGACTTGTAACTTTTGTTTGAGTCATTTTCACAGCAAGGCATCTGTACTATTACTCAAGTATGGTTTTCAGGTAATACTTACACCTCTGTTTCTTTTACAGTAATCTCAAATGGATCACAGTCTTTATCTTAAACAGCACTTCCTCTTTCACAGGAGCAAATATAAGGCTTGTTTTCACAGAATTCTACCAGACATCCTGATCTGATTGTGAAAACCTTAACCAGTCTTCTTTTCTACAACCACGACTCGTAACACATAAACACACATTTTAGGCTTGTAAAAAGAAATATGTATTGTGCACAAGTAATACTACAAATAAAGTTTCATTGGAATATAATATTAGTAGGTCTCGAGTTATCTGTCAGTAAATATGTTAATAGATTTAAACTATACTTAGTATGAAATGAATATATTTTAAATATATAACTTTTTTTACTAGGGTGCACGTGCAAAATATTTTAATGGTCAATCCTCAATTGATTTTACTTACCAAATCAACCAAATATGTTTTAAAATGATAACGTACATCAAATCATTCCTAGTTCCCAGGCTTTGTGTTGTGCAGCGAAGTGGACTTTTGTGGTCTATTATAGATGTATTTTATGTGAATGCGACCCATAATTCCAACAATGACCATTTCTCATGAATTCCAGAAATAAGTTCATGTTCACCAATAAGACAAGAGGCAATAAGAGAACAAATTAAGAAAAAAAGTACTGATTTGAAACAATAATAAATGTAAGATTTGATGTCACTTACTATCAATATCAATGGACCATCTTATAATGACAGAACCTTGAGGTTCATTCAGCTCCGCAGTCAGCTCATGCAAGGGTGAAGGGTTAAATTTATGCTGTGTAAACAATTCCTTGGGTCTGTCATCCTCTAAACAGTAAATAAAGAAATTCTTATGCTGTCGATTGATTAATTGCAAATAATCGCATTCAAAATAAAAGGTTTTGGTAATGCTCATTCATTATTAACTACGGCTTTTCTCTCAATAACTTCCCAATTTTCTGCTGAATATTAATAGTTAGTAAGGTGAGTCATTCTAGGAAACCAGTACGATTTGAGACCCTTTTACGTGTATTTTATCTGTTGGGTCACCAAATTTTATTTTTAAAAGCTTTTTGTATAAATTGAAATGTCTCCTTCATTAGGGTTTAAACATGACACACATTTGATCTCTTAATTAGAAATGATCTTGTTTAGTTTTTTTCTTTTGACATCACCTATTATGTCATGTCCCTCATGGCCTTCTATGAAAGTGTTTTTTTTTTCCATTTTATATGACACAAATGTTTCCTAGTTGTTTGACCTATTTAATGGGCATTTTCCCCTTACCGTATAAAATGCATGCATATTCTTTCATAATAGATTTTTACATTTTGTTTATAGTTAATTTAATAAAATAAGACAATACAGGGCTGTTGCCAATCTTCAGTATCTACAAAATCAATCTTTTCACTGCAGAAGAAACAGGAGTGACTGGAGCAGCACTCAGGAAATTTTAATGTAGCTAAAATATAGTGCCAACGCGTTTACACTGCATGCAAACTTATAACAGCATAATGTTATGAGCTTTGTGTTTTAATATACATATATATGGGTGTGTGTGTGTGTGTGTGTGTGTGTGTGTGTGTGTGTGTGTGTATACATACATACACATACATACATGTATATTGTATGTAGCTATATGTACAAATACAATATACTGCACAAAAATATATATATTTGTGTGTGTATATAGCACACCTATCCAGCTTCATATGTCTTTGCATAGATGAAGGTTAGTTCAGTCGCTCACGGAGTACAGAGACATACTTAAGAGGCGAGGAGCATCTGTTCGAATCCAGTGTAACTATGCTTCTACAATACAGTTCAAGTCTGTGTAAAAGCAAGTTGAAATGACACAGTTGCATCAATGTGTTTTTATATCAGTCTTGCAATTGTTAACACTATCGGGTAGGTTTAGGGTTGGGTTTGGTGTAGGGCATTTATCCAATACAAAAGAGCAATTACTTTCAGCAACAGTCCACATACATGTTATGGAAACAAAACTTTTATTTTGGATGCGATTAATCATGATTAATCATTTGACAGCAGTAATAAATACAAATAAACAAAGAAAGAAAAGAAAAAGAAAGAAAATTGTACTTTTACACTTACCAGACTTACTACATGTGGCTACCTGTAAATATAAAAAGAGAGCCATGGTTTAGTAAAACTCTGATCAAATGATTTTTATAGAATGTTTTTGCTATGAGATGATAGTATACTTACAATACTGAGAGAACTGCCGTCTGAAGTAACCCACAGGACTAAAAAGAAAAAAGCAACAGTTTTCCGCATGCAGTGTAGACATTCCATGATCTGAACAAATCTGTTGAGATGAGCCGTGTGTCTGCTTAATGTCTTCTCAGACAGGAAACCCCACAAACCACAAAAATGTTGCTAACAGTTCCTGTGCTGCTGTCCTTCACAGAAACAGTCCACACACACATTTACAGCTGAGGACATAAGTAGTGATTTGGATAAAAGTGTCTGCTAAATGACTACTTTTAAAGGGTAATGAACCCCACCCCCCGAAAAGGAGGAGATTGCATGAGAGGGGAGTTACAATGACTAAAAATACTGCTATTATGTACACATGCCAGATTTGTTCAGATGGTAGAGATGGCACGGTGTCTTTCTTCAAAACAAGACGATCTGTGAAACCTGTTGCACTAGCTCCAATTCGCTAGTCGTTTTTCATGTACAATGTTAAAATGCCTCATAAATTACGCTTAAAAGTGGGCACTAAATCCAATGATGTGTGCAACCACAACGCCCATGAGCACTCAGGTGACTAGGGTTTACTTCACATGCTTAACTGGAAATTGAAATGGTCCCAAAAACCGCAAAAAAAAAAAACACTTTCTACTTTGTAACATATTTTCTGACAGCTATTACTGTTTTAAGCAATGTGCAACACATATATCTGTAATATATCACAAGTTATTTTATTTTCAAGTTACCTTTGTGACAAAGAAATGTGCTTAATTGCTGTAAAAGTTTAATAAAGTTGTTAAAAGTAAAATTTTATGTTGTAAATCTAGGTCAATGAAATGACCATATATGGTTCCTCGCCAGTCTGTGATCATCTTTTTTTTCCAAAAAGGACATATATTTACTGTGATGAATCACCAGAGACATTCAGATATATTTTGCAGCGTTTTATTATAATAGTCAGACAGGCAGAAGTCGGTAAACAGAGCAAACAACAACATTAGAGGCAGGCAGGAAATCGTAGTCGAAAAGCAGGCAAAAGGGCAGGCAGTGATAATCAAAAGTCCAATAAGCAGAATTGACCCAAGACCTCTCCTCTGGCCTGTAACCTTCCCAGTCGACCAGATATTGTAGGATCCTGCCTCGGCGCCGGGAGTCCAGGATTTCACGGACCTGGTAGATTTTGTCTCGCTCCGTAGCCAGGGGAGGGACGTCGGGTGTCGCAACCTCGTCCTGGTCCCTCTCTCCGTCAGGTGCAGCAGCGGGCTTAAGCAGAGACACATGGACGGTGGGTGAGATACGGTAGGTGTCAGGTAATTCCAAACGATAAGAGACTGGTGTGATTTGTCTAATGATTTTAAAAGGACCACGTACCTTGGATTTTGCTTATTACAGGGAAGGTGCAGCCGCAGGTCCCGGGTTGACAGCCAGACCCGTTGTCCTGGTTCATAAGGTGGATTGGGACGGCGATGATGATTGGCTTGCTCTGTGGTTTTTCGTATGGCCCTCTGTAAGTGTATATGGGCGGCATCCCAAGTCTGTTCGCTACGCTGCAGCCAGTGATCAACTGAGGGGAGATCTGATGGTTCGCAAGACCAGGGGAACAGAGGTGGTTGGAACCCCAGGACACACTGGAACGGTGTCATGTTGGTCGCTGGTTTTCTCAAGGAGTTCTGGGCATACTCGGCCCATAATAAGAACTGACTCCAGTCATTTTGGTTGTTAACAAGGTTAGCGGCGACCACTCTGCTGCTGCTAATGAGCTAAAGCTAGCGGAGTCAGGAAATCAAAACTAAAATAGTGATAACAAAGCAATCCAGCTGTTTTAGTTGTAAAATACGATAGGTGGTATATTCACACGTTATAAGGAGCAACAATTATGGTTTATAAAATAGGTTTGTGATTGAAAATAGATAATAGGAAATTAACTTAAGGGAGCTCTCATCTGTCTGTCTGTCTCGCTGACACGTCACTTCCGTCTGTTTCGCTGACACTTTCTTCTCGTCCATGGCGACTCCGTCAGCACTAATGATATAACCCAGAAAGGATACCTTGGTTTGGTGGAACTCGCACTTAGAAATCTTGGCATAGAGTCTATTTTCAATTAGTTTGTTCAGAACAGTTCTCACATGTTTGACATGGGTTTCAAAATCTTTGGAGTAGATCAGGATGTCTTCGATGTACACTATGACGAATTGATTGAACATGCTCCTGAAAATCTCATTCACCAGTGCTTGAAATACTGAGGGGCTATTAGATAACCCAAACGGCATTACCTGGTACTCATAGTGCCCAGTCGTGGTGGAGAAGGCCGTCTTCCATTCGTCTCCTTCCCGTATATGGACGAGATTGTAGACACTGCGGAAGTCTAATTTGGTAAATTAATGAGCGGATCGGAGTTGTTCAAGTGCTGAGGGGACCAGAGGAAGAGGATATCTATATTTCACAGTGATTTCATTCAGGGCCCGGTAATCGATGCATGGCCGAAGACCTCCATCCTTCTTCTTGACAAAAAAGAAACCCGCTGAGGCTGGTGAGGTAGAAGGTTGTTAGAATCCTTTCGCTACCTCCTCCTTGATATACTGGGACAACAAGGGAAAGACTCTGCCTCGTGGAGGTAAGGTTCCAGGTAAGAGGTCGATAGCGCAATCGGTTGGGTGGTGTGGCGGCAGTCGAGAGGCTTCTTCTTTGCTGAAGGCTTTATAGAGGTCGTGATATTGCACTGGCAGATCACTGATGTCATGGAGTTCTTCAGATGAGACATGGACGTGGTGAATGGTGCGTGTCATATGAAGGAGGCAGTTTTCTTGACAGAATGGTGACCATTGGGTATTTTGATGAGTTTTCCATGAGATGTTAGGGTCATGTAGTTCCAAAGAGGGTATGCAGAGAATGACTGAGTGATCGGGTGAGTTGATGATATGAAAGTGGATCCATTCTGTTTGCAGGTAACTGGTCAGAAGTGTGATATCCTGTGTCTGGGTGGTGATTCTTCCTGACCCTATGGGTCGGCCATCGAGGGCTGCCACAGCCACGGTAGGTGAACATGTAACAAGAGGAAGAGCATGTTTAGATGCAAAGTCCTGGTCTATGAAGTTACCAGCCGCCCCTGAGTCAACGAAGGCCCTGGTTTTTATCTTATGATCATTATAAACGAGGCGATCTATTTTCATGGCATGAGAGAGAGAGATGTAGCACTCACCCGGTAGGTTCTGGAGGAGGACAGTTTGCTTGGATGTGTCCAGCCAACACACAATAGAGACACAGATGATTCTCCAATCTCCGTTCGCGCTCTTCAGCGGACAAATGAGTAGCTCCGATCTGCATCGGTTCTGTAGCAGAAGCACTGGGCCTGGGCAGTGGTGGAGCTGGAGTTCGACGAGGGCGGCGTGAGCGAAGAAGGCGATCGGTGCGTTTTGCCAGATCCATATATTCTTCCAGAATTTTGTCAGCGTCTTTGCTGGCCAGTTCAGTCTAAAGGTCCTCCTGAAGACCACGGCGGTACATTGATTTGAGTGGGTCGTTGTCCCATCCCGTTTGAGCCGCCAGAGTACAGAAGGTCAAAGTATAGCAGCAGACATGGTGCCCTGTTTAAGGCTCAGTAGCTCGTCCTTGGCATCTTTACCATCCACTGAGTGATCGAAGACCTCCCTGAATTGTCGAAGGAAGTTTTGATAGGACGGAAAGGCCATCTGGACAAAGCCGTGACCCATTCTAAAATTCTAACGATTTTAGCCAATTTTCCAAATATTTAGATCTTTTATTTAGATATTTTCATCTCCTACAGCATCCAATATATAAACAGCAGTCAAATATCCTAACCTAACAAGCCATCCATCAATGGAAGGCTTATTTACCCTTATGACTGGTCACAAATATAAAATATCACACATTTTACATTAATTTCATACTTAACTTTAATGTTGTCTGGGACAATAATGATTAAAGCGACTGTATGTCCAGCTGACTGTCTTGTTGAAGCTGGAAAATACATGAAAGCATTTCTGTCCAGTGTGGGAAGGGCTACGCTGAGGACCCAGCAGACCTATTGGGAGGTGCTAACACACAAGCCCCGCACACATCGCTCGCTAGCAGCGCTCAGAAGGATAGCGGAGTGGGAGGAGTCTCACTACAGTTCATCTGTGCGCATTGAAGAGCACTACACGGTAAGCTGTTTTTCAGTCTGTGGTGACTTGTAACTGCACGTTTCTAACTACCCTATGTACAAAACAACAAGAGATTGCGCGGCTTTCGCCGTACTGCCACCTCAAAGCTGTTCTTCTGACGGGAAAAGTTGCACAACGACGCCTAATGGGAATAGTTTTAGACCACTGGAAACCCACTCGTGGAATATTTCACTGTTTTGTGCGATTAAAAAAATATACATGCACTTACATATGTGTATACTATACATAACTCAAAACCATCGACAACGGGCAGAATATATAACGTTAGAAATAAATAACCTACGTGGCAAGGGCCTGGACGTGTATTGTTGAGAATCATTGATCAGACAGAGCTCATGAAACAGTCAAACAATCCCAGGAATTTGCGCAGGATCGCTTTTGGAGTCCTATCAATCGATTACAGTTTGCTTATGGGATCCAACATAGAACAAAAACTGCATTTGTTAGGCTATGTATCCAACTAAGGCATTTAAAACCTTGCTGGATTGAAAACAAAATAACACAATTCCTACTGCTTCCTCTGTGCTTTTCGCACTGTTCAATAGCAATACCTCATTGCAAAATAGCCGATTTAGTCTGATAAACAGTACACAATATACAATAGGAGGAGAATGTGAATTTGTGAAATTTTGTCACCACCTGTTAGACATGGACACATTTTTCTCCTTCAAATAAAATCATTGGAAATAAATCATTAACTACTAATCACATGTTGCTTTCAGTTCTTGCCTTGCCTAAATTAAACAATGTGCTCCTATAATAAAAAAATCATTTAATTATATCACATTGTATTATATTTAGTGTTGTCAACTGATTAATTACGAGTATCTCGTAAACAAAAACCTGCGATTAATCATTTGAAGGCACTAATTATATTAATTCAAGGTACATGAGGCTGTGTTCTAATGTGGATGTGTAAAAGGGGTTAAGTGTGATGTGCACATTCACAAAACAGCACAGGCTCATGTGCATTACTGCTTTTATAAAATGGTTACTACTAATGAAATATTTGTATATTAAATTGTTATTTTTTTTATTAAATTAAAACAAATATATGATAACAGATGTTTTTCTAATAAAAATGTTATTCCACAAACAAAATCATGCAGTAATTAAAATGTAGGTAGTGCAGAACAACAACACAATCATAAGTGCTATATAACTTTTATACCAGTTTAGTGAGTCGCTGGCACTTAAAGACTAAATATTGACAGTTACTTTGTAAATGTATGCTTTTATACTGATAACGAGTTCAAACAGATGCCATTAATGCAGGTAACCAGTGGAGGACAGAGGAGCCTTATAAAGAAGAAGTTACAGGTCTGTGAGAGCCAGAAGCCTTGCTTGTTTGTAGGTGACCAAATCCTTATTTTACCGAGGAATTTACCAATTTAAAATTCCTACAGCGTGATTTTCTGAACTTTATTTTCTTATTTTGTCTCTCATAGTTGAGGTATAGCTATGATGAAAGTGACAGGCCTCTCTTATCTTTTTAAGCGGGAGAACTTGCACAATTGGTGGCTGACTAAATACTTTTTTGCCCCGCTTTATGAAATGTAAGCAATTTTTGAAAAATCATATACCCTGCCTTTAATTTGGAGCGAGAGATATGTGGAAGTGGTTTCGGTCGATATATGTCACCTTTGTTTGCATTTGATTGGTCCAGTTTGGGTTTGCTATCTGGAACCCAGAATAAAGCTAAGTAGCATAAGTTACTACGGCAACAAAATCTGCTTATAACCAACCCACCATAACTCAGAATTTGCTCAAACTAAACGCAAAGTTACCTGGGTAAATATTAAAACAGGCCTCAGGAGGCGCAGAGGTCACCTTTACTATTATACTAAAATCAGGACACTAGTAACGTTAAAGATTAACTAGTTTCTAAAGTTCTACACTGCATTTCGTAGCTAGAAATTGCACTTTGCCCTTGCAATCTATGTAAAATGTATACTTTTCAATAAATGCTAATCCTGAAAGAAAAGGATCAAGCATTACGAATCAGATGTAGTGAGTGTTTAATCCAGTGTTCTCTGTGTTGTTTTCCTCAAGGCCCCCGATGACCATCAGTGCAGCCCTCTGAAAGCTGAGATCTCAGTCACCATGCAGTGCCTCTCATCATCTATGAGGCTCACAGCAAGCCTTCGCAGGTGCATCGCTGTGCAGCGCTCGCCGAACTCATGCCCACTGCTGCAGCAACACAGACACCGCAGTACGGCAGTGAATAAGACCACAGAGTCCCACAGCTACGTGATCGTCGGGGCCGGATCTGCTGGCTGCGTGCTGGCCAGCCGTCTGTCAGAGAACGCCTCCGATTCGGTGCTCCTTCTGGAAGCAGGGCCCAAAGACATGCATCTGGGTAGCACCCGTCTGTCCTGGAAGATTCACATGCCGGCCGCTCTGACCTATAACCTCTGTGACGACAAGTACAACTGGTATTACCACACGCTACCTCAGAAGCACATGGACGACAGGGTGATGTACTGGCCTCGCGGTCGAGTGTGGGGTGGCTCGTCCTCGCTCAATGCCATGGTGTACATTCGGGGGCATGCCGAGGATTACAACCGCTGGCAGAGCGAGGGAGCCGAGGGCTGGGACTACTCTCACTGTCTTCCGTACTTCCGCAAGGCCCAGACCCATGAGCTAGGAGCGGACCGGTACCGAGGGGGTGATGGCCCGCTGCATGTGACGCGAGGAAAGACCAGTCACCCCCTGCACCATGCATTCATCGAGGCGGGCCAGCAGGCTGGGTACCCCTTCACCAATGACATGAACGGATTCCAGCAGGAAGGTGTGGGCTGGATGGATATGACTATACACAAAGGTGAACATTAGGATATTACAGTAGGCATTGGTAATAAACAGTATCATATTGAGATCACGATGATGATAAGATCCCGATATTTTAACTTAATCTAGCAACAGAAGTGACGGGGTATCAGTGAATGGAAAGACTAAATCTACATTGGTAAAAATTTGATTGGTTAAATTCAATGGGTTAAGTCAGATCAGTGCAATCTATGATGATAAATTGGTATTAAACAGAAAAAATAAAATGGATTATGTTTGCGTTCGTTCTCAAGGTCTTAACAAACCTGTGGAAAGAATTTCCTTCCTCGTTAATGGTAAATGAAGTGTGATAAATATCAGTATGGTGGGGTTTAAAAAAAATGAAGTGATAATCTTCATGTCATATTGCTCAGCCCTACCTTGAATTAAGGCAGTTCATCATAATTCATCTCTGTGGAGGTTTTTCACTCATTTCATTTAGACAAGTAACAGCACACATCTTGCCTCTTACCATCTGAGGAATCATTCATGTCTGTGACAGTTCAATACAACCCAAATTCCAATGAAAATGAAAACTAAAAGACTTTAGAATCACATGAGCCAATGTTTTATTCACAATACAACATAAAAAAATTAAAATGAAACAGGGAAATTTCACACTAAATGAGCTCAGTTCAAATTGCATGCCTGCTACACGTCTTTAAAAAGTTGGCACGAGCAACAAAGGCCTGAAAAAGCAAGAGATTTTGAAAAGATTCAGCTGGGAGAATATCTAGCAACTAATTAAGTTAAATGACATCAGGTTACATAAAATGGATGTCTTAGAGTCTCTCAGAAGCTAAAGATGGGCAGCGACTGTCCAGTCTGTGAAAGAGATTTGAAATGAGCTCATTTTGTGCACAAAATTGTGAATAAAATCCTGGCTCATGTAAATCCAAGTCACCTTCTCTTGTTTTCTTGCACAGGTAAACGATGGAGCACAGCTAGTGCTTACCTCCGGCCTGCGCTGTCCAGACCCAATCTGAGAACAGAAGTGTGCTGCATGGTGACCCGGATTCTGTTTGATGGGACGCGAGCGATAGGGGTGGAGTACCAGCAGGATGGACAGACGAAAAAGGTCAAAACTAAACTCACTGATATGTCAAATCAACTTTTGACACTGTAATTAGAGCCATTTAATTTTAAACTTGTCTTTTCGTGTGCACTACCTAATGGAAGCTTCTGTTTGAACTTTTAATCACTCACACATGAAGCAGAACATGGATGAGCAAAGTATACTTACAGCAGGCTTTGGGTTTCTAGTGATGTTGATAAAAACAAATTTGGGGAGGAGTGCAGATGCATGATTAGCCACGGCTGGCCACCGCGTTTCCTTAATCAATCTATTTCCATTCCATCCAATCAAATTTATAAGCCTTCTCCTTAAATAAGCTTGTTTCCTTCCCTCCTTATCTCGTTACGCAAATCCCTCCTCCCCTCCTTCTCCATCTCGTACTGCGCCTTTCTACACTGGGGGGCACGCGGGGCTCGCCCCCTGGACAGAAAGTCAAACACGCTTTATTTATTATCATAAGGAAGCACAAACTCATGAAAATGAACTTGTCTTGCTAATTCAATTACAACAGGGAAGTGCAATCAGGAATATACATGCATGGCCAGAAATATTGGCACCCTTGCTATTCTGTTAAAAAAAATGCAACCGTTCTTGGTACTCACATATTTATTTATTTTTCGTTGTTTGCATTAGAACAACACAAAAAAAACAGAGAGGAAAAGTCAAGTCAAATAAAATTCCACATAGAACGTCTAGGTTACTATCGTAACCCACGTTCCCTGAAGGAGGGAACGGAGACGTTACATATGGGAACTCGCCAGAG
>JAUCMU010000137.1:163498-174028 GCA_032275025.1 Enteromius treurensis
GATTTGATCAATGATCATAAGCTAGATTTGCTCTGTTTGACAGAAACGTGGCTAAAACCAGATGAATATATTACTTTGAAAGAGTCTACACCCCAAGATTATAGCTATAAAAATGAGCCACGTCCGAAAGGGCAGAGGAGGTGGAGTTGCTACAATTTATAGGAATATTCTCCGTATTTCTCCGAAGACAGGCTTTAATTTGTAAGGTTTGATGAAATTGAATCCTTCCAGGAAAGCTGAATTAAAGAAGTTCTCGCACACTTGCAGATGGCATGCCATAAAATGAGGTCTTCAAAGATAACAAGCTCAGACCCTCAGGACCAAAAACAATGAACCCCCCTTAACTCTGGCACCACACTCACGGTTTACAACCCCCTCCCTTTCCTTCCTTGCAGAGTCACAGCTGCTGCTTAAGAAAAAGACCTTTCAGGAAAACTATACATTGTGTGTCATATTTTGTGAAGATACTGTCATATCTGATGTCATTCCAAAGGTATTAACGCGACAGGTATGATGGTTTAAATTTCACAGCAGTCACTTATTTGATGAAGAAATTAGAAACTCTTTTAAAGAATTAGGCTTAACACTAAGGGGGCGTTTCCCCTCTAAGGCCAGATTGAACATTCAACACAGGTGTGGACTTAAGGCCACGAGAACTGAAACTACAACAAATGGTCTCTTTGGGTTTAAGATTTGTGTGGGGGTGTTGGTTTGGCATATAAGGTGAAAGAGCAAAACAGCACATTAAGATTTTCCTGTAACCAGAGATCTTCCATATTGCATGGATGTGGGAGCCATCAGATGGCTTCCTGCGTCCTGCAGTGTCTTTATGTCATCTTATCAGGTATGCAATGAAATTATGTATTCTTTTGAATTAGAAATGAATTGGATTCTATGTAGCTGGCTTGACATAATTTCTTAATGTATCAAAATTATGCATTCTTTTAAATTGGAACTGAACTTAATTCTCCTTTCTTAAATTATGCAATTGGCTTGGGTATGCATTCTTTTAAATTGAATCTGAGCTGAATTCTCAATGTTTAAATTATGTAATTGACTTAAAGTAATTTTACCTGATCAATAAATTATTTCTTGATTCATTTTAGACTGTTGAAATAATTTGTGATTATTAACCTGGGCAAGACGCCATTATGCGTATAAATGTATCGATTAGGACATGTCATACTGGAGGCTTAGAGAGTGAAGCCGTTTGCGCACTTTCTGAGACCTTTGATTCCTGCTTGTCGCTAATGGCTGACAAATTAGGTAAGACTAGTTTATATAAAATATCTCTTTGCAGTTGGCGGCTGGCAAACAAGATAATAACCCTCCCTAATCTCTGAGCAGTTATTAGAACTAACAGCATTATATTTTAAGACGAGACACCGGATTTAGACATAACGGGTCTCCAACGAATGGACAAATGAAAAATTTTGCATATCTAGAATAATCAAGTCTCTAAATTAAAATAACTAAATTCAAGCACATAACTTTCGTATTGTAATCAAAATTTAATAATAACTTAAAAATTGGAGTCAGATTAAAACAAGGTAAAACCAAAAAGTAACACTAGAAGAAAAGTTAGAATATCCGAGGAGCAATGAAGTATTTTTTCCCAGAAGCGCTGGAAGGCTGGACATGCATCCAGCCGGCTAAAGTAGGCGGACTTTACAGTGCACTGCATCCGTGCTCTCTTATACTTACGTAGTGACGAGGTGCACTTGGATGCAATCAGTGCACGCCAATGTTCATTGGCCTTTTTTATAAGGCTCAGAGGTGATTGCCAACCCCACAGAGAACTTCAGATGATGCCAACCCTGGAACAACACGCAGCACCACTGAACCCTTCGAATGTTCCTTGTCTGTTCGATTATGTCATAAATTGATCTTTACCTCACATCTATGCCATATGTACATGTACAAACTACTACTACATATACTGTAAAACATTACTTTGGTGTAAAGCTGCTTTGCAATGATATGTATCATGAAAAGCGCTATACAAATAAATTTGAAATGAATTGAATTGAATTGAATTGAATTGTATTTTGTACTGGCTCTTCAAGAGCAACTACCAGTTGGACATGTGGGGCTCTTGGAAAAAGAAAAATGTTTAGAAATCTAGCTTATTTATTTTAACTTGCCCTGCAGTTAGACTTTTTTGTACAGAAATACAAATACAAGATGTTGTGCACCAACTACCCATATATTTCTGTTTGATGTATTCTGTATTTTGACTACTGACACATTAATACACATCAGCATGGAAGTGTGAGAAACAAATATTAGTCTGATGAGTCCCTACACTTTAGCATATGGACAGATTCTCACTATTAACTAGTTGTATGTTTGCATGCCGTTTATTAACATATTGGCTGTTTCGTAGTACTAATTAAGCACATATTCTGCATGACCATATTCTACACCCATAATCTAAAACTAAACTACTATAAACAACTATAAACAACTATAAATAAGCAGTAAATTAGGAGTTTGAGGCACAAATGGTTTGTCAATGGCAAGACTGGACCTTAAAATAAAGTGATCCTGTCATTACAGTGATATGAAGGGAGCAGAAGAAACCATCAAATCATTCGCGCTGATTCTCACCGTGTGACTTTGAAGATTCTGAGGAGCCGGACGCAACGAAACACAGAGATGCCGAGAGGAGACATGATCTCAAGCTCCACGAGGATCGTCTCCACAATGCCTCCGCAAACTACGAAGCAGTCGAAGCGGTTGAAAAGTGACACAAAGTATGCCTGCAGTCCCAGACTGTACATTTTTATCAGCATCTCGCATGTGAAGAGGGCTAACAAAACCTTATTAGCCACATCTGCAGACAAACAGAAGAACAAATACCTGTAATCTATCTCTATATATCCCAAAAGATTAGTTTTGGCAATGCTGTTATCATCTTTTTGTCAGTCATCAAGCTTTCGTAACACTCTTTTTAGAGCCTTCTGTTGACGATAAGTAACTTTGCACCTACATGCCAACATACAACAAGAGTATCGTATATTGTCTGATTAACTCTGTATTGTTATGGTCTCCCAACAGACATCCTACTGATTATAAGTAGCTTTGCAAGTACATGTCAACATATTATAGCCCTAACCCTACCAATCTACCAATCCTCTACTAATGAGAGTTAGTAGACATTTACAGTTGGTGCTGAATTACTTACAGACATGTTAAAGGGGCCAACAAAATAAAGTATTACCCAAGCTTTATAAATTTTTGTGGCAGCATAAAATAGAGTATGAAGTGAGAAGAGTTTCAGTGAGTGTCTGCTGTGAGTTTCTCACCCTGGACCTCCGTTAGCCAGTCGGGCTGGTTATAATGTTCAGATGATATGGTGAGTGTATTGAGGAACACCAGCAAAATCACCAGCCAATAGAAGAGGGTAGATTTCACCACAGCTCGGCACTTCCTGCGACAAAACCTGTTCCAGCGACGCCAGCGGCTGCAGAGATAGGATGTGATTGGACAGCACTGCAAGCGCTACACACTGAACACACGGTTAAGTTACGTGAACACATGCTGTATGCTGTTAAGATGTGTCCATGCATGTAATATGGTCAGTAGACTGTTCAAGCTTTGAGTTGCAATGAAACACAAAGCCATTCGAATGCATTCATATCAAACACAACATACACAGCAAGAATCAAGCATGCAGCACATCAACATAAATAGGCCTGTCACGATAACAGCTTTTGGTTGGTGATATATTGCCCTGAAAATAATTGAGCTAAGCGATATTATTAGGGGAAAAAAGATTTTTAACCTGACCTTCTATTCTCTGTATGAATGAAGGGTGCACACTATTGCTAAAAAACACACTTAGCAGTCAGATATCTGTTTGCACAAAGGTTCCTAAACAACATCATATCTGCCGGTGAAACTTTTTTTGTAGAATCGTGTTATGTACTGTACGAGAGGCTGTAAAAGACACAGGCACAAGTGGAATGCGTATTCCAAATATTTATGTAAGTATAATGACCTATATATTGCATCATCAAAAATTGTAGTCATGTACATATATTGTGCGATATGATATTTATTATTGATTATTGTGACAGGACTAACATAAACAGCTTGAAATGTTAAAAACAAGGTGCACACACACACACAGACACACTGACATGCAGAATGATGAGGTGAAATGACATCAAAAAAGACAAAAGAACAGCAAACACACACAACTGGAACTGAATTCAGTTTTCAAACACACACTGAGCTACTGACCTGAACTTCGACTTTGTCAATTTCTGACTGAAAGAGTGAAACATACGCCATCACTTCGTGCCACATTAAAAGCCGACAAAAACGTCCAGCATGTGACAACTAGTTAACATTTCATTAGAGATTCTTTGGGAGCTTCTTTGGAGGTTATCGCAGGAACAAAAGGGTGTTAAAACGCCCTATATAGCTGTAAATAAGGTATAAAACCATGCTTACCAGAAGGGCCCACAGCAGACTTTCTCATCTTCTCCTGGGTTCTCCGTGTTCACAGACTCTGTCTCACTTGTGGGGATACTTGCTGCAGAGACACAGAAAACACACCACTGAATACAAGAGAGCCTAGTCTGCACTACTGTAATGCAAAGGCAGTGCTTTTTGCTAACAGAAACTGTAATAAAACATAATAATTACAGTATGCTATGATGCTAAATTGCCTCAGCCTCTCCAGCAATCACACTCACAG
Organism: Enteromius treurensis; assembly: GCA_032275025.1. NCBI lineage: Eukaryota > Metazoa > Chordata > Actinopteri > Cypriniformes > Cyprinidae > Enteromius > Enteromius treurensis. The sequence continues at coordinate 168,207 of JAUCMU010000137.1, forward strand.
TACAAAGAACCATCAATGTAAATAAATTCTCCTTTAATCAATCAGAGGGCCTCTCTGCTAGAACGAGCTGCAAATTTTTAATAAACTTGCTGAGAAACCACTGCATCACTGGTCAGCTTTCTGGACTGATATCTTTCAGCCGTTAGGGTAAACAAGAGAGCAATGATGCTCCCTGGAAATTGTAAGAATTGTTCATTCTGTGTTTTGGAACAATTATGACATTGGGAGAGCTCTAGAAATCCCTAGACAGTGCCCTGACTTACACAGAGCTGATCGAGACACATACAAAGAGAATGACATACTTGACTGACTAACAATGAACAACTGGACACTATTAAAACAGGAACCAGGACCAGAAGGAGCAGGAAACAGTGAGCACAGACCAAACGCACAATGATGCACGTCTGAATCCAATATTTATAAATAATATGCACTAAAATGTACTTTTTTATGGTATCATAAATTGATATTGCCTGCTTATGATGTTCAACAACAATACTGTGAATGTTTGATTTCACAAAATTCAGAAACTTTTTCCATCAGAAAGAGTGAACTGTAGAGAATGGAAATGTAATCTGCTAGTCAGGGACTGAAAATGACATTACGCAAATTCTACAAAAAAAGTGCATATTCACATATTCCTCACTTACTTACAGATCTTATATAGCCCCAACGGTCGGTGTTTGGCTACACTTTATTTCAATAGTCCATTTAGACATTCTACTAACTATAATTAACTTTTTAACTACATGTCAATTAAATATTATTAATTTGTAACTATATGTCTACTAACTCTCAGAGTAGACTTAGGGTAGGTTTAGGGTTAGTAGAATAAGTTGACATGTAAAGTTTCTGATAGTCACTACGTAGTATGTAATGCACCCATCAAGTGTTAAAGATATTAAGCAGACAGGCTACTAATACTCTAATGACTGCTGGGTTGACATGCTGTTGCAAAGTTACATACCGTTGGTAGAATATTAAAGTGGACTATTGAAATAAAGTGTTACCCAAATGTTTTAACTGAATATGTTGCTATGCATCTATCACACTCAAACACACAAACAGAGCAAAATTTACCATGAGTCTCAGTGGACTGACTGAACCAGCCCGAGTTTCCCGTATTCTTCCTGTGGGTGAGATCGCCCAGCGTCACCCCTTCAGTTCACAAGCAGGTCACATGCATTTAAACAAAGAGCAGCTATGAGTGTCTACTGCACAAAACACAGCAGTACTACATTACTAAAACACTACAGATAGACAGAGAGAGAAAACAAGAAGGAAATGAGAGAAATAAGAAGGACACAGAAGGTAGCTTTGCTGTTTTGACTCAATAGTAAGCCTAACAAAGCAAAGACTAAAAAGAAAATTACAATCACACTTTGACTACACATGCAAGCTACACATACTAATACAAAGTACATAACAAATTATCACTGTCCTTAATATCCATAATGTAACTATTGTCAATAATCTCTGTGTTGTGGTTAATGGGATTTTTCCACTTATTTGTGAAATTGTCACCCATTAACAACAACCTGTGAATTATTCAACTGAATTAGACTTGGTTGAGATTTGCCTTCACTTCTGATCCATACGTATATGTTCATTACTCAAGAAATATTTCTTTAAAAGTCAAAGGAAACTGATAGACAGCTTTTGAATCCACCAGTGTTTGACACTGTTACATATCTGACATAATATGTAAGATTTTCTATTATTCGCATATTTCAGCTTCACACTAATCACTACTGTGCAGACTCTGGCTCCACTACAGCACAGACTAGGGATCCAAACGAAATCATTACAGTGTAGACTCTGGCTCCAAAACGGATGACTGCTGCACAGCCTTGAGCTCCAAGTAAATCACTACTGCGCAGACTACAGCTCCAAATTATATTATGTTTGCAAGTTTACTAGCAGCCATGCATAGATATTTTGGCTTCACTTTATAGTGGAAATAAGTGGAGACATGTCGTCTATCTATTTTTTTTTTTTTACAGTCTATGACATCATTAAACTGGAGAAAGACTGGAATGTAAATTCCAAAAAGTAGGGGAAAACCACAGACTGATAAAGCGATCAGCAACAGTGTCTGATTGGCCAGTTAACAGCAGTTTTAACAGCATTTCCTTTTCAGTGAAAGGTACACAATTTCTGTTTTCAAATTATTTTTAGTCTATTATAGTTTAAATTTGAGTAAACAGTGTAAGGTATGTGTACGCTAATCTCTCAGTCGCCCCGGTATGAGGAGTAAGGCATTGCAACGGGTTGAATAGACGCTTACAAGCTCTCTATCATCAGGCATGGCTCAGCCTTTGCCCCAGGACGTTACGTCATACACTGACACTTTGGGGTATGGGTCCTGTGCAGCAGGTCATGTTGGCATGTGTCTGCACACTACTGGTGTGTTACAGGCATGCCACAGAGATCTGCTGAATGAGGTGGAGTACGTGCCTTTGGGTCTGCTTGGTGACGTCTCAACATCGGCAGATACATGGTGTCATGTATATAAGTGGTGGCACTTACAGTGCTACAACCCCGCTTTCCAGTTCAGGGGGCTGCGGGATGAATGCAACCTGGTATCACGCCAAGATGTGACATTATCACGTTGGTCCGTTTTGAAAAATGTGTAGCTGTCACGGTTTAGCCTCCTCAGACGTTTTGTGTTAACATGTTTCGTCGAAAATTCCGTGATGGGCTCACATAACAGATTACATTGTAAGTCAGTGACAAGCATCAGCCGTGATCCACCACGGATAACTGAATTCATTTGATATAAAATCTTTATGCAAAGAAGAGAGTAAAATACAAGGTTTTAATCGCTGAAATTATCCCGCTCCGTTAACGCGTTAACATCTTATTCAAAAGACACTCTCATCCTGTAGAACGACGCAACTCAATCACCAGAGACACAAGAGTCAGTAACATTTCATAACAGCATGATGCGATTGGTCACGAGACACGCCTGAGCCAATAGAATTTTACAATCAAGGCTGACGTATGGATTCTCCTGGCAGGCGGCATTTTTTAAATTTGCGCAAAGCAGCACAGATGAGTCACGCTGGACGGAGAGATGGTGATCAATCCTTTTGCCAATCCTATTGAATTGGAATATTAATCCTTTTTAATAAAAAATGTGGGTAGTTGTATCTGCTGGTTTATCTTGTGTTTTAGTAACGGATGGTAGGTTTAGGGGTAGGTGTTGAGTTACGTGCTCATAAATGTATAAATAAAGTAACATCAATAAAACTGTTGTGACCGTTTACAGTGAAAAATCACACCCCAATACAATAATGGCAATATCATTACCCAATATTTGAATCCAAATCCGTGCGTGGATCACAGCTGATGCCTGTCACTGACATGTAAGTTTCACGTCTGAGGAGGCTTAACCGTGACAGCTACACGTTTTTCAAAGCGGACCAACGTGATAATGTCACGTCTTAGCATGATACCAGGTTAAGTAGAGAACTTCTTTGGGGTAAATATTATTTCTATCAGTTGCATGACATGTTTTAACACAACAGAAAACACCCAATAAATCAAAACTGGCAAAGCAATTTTTTGTGCTTTTGATGAGTTCAGGATATTACAGGTGACAATATCTGTATGAATTAATACTATCTATAAATCAGACGATTGCAGTTTAAAATTCAATATTTCTCTCAATTTCTTTGGAACATTCTAAGATATGTTACAGACAGAAACATGGTTTTCTCATGAAAAACTGTATGCACGTGTTCACTTGATTTCTCTATATTTTATATGTGAAAACTTCAAATTCTTCTTAAGTTATGAATTCATAACTATTGCTGGGGGCAGGGGGAAGTCATGCAATTTTATGGAAATTGTTCTGATAATATAAACCAAAGGATCTCATATCTCCCCTGACAGCTGGATGAAATATTATCCAAATGTGAATCAGGCATAAATTACAAATACGGGTTAAGGGAGGACAGTGGGGATTTTTATTTTATTTTATGTGCAGTAGATTTTATGTGCAATTGTTAGTCTTTAAACAATGAACACCAACATGTGCAAATGAATCAGGCTCGGTTTGAACACAGGGCTATCAAATCTCACCGTAAGACATATGCATTTCAGCCAGTTCACACGCTCTCACGCCACACCATGTATTTCTCACGCTGAAAAGTAAGAGTTAATGATATCAGGGCTCTCAAGTCTCATGCATTCACCGTCAGACACAGGCATTTCAGCCAGTTCATACGCTTTCACGCCACACCATGTTTTTCTCACGCTGAAAAGTAAGAGATAACGATATCTTGTATATACAATCAGGGCTCTCAAGTCTCACGCATTCACTGTGAGAAACACGCATTTCAGCCAGTTCACAGGCTCTCACGCCACACCAAGCACACAAAGTAAATTATATAACTGATGTAAAATGCTTACAATTTACTAAATGAGCCTGCATAGCAGAAATATTGAATTAAGTAATGGTCCATATTTCATACATTCGTTAATAAAAAAAATATATATATACAATTTAGTGTTACACAGATTAATGTTTTTTTTTTTTTTTATCACAAGCTACAAATTCAAATACTGCATTTAACAGGATTATTTGGTTCCTTTGGTGTGGAGAACAATTATCCAGTTGCCCCACCGATTTACAGAATTATAGAACGAGGCACATTGTTGGCATTCCACTCTGCCATGGCGTTTGTGCAAAAAAAAAAGTAGTATGAATGAAATTCGGATGTACTACATACGCCATATTGATGTTGTCATGTGTCATGCGTCGTCACAACAGCGCAACAATTTAAACTTTCAATAAGTCATCCATTTATTTAGATTTTGTTAAACAAGTGTAATTTAATCACAATAAACAAAGTTTTTTTCCTGAGGTACTTACACTTGAACTGAGCCGCGTCTCAACTTTCCGATATTTTTGAATATGACGCCTCCTCTCCCGGAGCCTCGTGGAATGGGAAAGTGTCCATGGAATGCCTACTATAGAATTCGGCCTGAAGCAGTGGGTAATCCAGGTACTTCTCGCCTACTGAGTTTTGAACACTATGAATTCGGAAATACTACTCTCTGATCCTGTAGAATGACGCAATCAATCACAAGACACACAAGAGCCAATAGCATTTCACAACAGCATGACACGATCGGTCACGAGACACGCGAGAGCCAATAGAATTTTACAACCAAGGCTGACATAAGGATTCTTCTGGCGGCATTTTTTGAATTTGGCAGCAGCTGCAGCACAGATGAGTAACAGCAGACTGAGAGAGGTTGATCAATTCTTTTGCCTCGAAAGAATTAGAATAAGAATCCTTTTTAATAAATAATGTTGGTAGTTGTATCTGCTGGTTGATCTTATGTTTTATTGTTAACCGATGGTAGGTTTAGGGGCAGGTGTTGGGTTACGTGCTCATAAATATATAAATAAAGTAATATAAATAAAACTGTTGTGACCGTTTACAGTGAAACATCACACCCCAATACATATGCAATAATGGATTACCCAATATTTGAATCCAAATACGTGAGTGGATCACGGCTGATGCCTGTAACTGACTTATAATGTTAAGTCGCTGTGTTACGAAGAAGAACGGACTCAGGAGGTAAGTAAATGTATAACAGAGTCCTAGGTCCTCTACTATTTTCAATATACATGCTGCCCCTTGGTAATATTATTATAAAACACGGGATTCATTTTCGTTGTTATGTTGATGATACTCAACTATATATCTCAACAAGACCAGATGAAATGTCTAAATTATCGAAGTTAACAGAGTGTGTAAAAAATATAAAAGACTGGATGACGAATAATTTTCTGCTATTAAACT
>JAUCMU010000137.1:174128-205432 GCA_032275025.1 Enteromius treurensis
ATATATATTATGAAAATAAAAACTTTTACTATGGATCTGATTAATAGCAATTAATCATTTGACAGCACTATTATATATACACACACACATATATATATATATATATATATATGTATGTATATACGTCTTAGGTAACAATAACAACACTGGGTCAAGTGCTTTTTGCACACTGTTGCTGCTTGTTTTCACATAAACCTTTCTGTTCAGGTTCTCCGAGTGCGGAGGGCCGCCGAGGCAGTGCCGATCGGGACAGCCTCAGAAGCTGCACTTACTGCTGCCGACCAACCAGCAGGATATAAAGCAGAACTCTGAGCCCAGCAGAACCCAGATGAACCCAGTGGAAGCACACATGCCACCTGCCGCACCAGTCTGACCCGTAACACAGAGCTTTCCTGGTAACAAGCACTAGATGGAGCTAGTGCTGCTGGTGAGACATGAGAGGAGAGCGTCATTGTTCCACACATTCAGACTCAGCTAAATCATAGACAGATAGGTAACTCCTCTACCATTTTTATTTTATATTTCTGTACCCCAACCAAAGACAAAAATATGTTTAAGTTGTCATTTATGGAAGGTTTATTATTTATTTATTTTATTGTCATTATTTTTTAACGTAAACATTCAGGTCTGTACCCCGAAGCAATTTGGACTTTCTTGGAAAGCTACTAGTTATACAAAATGTCTTAATAAGCCCCACTTGCTCAGGCGATAAGTTCATGAGGAAAAAAAAGATAATCATATAATTTTTAAGCCTTAATCCATTGTGGTTTTGTTTTGTAAGGTCTGTTGGGTAGAGTTGTTGTCCATGTTGTTGATTTTGTGATCTGGTTCAGACTGGTACAGAGCAGAGATCACATGATCTTGTTATGGGTGTAAACTTTCATATGAAGGCTGTGGACAGAACAGGGGTTAAGAGATTTGAGCCACAGTACAGATGCTTTTTTTAACCCAGAATAAATGCAATATTTAAATAATCTCCACATTCAATAAAAATCTTTTAAATTCATGGGGCATAAGTAGTTTCAGTTCCAAAACCTACATTTAAAAATGGTTTATTTAGATCTTAATGTAAGATTTATGTATTTAAATTTGCATTTAAAATATCCATACCAAACTCATAATTTAATGTAATGCATTTTTGATAGAAATACATAAATTAAAGAAGTAAGATTTCTGTAATATTACTAATAAAATGGAATCTGGTTTATATATTTATCATCAATAACTGAATAAATGAATAGATGGTAACATTACACAATTCGAATACATAAATATTAAATGTAAGCCCAAGTTTAGTCAGAATCAGATGCACACTTCTGGTCCAAAATAAGACTTTAAAAAAATGTAAGGCAGATTTTATCCTTTGCTGCAAAAGCAATCTTATAATGCAGTGCAAAACGCTCACTAAATATATATTTTAGCCAGTATTTGTGAGTCCTATTTGGATTTATGCTTTTTAGAGTATACTGGCTATAAATTCTGAGTCGAGTGTTTGTGCTTCGTATGCGAGGCACTATTTGTAGCGTGTTTCAAATCAGTCACTAATGAGATTCAGTTTAAATTATGATTCTGCCTTAGAAGGTTTTGGAACAGATGTTGATTAACTACTTTGTCGCACCAGTGATTTAGTTCTGCAACCAAATTGATTAATCTGTCCATGATTATCCGTTACTCCATGTTGTGCATGTTGTGTGAGCTGATTGGTTGATAGGTTCAGGTTCTTTTGTTTGGGTCACTGGCCATGATCTGTACTATTCTCCTGTGCAGAAGATGTCTAATGTTTGCATGACCTCGAAAAAATATGTTTACAAGAGCAATGATCAAAATATAAAACATACATAAACATATTCATATCTTTACTACAATACTAATCGCAAAAAGTGACCCTGGACCACAAAACCTTGTCTTAAGTCGCTGGGGTATATTTGTAGCAATAGCCAAAATACATTGTATGGGTCAAAATTATAAATTTTTCTTTTGTGCCAAAAATCCTTAGGATAGTAAGTAAAGATCATGTTTCATGAAGGTCTTTAGTCAGTTTCTTACCGAAAATATCTTAAAACTTAATTTTTGATTAGTAATATGCATTGATAAGATCTTTATTTGGACAACTTTAAAGATGATTTTCTCAGCATTTAGATTTTTCGGTACCCTCAGATTCCAGATTTTCATATACTTCTCGATCAAATATTGCCCCATCCTAACAAATCATACATCAATGGGAAGCTTATTTATTCAGCTTTCAGATCATGTATAAATCTCAATTTTGGAAAATGAACACTTACGACTGGTTTTGTTGTCCAGGGTTACCAATAAGACAGACTATTCCTGTCACAAGTCATTGAGAGGCATAAGAAATCTGGACAATTTCTTTTTCTATTTGTTTATCAGACAGATATGAAAGAAATCTCAATACTTTAAAACTGGATTAATAAAAAGAAAAATAACAATGCAAGAACATTTATCACCTTGTTCATGAATATATCATATCTGTGCCAATTTGCACACTTAACTTACTTGAAGCCAACAATAATACTAAGGAAAAAAACTTTAAAAAGACCTCTAATATTAAACATATGAATGATTAATCTTACATCGACACTCCCTCTGTTTGATATAGCTATATATATTCTTTATTTGCATAAATTAAATGTCAGAATAGTGAATAGAATAGAATTAACAGCATTTTTATTCTGTGTAAAAAAAAAAAATTATTTAATATTTATTAAATTCAATGAAATTCTAAAATATGAAGTACATAAATAATTAAAATATTTAATTTTAGAACTGCGTCTTACCCAAGTGCAATCATTGATGTAATTAGTATAAAATTGCAACAGTCTAATGAGCAGTTCAGCAATCAGTTCATTATGGTAATTATGCAAACTGCCTCAGAAGGGCTGATTAAATATCATTAGAAGTCATCTATGACTTACTTTGGCTTTGGAAAGCACTATAGGAAGCTACACCCCAGTTTTTGGGTAGTTAATTCCTCCCTTGATCAATTTGTTTTTCACATGGATGTGCACACACACTTCGGGGGAAGTGAGGAGGAGACACAAATACAGTATGTGTATTATACATAAAGATGATATATGCATATATTGTATATCTTTTTTGTAAAAGCTACAAATGTATGGATGCAATGCATCATGTGTTATCGATGGAGTTATGAAGAGCCAATGCTTTGTACCCTTAAAGATATACAGGTAGTAGCACGTTATGAATAAACACTCCTTGTCTATGCATTGTGTGTTCAGTAAAATCTTTGTGTACAGTGCAAATAAAGTTCACATCAGAGTGCTATGCAAAGACAGACTGTGGTTGGTATTTTCAGATTATATACTCCGAACTGTATGACATGTCATCATCCCTTTATTTAAAGACTATTCCAAAATGTACAAAACATATTTAGAAAAAAGTTGTGTTGTTAGCTGGAAAACACACATGTGGCATCAAAATTATATGATATATGATGTTAACATCATATGAGTGAAAAAAGTTCTGACAGGAATAGTTAAGGTGCACCAAGTTGTGGATAATTTGTTTCTTCATCAGGATATTTTTGGAAAAATTCAGCATTTATATCATCATCATAATTTTGTGATAATTTGTTCAAACATGGGGAAAAATGTGCTATGTAATCATACTGATTATATATATTATATATATTTTTTTTCAATTGTAAATTCATGTATATTCCATAATTACGTGCCCAATCATATACTAAGTCAAAAAAAAAAGAGGCTAAAATTTGCCATAACAAAATAGGAAAAGGAAGTCTAAAACACTGCATTATGGGATAGTGTTCTTTTCTCTATATACTCTTTTTGTACTGCACATTTTTGTAGTGCACAATATTTCAGATACTACTAGTGTGCATATGATTTGAACCATGAATGTAGAAAAGTGTAAAGAACTACTGTCTCCTTATCAAAGTATATAATATGGCAGACCAATCATATCTATCCTCAAACATTAGATGCAGTTCCAGTATACTGAAGTAACTCTGGTCTTGTGTGTTTCTCTAACTGGTGCAAATTACAGCCACTTAATCAGCAATTAAGTTGAAATCATATTAGACCATTACAAGTGCTTAACATGACATAACATTAGCTTGTCCTTGTCAACATCCTGTGACTGCATTCAAAATCCAAACTCCAAGCTTTCTAAATAAAACTAAGAAGCGTTGGAATCAGCAGCGGGTGGAGTATCTACACTCATCTGGATCAGTGAAGTAATGTAATGATCACAGCTCTTTCTCCACAGCATTTGTGATCGCTGTCCTCTTTAGGCTCTCTTTGACCCTGATGAACTCAGGCGCGCACTTTGACCTTTCCCTGTGCTCTTCGACCTCTCTCTCCAGCTGAGAAGAAGAGTAATTACGGTTAAATCGTTTCCGAATGAGGCTATAGTAAATGGTGTAGACTATAACTTGAGATGTAAAATAATCTAAATTAGGGATCATTCTGTGTTATGTAGATCACTTCCAAGCCTTTTTCAGCATACATGAAAAAAAAATACTGTCCATTCAACACTCATTTCAGCATAGTTTAAGGAATGCTATTTCAGGTATTACCTTCTCTAACCTCATCTGTCTCTTCAGTAACTCTTGCTCCAGTGGTGATTTCTCTTCCTCATGTTTCATAACTTGAGCTCTGTTTCTTTGCTCTAGAACTCTCTGTAACTCAGGCTTCTCCTCCACAGCCGCTCCTCTGAAAGATAAAACAAGTATAAAATAAAAATAATAGAAGTTGTTCGTTCATTGCAATTAAATGGAAAGTGAATCCAGGTTGTGGACACTTCCAGGGAAAGTCTGTGATATTATTATCATACTATTGTGCTTCATTAGTTTTTTTTATTTTTTATTTTTTTTATTGCTGCAGAGTATTGAACTTTCTCCTGTATTCTACTTTACAGATGTGAATTTTCTTCAGCCTGAGGTTTACTGGTGACATGGTTGATTGGTGTGCTTTTATATTTGCTATAAATAGAATGTAAAAACAAACACTCGAGCTCGGCCCATATTTTAATAAGTAACGAAACAGTAACGCAAAAGTAATATAACACATTACTTTCCATAAAAAGTAACTAAGTAACGTAATTAGTTACTTTTTTTAGGGAGTAACGCAATATTGTTATGTATTACTTTTAAAAGTAACTTTCCCCAACACTGCCCAAAACGGCAGAAAAATGCTACAATGTATCATTTGTTGCCCTTGGTCTAGACCAAATGAACCGAACCACAGATGTGAAAGCACCCTAGGTGCGCGAGACGCGATTTAAATCGTATTCGCTTATTTACGGTGCAAATCCGTGAATAAATGAATAAAAATTCATATAAAAAATATATTTTTGTACTTTAAAAAGTCAAATTGAAAAGTATTACTTTCGCTTGAGTAATACTTTATTATTGTATGTGTACCTCATCCAGCACTGATAAGAGGCTGATAAGATTCATGTGTTCCTGTGTTCTCAATGTTGCCCGTCTTCTGACTTTGTCCCTTCAGTCTTAGAGGGACAATCTCATTAGCATCTACTGAGCTCTCTGTGACTCATGGAAAAGCGCTTAGATCAGAAATGCATGCTCCCAGCAGGAAAGACCAAAGAGTATGCCAGCAACAGTTAACATTTGAGCGACAGGAAGACATTGTGAGTCTCACCCAGTACAGCACGTCAGTCCAACCCTCCATGGTGATACACTGGAACACTGTCAGCATGGCAAACAGGAAGTTGTCAAAGTTTGTGATGCCATTGTTGGGCCCATGCCAACCATCCCTGCACACAGAGCCATTGAGAGGGCAGTGACGACCATGACCAGAAAGAGAACAGGGAGCTGGGTCCTCCTCTGCTAACGTACCTGTGTGGAGAATGAGAAAGATGTGGCTAATTCTCAGGAATTTGTGCCATTTTTGTACTGTGTGTATGAGTACCCTGGTTAGAATATCTTTAAGACCCATTATTTGATACATTTTGGTGAGTGTGTGTTTATGTAACGCAAAAGACATTTCCAAAACAGAACATTTACCTCCGGTTTCACAGACAAGGCTTAAGCTAGTCCCGGGCTAAAACTTTAACAACTGAAATCATCTCGCTCTGACATATCTTAAAATATGTCAATCACATTGTTCTCAAGATGCACACCTGTAACGTTTTCTTCTAAGGCATTTTTATTAAAGCTGCTGAAATAGCTTAATTTAAAATAAGGTCTAGTCCTGGCTTAGGCTATGCCAAGTCTGTGAAACCGGCCTTATTGTTCATGAATTAGTCTAGTGAATGTGAGAACACACTGACGCGTGCCGTTCAGATAGCAGGTTGCATGCATCTTCCCGATGAACAGCTCCAGCCCAATGATGGCATAGATGATGATGACGAAGAGTACAAGCAGAGCAATGTGCAGCAGAGGAACCATGGCTTTAATGATGGAGTTCAGCACTACCTGTAAGCCTACACACACAAATATTATTAGCATATTATCCGAGTGTTCTGGCTGTGAATGCTAGGTAAAGATGGTGACGCACTTGGTACTCCTGACACCAGGCGGAGGGGCCGCAGAACTCGAAATGCTCGTAACGCCTTGACATCGAAGCCGCTCGGCTTGCCACCTGACTGCCCGCTGACATCTCGATCTTTGGTGACCAGCTCCAGCACGACACTGAAGAGACTAAACACACATACACTCATCAGTATTAACAATAACAACTGAATGTGAGTTCAGCTTATTTACAACATTATAAGTTAATTGTAACCGCAGAAGGCAGGAAAAGAGTGAAATTACAAGGGGAATTGTGCGTAATGGAGAGAACTAATTACATAGAATGAATAAAGGTCAATGTCATAGTGAATAAATCAATTAACATCCACTATACTATATTCTACTATCTTTTTCCTTTCTGCAAACATGTTTTTGCTTGAGGTTTTGCTTTTCGATGATCATTCCAAATTTCCAAGCGTTGATGTTCGTGCAGTCTACAGCAGAGACTGATGAAACCATTTTTTTTTATTATTTTGTTGATTAAAGGTTGGTTTTGGGAAAGAAACTATTTACTAGCCTCTCTGGATATCTAGTATCTGAATTTCATGTATCATCACTACATATTTTTACCATAATGTTGGGACGTCGGATAGAACAGACAGACAAAATGGCAGATACAAATTTGGCCTGTCAGTCATTTATTTGTCTGCAGATCTGTTGTGATGTGCCGCATGCTTTCTTTATACTTACTTCACTTCACTTTCGCTTATAGGGATGTATAAAAAAATTGAAATACAAAACAATATAAAATATACAAAAATACAAAAAAAATTGAAAAAGAATGGTGATAACCAACAAAAAATAATTTTAGGCAATAAATAAATAAATATGCTAGCATTACAAATAGTATTTGCAGAAACACCAAATAAACACAAGGCATAATGTCAAGTCAGGTGGGTTTTATCTTTTGCACATTTCATGGACCTGGATCAAATAACACTCATCTGGCACCAGGGCTAGGGGATGTCCCGGATGAGATTCGGCGTGATCCCTGAGGATCCTACAGCAGTGCAATATTCATCCAGCATGACCTCTGACCTCAGGCACTGGATGCCTCCTCCCCGAGTGGAGCTAATCTCATTACATCAGGTCAGAGAGCAGCACTAGATCAGGTTGTAAGCTCTTGTGAACAGTTGCCAGCTATGTGCCAGACAAAATCCTTTCAACAATTTCCAGCTGACATCAACTACTTCCAACAGAGTTCTTCAATCACGACATCCGTGCGTAGCCCAGCACAGAAGACCAATGCTTTGTCATTAAAACACCTTTTTTAACACATGCTATTTGATGGTAAACACACAAACACTTACAAAACACCAGACAAGTAAGAGTCTGAATACACAACTGTTAACCATAAACAGAAAAACACGTTAATAACAATTTAGTTAGGGTTAGGGTTAATTTTTTATATATATTTTACGAGCAATATTTCTTACATTTTGCCCAAGAGCATAGTTTCTTTGGAACTATGGATTTGGGAAACGTAACTATGTTTGGGTTTTGTGTAATTGTGTAAAAGTTGAAATAAAAAAAAACCTTTGCCCAGATTTTTAGTCTGGACATGTTGACACCAGGTGGCGAAAAGCAGAACCAATCTAATGCAAATCCATGTCCCAGTAACATTTTCTTAGTTAAATAAAAAAAATAAAATAATAATAATATTTTTAAATAATGAACGTAATCAATATTCTATTTATTACAGCCAAATGTTTCCAGGCCATGTTTTAATGCAACAAATTGGTTATCTCTAAGTTACATCTACTTTTTAAAATTAGTTTTCCCATTAACGCCATTCTACTGTTCATTCAGACTGATTTGTGAAAGCACAAGAGATCAGATTTATCACAGCTGAACATAACCATTGATATCCAATCATATCAAGATGGAGGCATTGTCTTCCATTCATTCTCCATTACCCCCAGCTGGTCTGTTAAAACTCAAGGGGAGGGGAGACGAGAGACGCGGAATCATGCTGTAGCTTTACCTGCTGGTGTCGCTGTTAATGTTTCAATTTATATACTTTGTAATATTGGTGTTGTTATTTTGGTACTAAGAATTTATTTTCTTATCCTTTCATGCCACTCAGAGAAAACGCCCCCTGCTTTAGACTATGACTCCATCCAGTCATGCATTTCCTAACAATAAGGCACGTTTCTGTGCGAGTTTGTTGTGATCAGAAAGATTTGAAATTCTGGGTGTGTGTGATTCTCAGTTTATTGTGTAATGCCCAGTTCTGACTCCGAAGTCGGTAATGTGCCTAGCATTTTAAAATCTGTTCAGATTTCAATAGTTATGTAGTGTATAACAATGTTTTTGGGGAAACACATGCAAGAGCAGTTCTTGAGTTCATGTTTATATACAACCACACAGACCACATTATTTACCATTATTTATATACTTTTGGTGCTTAAGTAAATTCATAATCAATATAAAAATTTACATTAGGTACTTTAGACTATTTGCATATACTGTAGGTATCTACATTTACATTTGCAAGTATGATGACTGGACACGGTTACATATTTTGCTGTAGGAAGCGTCACATGATAAAATAACTTACCAAAATACATTTCCTTAATCTATGATTCATTCATCAAGCAAACAAACTCATATGCTCAATCTGCTGTCACTAGAAATGCTGATGTGTTGTTCATCAGGAAACTGCATCACTATAGAGTGCCATACTTTAGCGTAAAACCCTGCAATTGCTTTAATGAGCACAGGAAATGTTACGTCTCAAAATAGTAATGAAGTTGAGAAGATCTCTGTTTAAAACATTGTTATTCTTGAGCTGTCTTATAGGGTCTGTGTATTTGACAAGTATTTTGAATTACATTCATTTATTGTGTATCTGCGTTTTACGGATTAAGGACAAGATCTGAATCTTAAGGAACATCACAAATGTTCACTGTTTAGAGGACATTGCACACTTGTAAAAAAAAAAAGTGCTTAATCATATTAAATGTGCACTTGTAGTGTACTTTAAATCTTAGAGAATATTATTCAAAACTGTACTTTCAGATAACATAATATCAATTATGTAAAATGCCACTTAAGTATATTTAAATACAGTATACTTGTGTCATAGCACACATTTTGCTACTTTGCATTAATGTCAGTTTTACTTTAAAGTATACAGTAGTTAATTCATTACGATTTAATCATCTGATATGCTTTAAAGAGGTACACTTCTTGCTGTGTTGGCATGAAGTACACATATAGTGAAGCAGCTATATCAGGTTTTTCTGATGTTATGTTTAAAGTTTACATCATTGTGTGTGCATGTGTGTGTGTGTGTGTGTGACTGTGTACTTACCCTACTATGACGATGACAAAATCCAACATATTCCAGCCGTTTCTCACATAGGAGTTCTGGTGCATCACAAGTCCATAAGCTATGATCTTGAGGAAGGTTTCAATCGTGAAAATGATCAGGAAGGCATATTCTACTGTTTCCTGTGAAACACAATGATAAAAAATCAAGCTTTTAGTTCTGTGTCATTTATCTGTTTTTAATTTGAAGAGTGTGTGCTAATTTTGATGTGAAGAATGAAAAAAATGAATATGCATAAAACATTTAGTCGTTATAGATTTAATTTCAGTTTAAAGTGTTATGCAATGATTTTGTCAGGTACTAGTCAGTCTAGACAGGTCAGATTGTGGAAGGCTATAAGAAAAATGAAGTTGCAGTATTCAAACATTGTTTGGGAGCTGGCTAAAGATCAGAAAGCAGAGCTGAAGCTGGCAGAACCTTTAAAAGGCACAAAGATGTCTGGATTTGAGTTTGATGACATCAAATTAGAAACACTTAGGATTAAAGCTGCATCAGATGGATAAAACTAGACTTCGACAGAGAAATTAATAGAACTGTATTCTATCAGTTTATTAGACAACAGTATTTTGTCGGCAAAGACAAAAAACATTTTGTCCGGAAATTGAATTTATGTCCTAAAGAAAGTGCCGACATGTTGGAAAACACAGTTGAAAAACACATGATCGGAAACATGACTGTGCAATCAAAAGTGTTCATCTTTGTTCATTATCTGAATATAAAGTTTTTTTTTTGGCCAAATTAAAAATGATTCATCTTTAAAAAATTAGAAAAGGGCTGTGTCTCTGGAAGCATTCTGACATGTTATAAATGACACTGCAGAGCACAAAAACTGTAAAATGATATAACAAAGCATGTATTGTAGAAATATAAGAGTTCCTGGTCTGATGTAGATGCTCTCGGTCTTCAGTGAAGTGATGTTGTCTCAGCCTGCAGGTGACCGGATGACAACGGCTAAGCCACAGCACTAAGAATAGCTACAATAGACTTGGATGACAAGATTAATCCCATTTAAACAATAAAATCTCACCGCTGAACATGGCAGGCTGGCCATGTCTCTTCGCAATAACAAATCAGTTCAGTCATTGATTTTCACATGAATATACTGCAATACAAACCAGTCTTCTAAACATTAATTTTGGCAGCACATTAATCCATTTTACATCATGCGCCCTCCTTTGTCTTAAAGGACTTAATCTCATCAAATACTTCAGGTATTTTCACGTGTGGTGGACTTACACAAGGACGGAGCCTAAGGGCAAAGACAAGCTGCCTGATGGCCACGGTAACGCAGTGTCCGGTTTAGGTGATGGCAGCATTAGACTAACGAGTCTACATGCTTTAAAAGCAATGTCGCTTACTAGTTGGCTAAAGCAACACGTTCTGAAGTGAATAAGGTACAGCAGATGTGCTCTTTTACTCAACAGAAGGTATGATGCAGGAGATTATGAATGGTGCGGTTGGTAATGCTGAGTGAACTGTGAAAGATGTTTGACTTTAAAGCACGAAACACACCTGGACCACCGTAAACTGATCTCAGTGCTTGGTTTGGGAACTCTGAAGCTCGGTTAGCCTGCGTAATTTGCCTTTCGCAAAGACCCGCCCCCCTTGGTTATTTTTTTGCTGTGTCTGAAAAGCCAGGGTTACGCTACACATCTTGTTCTCACACCGAGCAAAGAGAATAGACAGAGCAGGTTACTGAAGGCATGAAATCAAATCTTGCCTACTTTGAGAAACATTTCTTAAGTCTTTAATGCATTCAATGAGTTCAAGTTCAATCTCTTCATCCTTACTAATTATAACATTGAAATAAACATCACTGGGGTATTGTGTTTCAATCGTGGAAAGATGTCAATGCACATCACTTTTCAAGTTATGTTAATCTGCTTTCCTTTCTTGTTTGTTTGTCAGAAAATAAAAAGGGATTGATCAGATCGTCTGATAATGAAACTCAGTGAACTGGCACAGTTTGATTTTGTCAGACAGTGCCACCACTGGTAACTGCAATCATAGTTGTAATGAGTTTTATATGGCGTTTAAATAGTGTCAAATCTAGTGCGCAGAATAGTATCCGTGCGTGGTAAACCATTCTTGTGAGGGAGCATTTCTGCACCGCGAGAGCACAGAATGCTCTCTCAGCTGCTCAAACCCTGCTCGCTCATCAAGTTAGGGTTAGGGACTTTTGAGACTTTGGAGGTGGGGTCAAATGTTAGATGTCTCTGCTCTTCTGATTGGTCATAAAAGGTTCCTGTATGGCCATATGAGAATTCCATGTGGATAGGTTTTGGGGTCATTAATTTATTTTATATATTTATTTATTATTATTATTATTTGCAGAAGAATGAACATACAAATAATAAACAGTACAGGATATAGAAAGAGAAAAAAAAAACACTAAGTGCAAATAGCCCGCAGTGACTGTTTACACTATCTCCGCCCACCAACATGTGATAATGCTGGTCATCATTACAACAGATGTTTGTTTGATATCAGCTCCAGATAACAAGTATGTCTGTTATATTTTGATTACAGTTTAAAACACTGTTTTAAATATTTTTGTAGTAGCCTATTATTTGCATTCTGCTGAACAACAGTATATATTTCTGCCGTATCCAAACAGAACTTTTATTTTGACATTTGTTATGAATACCTTTACAGTTCTGTGAGTACATGATATGACGATAGATTTACCCAAGTGAAACAGTCAAATGAAGTCTTGAAGTAACAGTTCTGGAGATGTTCTTCATGTAGCCTACTGTATTTATGTCCTCATTTAATGAGACACAAGGCGTTAATATCACGCGCAGGTCAGTATGCTAGTAAACAAAACCATACATTAACACAGATAAACGCAGAATTCATAAAATTGAATATTGACAAATGCTATCGAAAGTAGGAGTGTGCTCACTTGCGTGTGCGGCACGTGCATGTTTATGTGTGTTTGTGTGTGTGTGTGCGTGTGTGTCGGAACTGTGCCGTGCGCGATACAGAGAGTGCAACTTATTGTAGAGACAGAAATGAGTGAATGATATAAATAACATAAGGCTATTTTACACCCTTCTGGTCAAACACACGGGCTAGTGCTGCAGTCTTATGGCTCACTGACATTGATGAGATTAACCCCTTTAGGTATCGAAATTGTGTACCGAACGATGAGATGTTTTTCGATACTCGGTTTGTATCGAGGCAATTCGGTCTGTACCTAAAACGTATCGAACACAATACCCAGCCCTAAACGAGGGTGAGTAAATGATGACAGGATTTTCACTTCCAAACTGTTGCTTTAAACTCACAAAATAAAGTATTAGAATAGGAAAGTATTTAATTGAACAGCTGGTGGAGTGAAATAAGGGTCGTCGTGTGAGAGAGAGAGAGAGAGAGAGAGAGAGAGAGAGAGTGGATGGAATGAGAGATGAGAGAGTGAGTGAAGATATAATCCTCCTATGATCCTCTTTCATCACCCTCCACCCTCCTGTTTACAGATGGGTTAGTGTCACCCAGCGCGAGCGCACAGAGGAAAACAACCACAAGCGTATTTGTGTTTATTTCACATACTGTAAAGCTTGTTGCATTTGCTTCACACACAACTTTCACCCATCTGTGTATAACAAAGCATCATCCATTCATCATTCAACCCCGTCATAAATAAACAGACACGCAAGCGGTTCTTACTACAGTTCACCAACGCTCACCGCTTCACACTTGTTCAAAGGGCTTTCCCAAAGGCATGCGTTGAATAGAGAATATAGGTTTGTAGGCTGAAAATGATCGATGAACATGCATGAGTGAGTGCAATGGAAATCCAGAGAGAGAGAGAGAAAGGTTAAACACTGGTGTCATTGACTCGGCTGAGGCTAATCTTCCCGGACAAGCCCAGTGCTGCTCAAAGCCCTGGAGCTCAGCAGACACCCCATCGAATGTTCACTCTGATTTAAAAGACAAAATACTATATATGTGTCATGATAACTAAACTGTATGAAGTCCAGAAACTGTTGGCAATCACTAGTATTTGCGTCTGGTTTTCTGAATATGAGTTTAGTTCACTAAAGAATATGCATTTACTCTTTCCCCTTTTTTTTCTTTAAAGAATTATCTGGCTTTCTATGTTTTTACTGGTACGAGGAAGGTAATAATACTTCTGAAATACAGAAACAAGCAACTGTGTCATTAAGCAGATACATATATAAAATAAATCAGATCATCATGTCATAAAACTGCCTGAAGTTACCCAATGAAATGTTGACCAAGGAAGTGGTTTAGGACTGTTGATCTGAATCTGATTCAGATGTAGTCTTTGGCATGGTTTTCTCTGTCTTTTGTTTAAAATTTTGCTTTTTTTAAAGAATGTATCCACAAGAATGTGTTGCTAAAAAAGACTGCATGAAGATTGAATAAAGCAGACATTCTGTTCTTCCTTTTAACATATTGCATGTGCATACAACAGAATATTCTGGGGATCTGTGAGAAAAACAATCATAAATGCTGGCTTGCTTACTTAAATACTTGAATGAAACAAGTATTATATTTGTTATTATTATTAGGCTAGAGGCCCTTTACAACATTTGCAAACATGTTGTTTGTGTGAAGCAGCATTTACTCCAAACTAAGCGGCTGTGAGATGCTGAAAACACCGGATCATGCTTCAGTGGCGTCTCACAGCTTGTCAAATTATATAATTTAGCCATGAAACTCTAGATAATGCAGGCTGACGGGTTGACGGGCTGACGTTAGCGTAACTGATGATATCAGATAGTTTAACGACTTGACACAAGCTGATTGGTTTGTGCTGCATATGCAGCCAATGAGCCTTGCATTTATACGGCTAGCTAGCATTCACTTGAGATTCCTGCAGCATGCTTTCTGGGTTCCTCTGAAAGCCTCCACCTTCCCCTGCTCCACCTGTATAGATCTGCTAGGGGTTATTTTATATGCTATCTGTGCAGCAGTATGTCAGAGCACCGCATCGGCTTATGTATGTATTAGCAGTAGAACATTTCTGTACTTGCTTTACAGCAGCAGCAATAAAGGCCCAGATATATTTAAAACGAAATCAAAGAATGAACTAAAATGATGTAATTTTGAACAAAATCATGTTTGTTTTGAATTAGTTTTGGCAGTTCAAATCAGAGAGTTGGGTTTAGCTCCTAAACACCTTTGAGCCTCCATTGGTCCGAGGCGGCTACGCAATCGGTGGGTGTGTTCTGAAACTCCACCTTCTTTGACGCAGGATTGTTTTTCCCGGTTTGTTTCTCATTCAGGCAGAGGAGCAACCTCCAGGTCAATATATACATACAGTAGCTGAGCTGCCACAGATATATATCTGCACCTGTACGATCATTTGCAGAGAGACTGTAGCGTTCAGCAAAAGCAATTAATTCCTACAAAGAAAGTTTTTGACAACGACCCGGAGATAAGCAAAAAGTGCCGTAAAGAAACACAAGATACAAGTTTTCCAAAGTTATGAAAAGAATGAAAGAAAAGGTAGCATTGCACCACACTTCTGCTGTCAGTCTTCTTCTTCCACAGCTAATTTAAAAGGTATACTAAACCGTCACTCAGCCTTTTTCGACTTCTTTTTCGTTCTTCGTTTGAGGGCAAAAAGAAATTTGAAAAGGCTGAGCAACGGTATACTGTTTCTGAACATTGTGACATTTCAATTCTGATTGCATTTGGTGCTCTGAATATTCTTCATTTCAGACACTAGATAAGATGCTAGCGTCCTACACAAAGGCATGATGGAAACAATCCACCCATGAAATACTGAATACAACTGCTGATTTTGCTCCATTCACAGAAATCCCAACAAACGTTTAAATGCACCCTTCTTATGACGTGTCTGTGCACTTGTCAGTTGATTGGCATGTTCCGACACACTGGCCTCAAGGTTAAACTCTTCTAGTATCATTTCTTGATCCCTTATACCCGCTCATCTCTGTCATCACCGCTCTGCTTAGAAAAAGGGCAGAAATGGTAAAGCAAGCGTCCGGAAGCAGCTGTTTCTGGTGCTGTGCTGCTACAGTGAGTGGTGATGTGGGGGGAGGGCCAGTGTTGTGACCGAATGCAGGTCACTGTGGCATCAAGTGCTTCACTAGTGATCAAGCAGGCTAGACTCCGCAAAACAGGCAGTTGGGCTTTATATAACTTGTGGTTAATAGATTCAGCACCTAACCTCGCATGGTTGGGGAAGGATGTGAGAACACTATGTTTCGGTGTTTGAGAGAGTGGCAAAAATTAGTAGTCATGATCAATGTCATGACAGGCCTAATAAGACAACTAGGAGATGATAATGATAAACAGACAGTATTCTTCAGTCAACAGAAAAACAGTGCTACAGACATGAGCTTCAGTCTCAAACTACTATAGCAGCCACAAGCACTGTATTTAGTACTGGTTTCAATCATAGGGTCTCCAGGTGTGAAGTAGTCTTTGCTTGTGTGGCTCTGCCCAGTATGTGAGAGAATGGAAAGCCACCTGTGCATAAACTCAAGTAGTCATGTAGAATAACAACAATCGATACATACAAGCAAAAACAAGAACATTAAAAGTGTTGTAAATGCCAAGTCAAGTCCAGATTTAAACCTGACGGATATGGTTAATGTTGAAAAACCTACAAATGTCACTGAGCTGAAGTGTTTCTTTGAGGGCTGGGCCAAAATCTTAGAAAGAACTACAGGATGCATTTGTTAACTTGCACTTATTGCTGCTAATGAGGGTGTACGCAGTTATTCTACTAGGTAGTAGGTATTAAAAACTTCCTTTAATTTGTATATAGTTGAGTTTTTTGTTCACTTTTGTGCATTCATAGGTTTTGGTGGAATTCAGTGTAAAATGTGTAAAAGCACACAAAGTCAGCAAGACCAAACACTGTATGCTTTGAATGCACTGTAAAAGTAAATGATGTTGTATATGTAGTGAGCATTATGGTTTCAGCACCATGGACAGCGCTGATCGCCTAAATTAACCGGAAAATTAACCTGAAAACTCTAGACTGACATTATCAGTGCATTTATTTTAAGATCTTATGTATGATGTATAATATATATGATCCACTACTGCATTAGACAAAGTGGACTTTTTTTGTATATACAGTGATTAGTGTATGTGGGATCATGTTAATCAATTCCCAAATAAATAAATATATTAATTAAAATTTAGTCTACAGTCTAGGTGAGAAACATAAATCATTTTCCTGAAGGATTCTGATCAAAAATATCTGAATTCATATTCAGATACAACTGAGATATGAAAAAGATCCTTTTTCTTTCCCATGAAGCTACTTCCACACAAACAACAGAGCAATTATATAGCAGACATTTCATAAACCTTCAGGCACAAACACGAGCAGAAAAGATGAGCACCTTTTGAATGTTTGCAAATTCGCCTTTGGGCTTGTGTAATTCCACTCTAATTCACTCATCTAATCTCTATTAGCAGAAACTAATCCCACAACACAGCCAATGAGAAATCATAAGAGACGTCACAGTACTCACCAAATCATGATTAGTTGAGTTGGAATCGTCTTCGGGAAAGGGGATGTAAACAGCTAAGGCCACGCAGTTGGCAAATATTGACAGCAGTATAAAGATATCAAAAGGTCTGGAAATAGCAAGTTTAAGGAGGAAAACAACAGCAGTATCATCCATTCCAGAAATGATCCCAAACAATCAAACGGGATTAGGAAATAAAATTACAATCATTTGTATTTAAAACTCTCAAAGATATTATGTGTAATCGTTTCAGTCCCACTGATAGTCCTGCCCCAAACTCAGAAGCTAACATGTCGGGTTTGGTGAACTCCAAACACCATTGTGTGTTTTTTTAAGGACATTGTGGGTGGGGTGTGCCACAGGACGGGTTATTTTAAATTAGTGTGTAACATAACCCCTTAACATGTCCACCCTCAAGACCATTAGTGAAGCACATGCAATGGTCAGTTCAAGGTAATTCTTACTGTTTATATTCACTTGCCCCATAGTAAAGAGTCATTTTTAATATCAGAAGGCAGAAATGTAAAGTTTCAAAAGGGGTAAAAGAATAAGGAAATGGTGTCATCTTTCATTGCTTAGCCTACTTGTTCCAGTTGACCACACTACTGTACCAGGCTGTCAATGTGAGTAAGGAAATAATTCCTAATTATCTTGCTGACTCAATGAAGTTAGACCCCCAATAACATCTAGTCGCGTTGGTGTTTTGTGTGTTCGGCAGAAGAAGGAAACCTACCCGGCTCATTGGAAATACGTGCCTCTGCCTATGTTTCTGCAGAACTTGCACCTATCATACAAAATGCTGCAGTTTCCAGTTGAAACGGATGCAGTATAACAACTTTTATTCCTATTCAACCAAATAATAGGCCAGAGTTTCCATTAAGAAAGTTTAATTTTTTACACACAGCTGCAAACTATTATGTTATGACCTCAAAAATATTTGAACATGCTGTGCGATTTACTGATACTTTTGAAGATTGGTGTCACATACAGAGCTTCATGTGTTTGGTACGAATTCCCGGACATTTAAATTCTGAACCGCTGCAATGCATGCTTGAACCAATGGAATAAAAATGCTGCGAACATAATGTGTATTGAACATGTTGCTTTACCTAGAAACTGACATAATACCTGTGCTGCTGAAACATTACCACAAGCTTATGTTTTCAATGAGCCTGGGCTGAAAGAAAACCATGTACTTACATTTTTCACTATCCCTTTAAACCAGTGGTCTTTAACTCAGTTCGTGGAGAGCTATGCAGAGTTTACCTCCAACCAGCTCCAAATCATACCTGATTGGACAGAAGACCCTGATTAGCTGGATCAGGTGTGTTTTTTATTAGGGTTGCAGTGGAGAAAACTGAGCAGAGCTGTGACCCTCCAGGAATTGAGTTTGAGACCAATGCTGTATATCAATAGCCAAGTCATGGGGTGAATGCAGTGTGTGGGTAACTCTGATATAAAGATAACGCTGATATAAGGATACTTCCACTCCACTAGGTTAATGCACGCTCTGCGCACAGGATTATTGAGAGTCAGGCAGAAAAGTGCTCTTGGAGGTCTGCTATTAGTGGTGCTTCCCTGTTTCTTGCTTTTGGCATATTGCTGGCGTTTCCTCTGGGCGAGCGAGCCGGCCGGAGCAGTGCTTGCAGCAGCAGAGAAGGTCTTGGTTTTGGGGGGACCCTGAGACTTTCTGGCGGCATTAATCGCGGCCTGCCAGGTGAGTGCGGCGGACTGGGCCGGCGAATGAGGGCTGGTGATCGATGGCGCTTCTGACCAGACGGGAGGGCCATCACTAGAGACCGGGGCTCTGGTGCCACTGGCATAATTTGCCCCTAAAAACAGATCATTGAGGGAAAAAAAGTCTTTAAAGGGATAGTTCAATCAAAAATGAAAATTCGGTTATTAATTACTCAATTTTGTGTCGTCCCAAACTTGTAAGACCTTTACTCATCTTCAGAACACAAATTAAGATATTTTTAATGAAATCCAATAACTCTCATCTTGCATAGACAGCAAGGGTCCTACCGCAGACAAGGCACAGAAACACAGAAAGGTCCATGTGACATAGTTTATGCTCCAAAGATTAATTTTATGGATTTGGAACGACATGAGAATGAGTAATTAATGACAGAATGTTAACTTTTGGGTGAACTGTTCCTTTAAGAAAAAGATACAGCACTGTATATTCATAAATATTATTTGTATTATTCATATATATTATAGTGCCACCCCCTCACAGTCACCACTATTTTTTTTTTCACTTGTTATGTGAATGCTGAGGATGAATCACAGCTTTCAACAGGAGGAGTTCAGCGCTGACTGTAAAATCAAAGCATGCAGAAGAAAGAAAACAAACAAACATATTTTCTTTCTAAATGAAGCCGACATTGCTTGCTTTGTCCATGGCTGCCTTCCAAAACCAAAACTTTATTATATTGAAATTAGTATTTCCACAAGTAAGTAATTCTATTCTTGCATGCTGAATAGGATTCTAAAGGAAGTGAAACACTGACCTATCAAATATCAACATCGATTGAATTATTTTACAATCTGGAGTAAGAAAGTTAAAAAGTGTTCTTTCAATCATACACCACTTATATTAACATAAACAAACACACTTCTTTAAAATCAATCTAGAGCCCAATTACCAGCCTAGAAAAGCTAGAAACACAGAATTCTTCTAATATCTATAACCCAAGACTGAAGATGAGTCAAGCTTAAAACAAAACAGCATTTCTGCTTCCTGCTAGCTTGGTGGTCCTCACTGATCACGAGAGCAGTAACTGAGAGCTGTTTTATACACACAGATGTCCTAAAGGTGTAGATCATCACATTATGATGTTTTTCTAGCACTTCAAACCAACTTCTGTGGGCACTCTTTTTGAGGCCACTACTTACTGCGATCTGATTGTGTAAAGCAGCTTGTAATACTCTTAAATCAAACCGTGTCAAAGATGGACACAGTTTAATGGTAACATTCACAACACGGTTCGAATCTTTAACATTACTACTGTACATAAGGTACCTGATGATTTATATTTTATATGACACCTGTCACCATAATACTCGCGCATAAAGACTATTATGATAGTATTCTACACAACTTTAACACCGACTTCACTTTCCGTCTCACCAGTTAAATCCCTTTTAATAATACACGTCACATCTAGATTCCTGTGTTTACCTTCAGTCGGTTCCTCTGGCTCGTCCATCCCTTCCTCCACATTGAAAATCTATTATGATTATTTGTTATATTCCAGTTCGCGTGGCTGCATTAAACCATCTTATCTATCATGTTTTGACTAGCGTGCACGATGATGCTGATGCTGATGGCTTGAGCTCCACGAGCGCATCTTCGCAACATCCGGGTGTCGAGGACGCGTTCCACTCCCTGATAAAGATTAAATCCACTGAGCGCCATTAGAAGCGATCACTCATGACGATGGAAGATTCCTCGAGCTCCAGCCAGTCTGTCAGGAATCTTATTCCGAATTAGAGAAAACCGAGCACTGTTTTTCTTTCACCCCCACCCCCGCGCGCTCGCTGCAGTTGTGCGTCTGTTTTAAATTAAGGCCGTGTTCGGGGAATATGGTTGCCCGGAATATTCAATTACCTTTGCAGGACATCTAACAGGCTTTTCAACAGGTCACTTAGCCTATCCCAGGCTTTTGACACTGAGTAATGTTGCTGATCTATACTTAGTTCAGACCTTTGGCTTCATAAAGTCAAGGTGATGTCTATTTGTTTTAATCTTTAGATACAAGTAAACTGGATATAAGTCTTACCTCGTATTCCCAGTATGAACGCCATTCATCCCTCTCACTGAAGCAGCTCATTCACTGAGTGCATGCTGTTTTCTGCTCATTACTGGCAGAAATTGAAAGCACAGAGGAACGTATGGGAGTGTGGGGTTGGATTACCTGTTTGTAGCAGATAATCCCCCATAATAATCCTCTGACTCAAACCTTCTGTGCTACTGAGCTATTCTAGAGCGGAAGCGAATAAAGCACTCTCTAATATTTCATTAAAAACTGATCTGATTAGGATGTTTTAGCAACAGACAATATGAAATGCAGCTAAACAAGAACTAGGTCCTTTATTTTAGATTATTTCCATTTGCAAGTGCAAAATTATTTCATCTTAGTTTTTTTTTTTTCTTTTCTTTTTTTCATTGCAATTGTTTTTTATTTGTACCTATTACAATGGCGCGCGCACAAACTGTGCGTCTGTGTAACAGCGACGTCTTGAGGTTTCTTAGTAACCTCACATGTTACATCGCACTTCCTGAACGCTGTAGATATATCCCTATTATTTATGAGTCGTGAGCCCAAAGTCCATTAAAATTGCCCAGTACATAGATGGTTCTTAAATTTAAGAAAAAAAAATTACACTATAATAATCACACGTTATAGTATAAATAGTTAAACATTTTCCTCTAAACATGTTTGTACAGGGGGGAAATGGTTAAGTGTAATGGCTTTGGCATTCGATAGAGATAAGTAAAATAGTTAAAATAGTCAAAAGATGAAGTTATTGAGCCCCAAAGTCCAAAGAAGTGTGAGTATTTTTAACAAACAAACCAATAAGTAAATTATCTTATATCAGTTGCAGCCAGCTGCATATGAATATTAAAGTGTAAAATGTTTTATCAGGCTGTTATTGATTTTACATTTAGACAGAGTTGGGGATTTAAAAAAAGCAATGACCAGGAGACTCTTGGGTATCGTCAGCAGGCTTTTTTTTTATTATTATTGAGAACATGCCGTCAACTAAGGCAGAGATATATTGTGATACACAGGAGAAGGAATTCAACATTATTCAGCAATAACACGAATGAAACACAAAGTGTTATTTTTGCTTGTAGTATGGTTGAATTGGATCACTGAAGGTCATTAACAAAGACATTAGTTAATTAAATGGGATTAAATACATAAATAATATTTGTATTATTTACCATTACATTTTTCAGGTTTGTATAATATTCTGAGTTTTCATAATACTCTGAGTTTGACTGTTGTGTTTCCTTTTTCTCAATATGGCAACATGTGAGCTGCCAATCAATACATGGAAACAAATTAACTGGCGCCACTTATTTGAAAAAGTAACAATTTTTAATTCTAAATTAGAAAGTAGTGTGTTACTTTAAGGGGTCATATGATACGATTTTGAAAAAAAATTACCATGGAGCAGAAATATAACAAAGAGCTAGTAGCCATCAAAGTAGCTTTTAAATTGTGGCAGCACTGGCTGAAAGGGTCCTATAGTCATCTTATAGTTACAGGATAGTATAGGGGTCATATGGTATGGTCCTATAGTTTGCAATATTCTTTATTAGAATCTGCGGCCAATTCTCCACGCCACATAGAGAGATCGTATTTCTTCTTCCATTCATTGCAAAGACACTTAAGTGCAACCAACTCTGTATTTCTCACACAGGACAACCTCATGGACAACAACCAAACTGTCTTGAATAATACCTACGTTCAGTTACTGAAGCCTTGAGGCTGGCAGGGGCAACTTCCAAATCCTCAGTAGTCATCTTGCTGAATCTGTCTGCTGCTTTTGACACAGATAATCACTTGTCCTCCCTTATGAAGATGGGCTCAGGAACTACACTCCAGTGGTTCAAGACTTCGGGGTGTTTAGGAGGGGTGAGGTTTCTAAGTCATTGAGATGCACTGAACGTTTGGCAACTCGAATTATTCGTCAGAAAAAAAAGTTACACATGTTTAGACAAATAAATGAAATTACTTCAAAGTGAAAGTATTTTTGGTGATGCAATTAAATAGCAACGTGCGTAGAGTGAGTGTAATGAAAAAGGTGTCACATGCACTGCAAAAAATGCTTTCTAAGACTAGATTTTTTTTGTCTTATTTCCAGCCAAAATATCTAAAAATTGTCAAATCAAGAATGATTTTCTAGACAAGAACCAATCTTGTTTTCAGGGAAAAAAAAAACAAGCTAAAATTAAGTGAGTTTTTACTTTAAACAATCTTGTTTTCTTTTTGAAATAAGAATATTCTGCTTACCCCATTGGCAGATTATTTTGCTTATTTAAGCAAAAAGTTACTTAAATTTAACTTGTTTTTTATTTTTTTATTTATTTATTTTTTAAAAGACAGTAATTTTTACTTGTCTAGAAAATTCTTCTTCGTTTCACAATTTTTAGATAATTTAGCTGCAAACAAGACAAAAAAAATCTAGTCTTAGAAAGCATTTTTTTGCAGTGTGGGATTCATTTGCAGACTTTATTAGAAGAAAGAGTGGCAGGGTCAAGAAATAGCAAACAGCAACAGCAGAGACAAAGTAAAAGAGTAATCCAGATAAACAGGCGATGATCGGGGCAGGCAGCAAATGATCAAAAACAGTTCAGAAACAGCATCTTTGATCATAAAAGGGCGAGCAAAGAAGTTCAGCGGCAGCCCTTTTGATCAAGACAGGGTGGGAAGAGAGTTCATTAACATCCTCCTTTATGGGACAGATGCAGAGTTCCGCAAAGGTCCCTTCGATCGTGACGGGATAGGCAGACGGCCTCTGTGACAGGACAGACTGAGAGCCTAAAGAAAGCCTGGGTCACACCTCTCTTCATCAGATTGCACTGGCTGCCAATATCTGCTCACATCAGATTCAAGGAACCAATGCTTGTCTACAGTGTTTGCCTTAAACTCACTAGATCAAACTGTGCCCTCCAGATGCTTATGTTGTGAAAGTGAACAATGCCTCCTAGTGCCATCCCAGAAAGGTAGCCTGATTCAGGCACTTACCTATTAAGTTTTTTCAAATTTATTTATCTAATTTCTTTTTAAAACCTTGCCATGTGATCTGTGCTAGACTAACTGAGACTTGTCACAACACTAGCATACTGTTCCCCTCTAATTGGTCTGATTGCTTGTTTTGTTCTCCTCCTTTGTAAGTCAACTGGATAAAAGCGTCTGCTAAATTATTATGTAACTATGTGTAATTATATTATGAACTCTAAGTCTGTCTTGTCACGGAGGACGTCTGTGAACCCTCTGCCTATTTCTGTATCTGTCCCATCACGGAGGATGTAAATTAACTAAATTAAATGTTTATTTCAGTACGATTAAACAAAGAAAATGAAACAGTAGTGCATCACATTATGTTTAAAAGTGACGATATCCTACTTTATATCGACTACTGGGCTTGACTGAGAACGGTTGCTTAACGGAACCATAAGCGAACCCTGGCTGAAGCACGGACATAAGAAAAAGGCAACCGGAAGTATTCATCCTGAAATGTGTTCCGTGTAGGTACTTTGTAAAGATGGAGTGTGTGAATAAAGCGGGACAGCTTATGAGTCTGGCGGCTCTACAGCAACATGACCCCTACATAATGAACCTACTGGACGTTGCGGGACAGGTCGCGCTCTATACATTCAACTCCAAAGCAAACGAATGGGTGAGATTTCAAAAAGTATCGGCGCGCGCGCGCACGTCAGTTAGCCTGCAGTTGCTAATAGCAACGCTGTCGCCCAGCATCTCTTTATGATGATCTGCTGTGTTTGTATGTTTATTACCCGTTCTATCGATTCACCGGGAACAACAGGAAGTTATGAGAGCGGTTGTGTCAGCTGGAGCGACAGGATCATATTAGCGGTCGTGATAAACACACCTAACGTAGATAAACAACAGGTGTTTATAAAGGGACATTCTAAAACACTTAACGTGGCTTAAAACACCTAAAAACTGACGAGGGAACCCCAAATTTCTGTCAAACCTTCCGTTTAATAATCTCTAACTACTGTCAAAAGAACGATTCCATATTCGACAGATAAAGTCAATAATATCACGTTAAGCGTTTTCTCCCCAATAGAAGTCCATTATAAGGAAACAGCTTTAAGGTGGTTTTAACATACCTTAACAATGACCAGGGAAAACCAAACTTCTGTCAAATTTACTTAAGATTTGCCACTGTCAAAAGAACAAGCTCATATTCAGTTTATAACGTGAACAATATGGGGGTGAACACTTAGCATGATATTATTAACTTTATGAACTGAATAAGAGCTTGTTCTTTTGACAGTGGCAAGTCTTTATTATAAACACAATTTGACAGAAGTTTGGTTTCTCCCGGTCGTTGTTAAAGTACATTAAGCCACTTTAAGCTGTGTTCTTATAATGGACTTTTACTGGGGAGAAAACGCTTAACGTGATATTATACACTTTATCTGTCGAATATGGGCTCGTTCTTTTGACAGTAGTTAGAGATTATTAAATTTGGGTTTCCCTCGTCAGCTTTTAGGTGCATAAGCCACGTTAAGCATTTTAGAAGGTCCCTTTATAAAGCATTGTTTGATAATAAAACTATAGTGAAAGTTAATTAAATCAGTGATATTTAGTGATCCGCACGGTAACTGAATATGAGATCTGTTTGAAAACTTACACATTTCTCTCACTTTAGGAGAAGACCGAGATTGAAGGCACATTATTTGTTTATGCCAGGTGAGCGATGCCCGACTGGAACTGTGAAGGCCCACGATATTATTGGTAACACATTGATCTGTCTTGTAGTGGCGTGATGTAATGGAAGGATGACTGTTTTTCTGCAGATCTGCATCTCCCCATCATGGCTTCACAATTATGAACCGTTTGAGTGCAGAAAACCTAGTGGAGCCCATCAATAAAGACTTGGAATTCCAGCTTCAGGACCCTTTCCTACTCTACAGGAATGGCAACTGTAAGGGAACACACTTCTTACTTCTCACTCTTATAGTGTCAGCATTTCCCTTATTATATCGATGATCAAAACTGTCCTGATTGATAGCATTTAGGTTTTGGCAAGCATTGTGTCACTGTACAAATGTCCACCCTCAGCTTAAGCTTCACATGTCTTTTCGCTGTCAAACATTTACTGATTTTAATCAAATAAATGTAATTTTATGAGTGGCTTTTAAGTCAGTAGTGTTTCAAAATGGACATCTTGATCTTATTTTTCTGTCTTTCAGTCATCAATGTACTGCATTGCCTAATATGTCTTGAAACTAAGTATTTAACTAAACATCTGCATCAAATTGCTTATTTATACTCCGTTTGGGCCTCTGAACAAGCTCCATATTCTCACTATATCATAAAAGCCTGATGACAGTTCCAGGAGGCTCAGGCCTGCAGAATTTAGCTCCAACTCTAATCAAAAACCTGAATCAGCTAATAAAGGTCTTAGGAGGTATACTTGAAACTTCCAGGCAAGTTGGAGTTAAACCCTGCAGTACACTGGTCCTCTAGGAGCAAGTTTGATGACCTCTGCTGTAAAGCAAGAAAATGAATTTCAGACATTATCGGACAGTAAAGTTTATCTGTCAAAACTAATGATTTCTGAATATTATGACCAACACCCAACACGTCACTGTCAGTCTTTTTGGTTGTGAAATGGTGAATACATAGTGCAACTAATAAACATTTACAACGAAAGCTGCTTTTAAACAATTTATGTTGTAAAGTGCTATACATATAAAATTGACTTCAACCTTTTTTAGTGAAACCAAATACCAAGTTGTTTATTCGGCTGATATTTTACTGTAATTGTACACATGGTCACAGCAATGTTTTTTTCCCTTGTGGAAGAGCAGCTGAGCTTTATTTGATTGCATCTGTTTCTCTGTGTGTCAGTGGGCATCTACAGTATCTGGTTCTACGATAAGGCCGACTGCCAGCGGATTGCCCAGCTCATGCTACAGTGAGTATCCATGTTTTAACATCAGTTAGATGCTGGTTGCCTGATAACTAGTGGCTGAGAGTCTGTTTTGAAAGAATACAGACTTTGACTGGAGAAGGCTGAATTGCTGCAGTTAAGTTTGAGATGTTGTTCTGTGTGTATAGGATAGTCAAACAGGAGTTGAGAGTGTCTCCCGACAGAGGTCTGAGCGGCAGGACGAATGGGTGTGTTCAGAAAAGACCCACAGATATCCTGGAGCTACTCAGCAAGGCTAAAGAGGAGTATCAAAGGGTATGATGATCCTCACATCTCATTTGCCTTCTGTTTTTTGTTGTTCACCTTCACAGCACATAGACCTGCTTATTATTATTATTATTATTGTCATGGTAACACTCTACAATAAGGTTCATTAGTTAACATGAACTAAGAATGGACAATACTTCTACATCATCATTCTATATAATGTGAATTGCTAGAAAGGTGACTCGACTGTATGAATGGTTCCATAAAGAATCTTTAACATCTGAAGAACCTTTCTGTTTCACCAAAGCTTCAAAGGAAAGAGATGGTTCTTTAAATACCCCTTGACTGAATGGTTGTTTTTAGATCCCTGAGCCGTTGAGAATCAGTGTTGCGACACCATTATGGCTTCCGTAGGAACTCAGGAACGCAGAAGTAAAGCGTGTCATGGAGCGGCCAATAGTTCCAGCATTTGAAGTCTGTGCTTCTCAAGCACACTCGACAGAAAGTTGAGGAAATTACTGCAGTTTTTAGCATTTTAATGCATTAGTTTACCTATTGGATATCTGGCCAGTAGTTGTATTAAATGAAACTCGTAATAGTTAGTTTATTTTCCGATAATAGGCAGCTATGCTATATTTGGAGGTAGATAGCCTGAGAAACACCTCGATTGTGATCATAACCAGATGCTACTTATCATATTTTTAAGTCTTTCTGCAATCTAGGAAGTTGAATGAGTTTCAGTAAATATTGCCCATTAAAGGAATACAGGAAAGAGTTTACCTGAATAGAGTTGGTGTCCTTGTGTTTTTTTAACATTATTATGTTAAATTATATTATTAATATTAATTATTATTACATTATTATTAAAAAGTAATATTATTACATGACTCGTGTCAACACTGGATGTGAGTATAATGCACTTTTTAAATTCCACATTTTAAAAAAGCAAAACTAATAAACATTGAGAGTTTGATAATGTCTTAAAGTAAAAACATAAATAAATAAGCTATTATGACCGCTATTATGTAGTTTATATTTATTAAACCATGGCATAGGATTAGATTTTATTTCTGGCCACCAAACGCGTCTTATTTGCCCCTTTGCGCTGGAATTTAAAAACATTTTCTCTATTTTAACCCTAAATACTTCGCTAATTGTATATTAAAAATATATTAATGCTGTCTATTCATCAGTCCCCAGGATAAATTGCGATTGTAAAACGTAGTCAGTGTAGTTATGTCATGATGTGTTAAAAATAACTAGAAATTGCTGCAAATATGTTGAAACTGATGCCTGTCCTTCTTAAACCTACTCAGACGTATTGACAGCGAGGAGTTATTTGGAACTATTGAGAGCTCCATGAACCACGTGACCGTGCGGCGGCGAGATCAAAGGTTGTGTTCACATGCTTAACAGACCAGCTGAGATTGGCTACATACTGAAAACAAACCTTTAATGCTCTTGAATTTTGATGATCCTTCTGCAGTGGTGTATGTTTAAAATGAGAAGTTTTTGTTTGAACAGAGATGTTGGAGTAATCCTTAACCAAAGGGTTCATGTGGAATGCATTGTCCTTATTATAAAATTTTTTTTAGAGGCACAAGTGGCAATTTAGTGTAATAAGAGAGCGTGAATGAATGCTGTTTTTGTTATTTCGTGTGTTTCTAGAGTCAGTCATTTGAGAGAGATGTTCAGGGCAGCTCTGAAGCTGTTCCGTCACAGGAGAAGAGAGAAGACGTCACAGCCGCTCAACACGAGAAGGTACTGCTATTTATAGCTGTAAAACTGACTCTTCTGTCAGTTTAAAAAAACAAAGGAAACTTAAGAACATTAACGAGTGTTACAAGCCCTTGGTGCGTAAAGAAGAGCTTTAAAGTTTCAAAGACTAAAGTCTTAAAACCAAAGAGATATTCTTAATAAAAGTTATGACTTTGTTCAACCATGCCCCCACTAACACCGCCTAAATGTTTCCACAAAGAAAGAAGGCGGAGCTATTATTCTGTCTGTAGTGTTGCTGCGGGCGCCATGTTCTGGAGACGCTGTGTGTCATTGTGAAAGTGCTTCTGAAAGAGGACAAAGGTGGTAAGTTATAAATACAAACACTTGCATGTATATATTTAAGAAAAATATGTGTTTATATTTTAAATATATATGCATATACATATATATATCTTTTTAGCAACATCATATGACCTCTTTAAAGCATGTCATTTCTCTGCATGAGCGATTCTTCTAAGAATCAAATACCAAAACCTAAAGGAAGTTGAGATAAGTTTGAACCATTTTCTCTGAAACAGAACATTCTTACAGATTAGATCTTAGAACATTCACAACCGTGTGGTCAGCACCTTCTGAAACGAGTCAGGACAGCCAAACATGTACCTCAGAGCTTCAGGGTCAAGAACATTTCTCCTCAGATTCATGCATATGGATTTAAGAGATTACATTTTGTAGGTAAGATTATCTAGGATAAGATTATTAAGGCCCAAAGGTCTCCTTCTGAGAATATCCACTGTGTGGAAAAAACAACCACAAATTATATATGTAAGCTGATTTAAAACAAGTTAATTAAACGTTAAAATCTGAGTTTAAAGAGGGTTCGGTTATTAGAGATAAAAATATTTATAGAGTTGCAATATTTATGTGTTTGCAAAGCTTTTAGAGCACTCAAAAAACGTTAATTGCAATGAAATAGATCTGTATTACAGTTTACATTTATATAACATTTTGATAGCACTTAAGCACATCTTCTTTATATTTTATTGTCTTTGAAATATAATTAAATTCTGCTGCAAGCATTTATGGGACACACAAAAAAATAAATAAATAAATAAAAATATCATCAGTTTGTAATTAAAAAGTTTAAATTATGAACTTACACACTATAGTTAAATCACAATCAGGTAGCCTAGGCATACTTTTGTTGAACAAATAAAATGAAGAGCTGATGCAACATAAAAAAACGCTACTTAAAATATACTTTAAAGGAATAATTTTTAATTGGAGAAAATGCCCTTTTTCAAGTCTAGTAAGTGTTTTCATGGAATTAGCTCTCTTGGCTACATATACATATATGGCATCACTGTTATATTGCCTGCAAGTACAGTTAAAAACATCAAACATAAATGAGGCTAAAAATATTCTCGTAAACACAGAAATGCATTATATAAGTGCAAAACTCTTTTAATTCGGGAAAAACGACCGCTTCCGAGAGTTACCCGGAAAAACATCCACTGCTTCCGGGTCATTCGTTCTGCATGTCGCTATTCTCTATAGTCTGCAATACTTTTGGAATTTAGCGTTAAAAGGTTCTTGTGAACATGTCCCGGGGTTCTAGCGCGGGGTTCGACCGTCACATCACCATCTTCTCTCCGGAGGGAAGACTTTATCAAGTAGGTGAGTACGGACTCGATCTGAGGCAGTAGTGTGCACAGTCATGCCTCCTACAGAGCAGCACACTAGCTCTCCTCACACCGACACTCTCTGCACACTTATATTATCACTCTTCTCTCACACAACAGGCTTATAACTGTAAGTTATGTGTGTGTGTGTGTGTGTGTGTGTTTGCTCTCCAGTGTTCGTGTATAAAGTCCCAGAAGCTCGAGGCTAGTAGTTAGCACTAGATGATAATATACTCATGTAATCTAATAATGTAATCACACATTCACTGATTTCAGTTCATAACTCTCTTAGAGATGTGTAGTAATTCATCTAATGCCAAAGTGATGTGCATTCAGACACATGTTGATGAGACATATTAGCTAGTGAGGTTTAGGCAGTTTCCGCCCAAATACCAAAGTTTATAAACAATTAATGTCAACATCTTGCCAATAATAAGGTCTCTTTGATATAATAGCACGATAATGTTGGGTTCATAAGATATATATTCACTACCATTCAAAAATGTGGTGTCGGTCAGATATTGAATGGTGTTTAAAGATGTTTCTTCTGTTCATCAAGGCTGCATTTATTAGATTAAAAATCCAGAAAAAAACTGTAATATTGTGAAATATTATTTCTGTTTAAAATAACTGTT
>JAUCMU010000137.1:211938-228100 GCA_032275025.1 Enteromius treurensis
TACTGTAAAACATTACTTTGGTGTAAAGCTGCTTTGCAATGATATGTATCATGAAAAGCGCTATACAAGTAAATTTGAATTGAATTGAAACAGAACAAAACAGTTCCCAATGACCTGACTACTCAGGTATTGGTTTAATGCATTTACCAATATTCATATACACTCATTTGATTTGATTTTGTCCATAAAAGTCTCTTCTAAAGAAACAGGCAATATAATTGTCCATTATCAATCGCTGTTTATGTTGCATGTAATCAAATCAGAAGAACCATTCTTGTGTTTCGATGATTCAGGTGTGTTCTCAACTTCAACGCCACCTTCACATAAAAAGTCGGAGGTATGGAGGCATTTTTGAATTTCACAAGCACTATGAATATCAGGCCCAATGGATCTAAGAACTGTCAGGTACGGTTCCAGTTGTGTTTCCACGTGAGCCTGGCACAGAGATGGATATTAAAGCATAAACGATTCGGTTTACCTCCATCAAATCAATAAAAACAGAACATTTCATGTACAGCAGGACTGGGAAACGGTCTGTTTTACACTGGAGAACGAGAGAAAGATGGACAACACACACAGGACATGCCGAGTGACTTTTTATTTGTATTTCCTGACTTGAGCCAGCATGACTACTTCTACACAGACAAACCTGTAAAAAACAATCCTTCAACTCTGTTAGTTCACGAGTAAGGAACCAATTAAAACCCAAACATTTCTCTCTTCTTTTTTAAGTCTTTGGAGTTCCAAGTTTGTTTTCGGTTCTGTGTACAAGTCTCATAGCTAAAAGAAACATGCATATGACATAATAATGCACTTGATAAAGTCCAGTACTGACATCATTTCAAATGAATACAAACAAATGACTGTTATTTCATATAAAGGTATCAAACTTATAGATCCTTACAGATCAATACTGGAACACAATAATAAAGAGTTTCCACAGCTAGTTGAATATCACAATGCCATCACTTCCAGCAAACAGAAAACCTCAGTTACCACATGACGTCGTGGTATTGCTTTAATTGCACTTAAATTTAGCTTCTCCTCACCGGCTGACTATTTATTAATTTTATGCCTCAACAAACAAAATGTGACCTTTGTGGCACCGTTTGCTTGTTGATGCAACATGTTTTCTGTTTCCTGAATTTGTAATGCTCTTATAACCATGTGAAAAATGTGTTATAAAAAAAAATAAACAATTGGACAGAAAGAGAACACAAGCTTTCTCACAACTGTTAACAATACTATCAAGAATCACATGAGCTCAGCTACCTCACCATACAAAGCTAGAACAACACCAGTCTGTCTCCAGATCTGTGTTCATATTGAGGCAAACCATAATTCTGGCTTCAAACAATGTTTTCTAAAACCCCTGAATTTGCTATTATTAGGATCACTGACCTGACGAATTCCGTACAATCCGCTTTATTTCTCTAATAATCGATATCTTCACACCCTTGAATGAACGTCTTCTGTACTTATTGCTGCTGCTAAGTTTGAAACAAGTCATCCGCTGTTCTTAAGGAGTGAGGAAAATAAAAAACTACAACTAAACGCTAAGCTAGGATTCTCTCTTTAAAGAACAAAAAGGCACTAATGGTCAGAATGAAGAACGAAAAACGAACGGAGGGTAAGGTAAAGCAGGGCACACCCTCGTCTTAGCGCTTCTGATCCTTTTAACCAACCCAAACGTTGTACCGACACTTGGCACGATAGACAGAGAGAATTACAGCATTCCAATTTGGAATTAATTCATTTCCTCTTGTGCAGAATGCAGAAGGTCAGTGATCCACGTAAAGCTTGAGCGACGGTGCTCGAAACGAACAGAAACACTTACAATAAGGTACAGTTCGTAATGTTTGATCATAATACGTTAACCTACTGTTAATTCATTCGACGTTATAAGACGTATTCCTATATCAAGTTATGATGCTAGATTAATAAATGCTGCATTGCTTATAGTCGTTTAAACCTTCTTGTGAAGTGTTACGAAAACTTTTTTTAATCGATTCGCTGGTTTCGTTTCACCTAAAGCCTTCTGATTAGATTAAGCCACGTTTTTTTTTCCCCATTTGTTCACTTTAAAATATTCCTATATAGACCATATGAGAGTAATAACGAATAGACCAAAGCCCAGCATTAAAAACGTGGCCGTCAATGCGCTTCAGGAAAACACACTTATGGATTCATTTGATGAAGATGACAGAATATGGATCAGGAGTTATGATGACGTGACGTCGATGTACATCATGAAGTCGAATACTCTTAACATAGTGTAAAATACGTAAACCAGAACACCTCAAAGAATAGACTAATATAATAAAAAGCAATATAACTTTATATTAAAATCTCAAAACACTGTTGAACGTCTCGAGGAAAAGAACATTAGCCCATTTTATCTTTTGTAGTTTAAGCAAAATAAAACGTTTTTTTAGGACTTTGTGACCTCTGGCTTCCAATTTGTGTAAAAAGAACCCGAATGCGTCTCCTTGGTTTGTAGGCAGCGGTGTAATGTTGAGTTCCAGCTCAGGCTGAAT
Source organism: Enteromius treurensis (assembly GCA_032275025.1). Taxonomy (NCBI): domain Eukaryota; kingdom Metazoa; phylum Chordata; class Actinopteri; order Cypriniformes; family Cyprinidae; genus Enteromius; species Enteromius treurensis. The sequence continues at coordinate 214,476 of JAUCMU010000137.1, forward strand.
GTTGCTGCAAATCGAAACAAACAAATACAAGCCGTTAGCATTACGGTAACGTTACTGGAGCACCTGCTCAAGCGGTTGTTCCAGCAGAAGTCACCGGGTTAGTTTGCAGAAGTCGAACACAGCCCCTGTGACGTGTTGTGTTAGTGGCTGTGGAAGAGGAGGAGTACAGGATGCAGGAAGCCAGAGGTTTTCACAAGAACTAAAAACCTCAACCATCACCAGGTCAAGCCAAATAAGTAGTGAATGTTAATGAGTTGTACAAAGTTTCTGACCGGTCAACGGTGAAACATTTAACTCCTCTTGGCGAAACGCACACCAAATGCTAACCTGACTGCTAATTTTCATTGGTAACTGAAGCGGGGCCATTGAACTGGCCATTTAAAAGTTTGGATAAAATGCCACAGCAACCAAAAATGTTTTCGTTTTCCTTTTTTTGGATTGTAATACATGCCAATCAACCTCATTCAGGACAAGTGCGGGCATCCCTTCCCATACCAGGATTCGAACCCGGGCGGCCTGGTAACAACCAGGAATCCAAACCACTAGATCATATGGGAACAGACCTTGCCTAAATTAAAGAATTTAACACTGCTATCATTTTCAAGTTCCTGAAATGTATGGTGCTGCATTTCTCCTTTACAAATTCAGAGGGGCCATTCATCAGCCCGTGTGTGTTAAATCGAATACACTTATTTCAGTTTGTCCAAAAGCCTAGCTCAGTATCGACCGATTCAGTGGTGTTGTTTTTTTCTTTTCACTAAAGGGTGATTGCGATATACATGGAGATGAAAGATACATATCTAATGTGGAGGATGAGTGTAAGAGGGAATATATGATCTTATCGTGAAAAGCCGATTCAGGATGTTTCAAGCAAGCCAGAGACCGAAAGTCTGCGATTTTGAATCTTTTTTCCGCCAAAAAGAGTCCCCGGTTTGCCCTTCTCGTCTTGAAATGAGACGGCCACACAGAAACGGCAGATAAGGCCTCTCTAATGTTTCCTCTGCAGTGGAAATATGTTGACAGCGTGTGGCAAGCCCTTCACCATGACTTCACCGCGTAAAGCCGTGTGTGCTCAAGTAAACGTAATCGAGTCTAAGACATATTAAAGCTCTCAGTTCTGCATCAAATGAAAAAGCAAGTCAGAAGCCCACTGGCTTTATGAACACGTTCCCGCCTGCCTCACGAGTGACATCGTTAAAACACACACACTCTCCAACCCGTCGATTTTTTTTTATGTGACTTTTGTTTTCTCGTTAACAAAAATGGCACGCTTCTATGAGTTTTCCTGCACGTCAACAAGGCAGGGAGGAGGTTTGCATATTCCATTTGTTCGAGCATGTAAACACGAGTTACCTGATTGGACGGGCTGCTGATTTCAGAGGCAGGAGAGAGATGGACAGAGGAAAAGGGCGTTATGGGTATTGATTCAACAATCCTATGGCTAGCTCTCTCTATCACGTCTAATTTCGTAACGCTGCCTTGAGCTGTAAAATTGTGCAATTGGGTTCGGTGCCGCTAGCGGAAACACACTTCACCGAGAAGACTACACGTTAAACCATTCTGCCCTTAGCTAGCACTACAACATGCACCTGGCTACGAGGATGCTAGCAGGCATGACCATATTTAGCCCTAAACACACGGACACATCATATGGGTTAGCACACAGCAAGCAGGAGAGTGCGTGAGCGGAGCTTTGTACAACGGCTGATGAGGCCCGCGCAGCTTCAGTCGCAGTAGATCTTGTACTTCTCGCTGCAAAACACCACTGGCGCTCCCAGGAGGCCGTTGGGCTCGCCTCGACCCCCGCAGGTGGCAGCGGTGGCAGGATGACTTACGTGGGAGTGGGTGGGTTTCCCACGCGAGGCGGCGGCCTTGGAGCGGCCGTTGGCTCCGCCGCGGCGGGTCTGCTCGTGGTCGAACTCCAGATCCTCCAGGCGCTGGGTGAGCGCCAGCTTCTGCTGGATGGCCATACGGAGGAGGGAGTTCAGAGTCTTCTTCTCATCCTCTGCAGCAGCCAGCTGCCTCTGCATCTCATCCAACTGAGTCACATACTCGTCACAGCTGAGAGACAGAGAGAGAAAAAAAACCAAAAAAAAAAAAAATCCTTGGTAACATCGTCCATAAAGCCTGGGTTACACCTGGCCTGGTATTAAGAAGCATTTCTGTTAATCAGATCACAAATGGCCGTATGCACGTCCCTGAGAGCGAGTTTTTGGCTTCTTGGCTGACCCCTGACTAGTGTATGAAGCAGCTTACGTCGAGTCAGAGGTCAGCCAAGAAGCCAGAACTCAAGGCTCTCAGGGACGTCAGGAATTTACATAGTAAATTTTCAAACTAGAATTATTTTTGTTACAAAAACCCATGGATCTGTTTTAGAGGAACCCCCCCCGGCGGTATATAGGTTAGTTTTCTGACACAGTACTTGCGGATAGATCTGATTTCGGAGCTTCAAAATCATGGTCAACATCCACCAAGCTTGGAAGAGCCAGGATGAATTAAACTAAACTCTGACTGTATTTGACTAAAAGTCATATACTCCTAGGATGGCTTGGGTTGAGTAAAATATGCCGTCTTCTTCATTTTCGGGTGAACTATTCCTTTAACACTGCATTTGCTACTAATCGACCACAAATATGTTAGTATTAGTGGAATTTCATTGGCTTGGTACAAATCTTACTAATCTGGCCATCATTAATTCTTAGCAGTGAATGACAGGTCATATTGATCAGTAGAGTAAAATATGGAGTCCCACATGGCTCAGTACTAGGACTGTTGTAGTTTAGGGGTAAGAGATTTGAATATTTTTCTAAAAATCTCTGTTCTAAAGAGAAAGTCAGACACATCTGGGATGGCATGAAAAAAGTGTTGTTATTTTTAAAATTTAATTTAATTTCAACAGATCTTAATGTTAGTAAAGGGTTGAACGATCAGGATATTAAACGATTCACACACGGACGATAACGGAGCCACACTTACATCTCTACACCTTAAAGCACAGTGCATGTCAGCACACGCTAAACACCACCCAATACACTATAATCACTACAAAACACGCAATTACCACCCTACAGTCATTATAAAACATAAAACCTGTGATTTTCTCAAGGGTGTGCTTCATCAGTCCTTCTCAGAAGACCAGTTGTGAGAAACTGAAAGGGCAAATACAGAAAAGTATTTTCTGGACAGTTCTGGCTTTGAGGTCCAAGTAAACTGAATTCTATTAACCCATCATTGGTAGATCTGTTGTTGGTGCAGGCATGAACTTTGAACAAGCCTCATTTTGGCAAACTACCGCGAGCCCACTAAATTGTGTGCGTCTCAGACACAAAGACACAGCACCTCACAATAGAACTCAGTGCAGCTTCATTAGAGATAGGCCCCGGAGAACAATCGCCTCTAAACGCAGGGGTCAGGATTTTCCCGGGAAAAGAGGCCGGGGGTCAGACGAGGACCCATCTGCGTCTGTATGAGTGCACGTGAGAGCGAGGAGCCCCGGGATAAAGGAGGCGTGAGGCTGTTATTGTGAAATACGTCTTGACACACATTCACCTCAGCCGCTTTTCAGCAGTGCAGGAAAGAACAACCGAACAAAGAGACGGAGAGAGTGCGAACAAACAACAACCACCAACCATACGATACAATAAAAGGTGAAAATGTTTTAACTGAACCCGGATAGACACCCTCAATAAATACAGCAGCTCTCACAATCTCAATAGTCCCAAGATATCTTTTGCAAAACCCACAAAAATACTGTGGGAAGAGAATTCTGCCCACCCCCTGCCCTCATTAGCATATTAATACCCCACGGATCAGGCCAATACAAAACCTGGAGCCCCAGAGCAGCTGAGAGCCGCAGAACACAGCTGCTAGGGAGATTTTCCCACTGAATAATGTGTGCTAAAACGAGGGCTGGTGACGTTTTGTTCATTAACAGCATGTATGACTGCCAACTCTCGCTGGAATCTTGGTGGGAACAGAAAGAAAGAAACAAGAATAACAACAAAAAAAAGAAGCCTATTTTTAGGACCATTAAGATTTTTTTTGTACAGTGACTATTAAGTACATTTTCACCGTTAAGGAGGAAAGTGATATAGAGACATATATAATCCATATAGAGGATCATATCACGTCTGAAAGAGGATGAGAGAATTTCACCCATGAATGCCGATCCTCCCTGAAGCACGTTAAGCACAGAGAAGTCATTGATGGTGTTCAGGTGTCAGGAGGGTCTGATTCGGCACCATCTGCTGTCACGGCTTAACTATAGATTTACTGATGAACTGCTCACGATCACCGGGAGTCTGTTCTCACAAGCCAAACGTTTTTCTATTGACAAAATATCGTATTTTGGTAAAAACTGCCAACTCAGAAAAGAAGGGCCATTATGACCTACATGGGAAACGGACAGCCACAGAGAAAATCTCATTTCCTTGCTACACACCGCCTCAACAGCGACTCCAACACGATTCTGTGAGAATGTGTTCATGGGAACATGATCCTGGAAGAAAGTTTTTGTATATTTTATAGGTTGAATTTATCAGGTGGACATTTTCTGATCGAAAGCAACATTTTCTGCGACTGAACTGAACAGGATAAAATTGTATACGTCTTATAAGTGGACTTTATAAGTGGATTCAAGCTGCTTTATAGTTGTGATAGCTTCTCAGTCCACATTACATTAAAAACTAACATTTTTGGTAAACTAAACAATAGTTACAAATCTAACAGAGATACAAATATATATAGTTCACAGTAAACAATATTATAATATGAATAATTGCATGCTATACTAGAGTAGTAAGACGCGTCTATGATCTACAAACAGTCTGGAGGCAAACATTGGTATTCACAAGCGCAAATATTAAGTCAAAATAAAAACTGTAAAAATTGTAATTGTTTAATCTGTTATTCCCTAATACTCTCTGTATGTAGAAGAGATGATGTCTTCAACAGTGTTTCACTATTAAAGACAAAATATGACATGTTTTTAGTAACTGCACTACAATGAAAACATGGTTGTTATTATATTTTTCTTTTTACAGACACCAGAAAAAAACTAAACACAGATCCAGGCGCCTCGTCTATCAAACTGTGCTCTAAACACTGTATGACAACAGAGAAACACAGGAGAGGGTCGTGAGCACAAATGAACTCTTGCTAATGTGTTTTCATAAATCTGTTGGTGTGTGCGTCTCATACCGTGTGGCAAACATGGCCCTGAGTGAAGAGAAGGTGGCTGCGTCCTCTTTTAGGGCTTTGAGCTCGTTGCGAAGCTTCATCATGGTTTCAGTCACCATGGCCTTTTCGTTCTCATATTTGCTCTTCAGATTGGCCAGCGCCACCTCAGCGGTCTGGAAACCAACAACAACAAACACACGGGTAATTAGCAGCTTGTTAACGTTCGAGTATCTTCATGCCTTACAGTCGCCAGTGTTGTAGGTAACGCATTATGAGTAATACCAGTAATGTTATCAGATTACTTGAAGTAACATCACATTTAAATTTACACAACTAAATATCTTTCGTAAATAAGTTGCGCGCACTTCACTGTCGATATTTAGCCACTATCATTTTATTTATTTTAAATAATATTTAAGAAATCTGAAATTATTAATGTGCAAAATAAACATAGACAAAAGTCCTACCTCAAACATAACCAACCAAACTCAAAAAATGTATCAGCCGATTAAAAAAAAATATCGGTCGACCACTAGTTTGTTTCGCGGAAAAATGCACTAAACACAGTACAGCGATGAGGGGCAAACGCTGACCTGTTTGTTGGCCTTCAGGACGGTTCTCAGCGTGGCTATCTGCTCCCTCTTGGTGCTGAGGAGCGATTTGAGCTTGAGGATCTCCTCCACGCTGGCCTCCTGGTCTCGGTCTGCCCCAAGACCCAGCTCCAGGGAAGCCATGCGCTGGCGCGAGAGCTCGGTGGTGCGGTCCACCGCTAGCTGCAGGTGTCGGATCTGGTCACGGATGATGGCCACCAGGTTATAGATGTTCATAGGCTCTTTGCGGGGATCAGCCACGGGGGACGGGACGGAGGAGACCGGAGACGAAGCTCCATCGCTGGGGAAGAGGCCGCGGGTCAGCAGGATGGGAGAGCGCCGTCCGCGGCCGTCAGGGCTGCCCCAGCCGTTGACGCCAGCCTTGCCTTCGCGGTAGTAGTCCAGCATGATGCGGTTGGGCGTCTCGTTGTTGCACATGCATACGTGATGGTAGAGGTTGGCTAGCTCCTCGCTGAAGGTGGCGAGCTCATCTTGTGCGATGTTAAGGCTGCCCTGGGATTCGCCTGCCACTTCGCTGGCTTGACGGAGCTCTTTCTCCAGCTTCGCCAGCTGCTCGCGGTCGGCTCTGCTGCTGCGCTCCTGAGAAGTGACCTGCGCACCTAAAGATGCAACCTGGCTCTCCAGCTGCGCCCGCTCCTCCTTATACTGAGACTGACAGGCTGAATGTTCTGCCTTCAACGTTTTGAGCTCCTCCTTCAGCTGACTCGCCTCAGACACGGCGACCTGCGGCATCAAACAAATCAGCACGTAACGTCACTGTTGAACTGTGAATGCATCACATTCTAAAAGGCAGGTATATAAACTAAAAAAAGAAAATGCCAGATCTGAAATGCATTTCTACACGGCCGTATCTCCACATAGTGATAGCACTGCCCACGTAAAATGACCTTTTCATGGTTTAATTTAAACCCATGAAGAGTATTTATATTATTAATGAATCAGTGTCTGTATTTCCCTGGACATTTGCTTTATATGAGAAACACTGAATCTCATGTTGCAGATGTCTGTTTGTCTGGTGTCTTATTCTTTTGTTTCTGTTCTGTATTATTGACATTTGTATATTGACAGAGATCAACTGAGCGGAATATTTCTCAGAAATATTCAAAGGGCTCAAAAAAAAAAAAAAGGGACCTAAATAGTGTTTTTTAATGATATTTTGAAAATGAAAATGTGTTTATTGACTGCTTCACCATTTTAGATTTAGATTTTTTTTTTGTTACGTATTAAAAAATAAATAAATAAATAATCTGCGGGAAAAAAACCTCATATTTCCGTACCTTGTACTTGCACTCCAGGATCTCGGGCCCGTTGATGTCCACCTCGTAGTACTCACTGTCCTCATTGCTATCGCGATCTTTCTCGTTGTCCAGAGCGGACTGGCGCTCCTTGCTGGCCTGGAGCTTGCGGACGGCGTTGAGGTTCTCTGTAAGACGGCTGACCTTCTCGTGCTGCTCAGAGAGCGCTCCATGAGCCTGCTCCAGCTGCTTCTGAGACTCCTGCAGCGTAGACAGCAGCGTCACCTTCTCTCGCTCCACCTGAAAAACAACCTTCGTCATTAGCACCACACAATCCGTCTGACCCCACACTAATGCTGTCTACTCTGATCGCATACAGGTCGCCTTGTTGCGGAGTCAGATGTATACGCTTCTGCACAGTAATCAGCTGCAAAGATACTGTGTGGAATGGGATATTTTCAGAGTTATTGTATTAGGTACTGCAGGACAAACACATGGTTTATTCTCCAGGCTTTCTACTTCATAAATACCTTTTAAGACTAAGTAAAGAAAGTTTAACAATTCATTTAAAAGTAGTGCTGTCAAACGATTAATCACACCCAAAATTAAAATCAAGACTTCTTAAGCCCTGCAGAAACTGGTTGAAAATCTGCAGTATCTTTCCAGTCTGTAAAAGCAGAACCTCCTTGACTTCACTCACACATTAATTACAGGACTTGCTGAAACTAGCAGCGGTGTGTGATCTGTTAACCTGTACTGACATGACCCAAAAATGTGGCTGTTGAGATGGGAGTCCACCGATATGATATTTTGACTATGGTTTGCGGTTCAGTTTAATTGTCTATTTGTTTATGTCAGTTGCAGTGCGGCTGTTACATAAAAACCTAATGGTACTGCACTTAGCTGACCTGTTTTTCCTTGGTGTCTGAGGCCATATCTTGAAACTCAAGAACTGTGTTATGTTGGGGGGGGGAATAATAAGCATTAATAAGGAGAACCCTTGCAAAAAAGTCTGATTTGACATTCTCAAAGCAGAAGTCTTTTATTGTAACTTCATTCTCAAATGGAAGTGGATTTTTCAAAAGGGGTTCATGTTACAAAAATAAAAAAATCTCTCGTAATGAAAAATGTAAACAAAAATAGAAGCGGTCGCTACCGGTCACAGACATTTGGGTTCACTTGAGATGCTGGAAAATCCCGTTGTTTCAGCTGCCCTTTCGTTGTGTCTGGAATGGATTTCTTGATTGATCAATAGCAATGTTCAAAGGTCATGAGGGTCTGATTACCATAATGGCTAGAAGGTGCTTCTCATATTGCTCCTATGGTTTTGGCAAACAGATCGTCACCACTGGACAACACCGTTTGCATAAAGACAACCCCTAAGAGGTCAGAGTTTCTAATTTGACCTCCTGACAGATGGCTGAACTCACTGTGTCAGATGAGGCGGGCGCTCAATGCAACGTCCACTAATAGGATTTAAACAGTCCAGCTGTCAGCCAATCAAACACAGCGCTACAGACTACGCAGGTTAAAGACTTGGTATCAGGGCTGAAATCATTAGTTGACATGATCGACAACAAAAAATAAAATAAATAAAGTGTTGAAAAACTTCCTTCACTAACGTGGTTTGACCAGTATGGAGCTACTTCAAGAGAAAAACGACATGCGCAATGCTTCAGAGCAAACACAGCCTAACCTACAGCCGCCGAGCTGGATTTTTTAGTAAAGAAAAACACAACATGACTGTGGTGAGAAAGCATCTGATCACAACCATGTGAATGTTTGTTCAGTACTCCAGTCACCTCACATTTACTTCTAGAGTACTTTATGCAATAGATTAACCCTTAAATCAAGTTAAATGAATATGACCTCACGTTTCAATCACGTATACACAGTGTCTATGAAACTTTCGTCCATCATTAAAAAAACCTGGATTTTCTGCGTTATCTCATGGGAAAGAATCCCGAATACAAAAAAAATTGACACTTAAATTTTGGACAATATTGACCATGAAAAACCAGAGTCAGTGTCGCTTTCAGTTAGAATTGTAACAGCAGAGATCGTAGCTAACTTGGCTGTGAATGACGATGCCTGACTGAACACACATCTCACCTGCAGCAGTTGTTGTTTGAGCTTCTGGATCTCTGAGATGTTGAGCTCATTCAGCAAATTGTCCACGAGGCTGGAGGAAGGGTGGAACAGCTCTCCTTTTTTGGGCGCGGAGACCCGGTTGTCGTTGTTGTCGATCTTGTCAAAGCCATTCTCGTAGACGTGGAGAGGTTCGTCGTTGTTGGGCTCGATCGAGGTGTCGTCGCTGAACTTCAGCCCATCGAGGGAGATGCTCAAAGGACTGTGGTACATCGAGTCTCCGATAGTCATGTACTGCGACAACTCCTTTCTTAAGGCCGCCTGTAGCAACGGACATCAACAAATAACACTGAATCAGACCTCAAGGTGGACCGGCAGACGCCTACAGCAGGCTTTCATCTGAAACAAACACTTTCTGAAGAAACTGCACAAACTTGGGTGCTGTGGGTGGTGGATATTTGGTTTCTCGGGATTTCTGAGTGGGTTTTAGCGGGTTACTAAGCAACTGCAGAGGAGTTCTTGCTGGATTCAACCCCACTCATGTCAAGTCCTTAAACATAAATAGGACTGTTTTCCTTGTGTTGACCAAAAACGTCCAAACACTGAAGTAAATGGCTTAGAATTATTATTAATCTTTTAAAACCCGCTGTACAGCAGAACTTGAGACAAAATATGATATTTGCATCCCTCATTTGTTACCATAAGGCTTCTTCGAAACAATCTTCATTGTATGAAGCGCTATGTAAATAAAGGTGACTTGATTAGCGATGCAGTTTTACCAAAACAAAACCATCTAAACTATACAAGTCAAGTCACTTTTATTTCTATAGCATTTTTAACAATACAGATTGCAGCAAAGCACTGAACATTACCAAGAAGAAGAACAGAGTGATGTTAATGCATAGTGACGAGACGGTCTATGTAGTCAAGACTATGTTAATCACTAGAAACCATGATGTAACTACACCAATTATTTGTTGAAATACATTTAAAAAGGGTTCATTACAGATTTAATCAAACATATTAAATAATGAAGACAACAGGTGAAGAGCAAATTAAAGGAATATGTAATATACAGCATACATTTAGTTTATGTTCATCGAATGGCTTTCCTGAGGTAAATGTAACAACATGTGACCAACTAACATTTAAACCCTAACAAATACTGTTGACAGATCGGTAACATGAAGCAGTGTCAGAAACGAGATAAATTAGCACGTTACTACCATATTGCTAACGTGAATAGCAAGTTGCTAGCATGTTTAGCAAGTCACTAGCATCTTGCTAACATGAATAGCAAGTTAATAGCATGTTACTAGCATGATTAGCAAAGTCAATAGCATGGTGTTAGCATGATAGCTAGCTGGGGATGCTCATTTCAACCGGTTAACCGTCCAATTTGAAGTTTAACCGCTTAATACAAACAGTTTAACGGTTTAAAAGGTCATTTTATTTATTTATTTCAGTATTTTACCTACTCATAGCCTATATAAAATTGTGTTTTATTGGCCACATTCACACAGCAGCAGAATACAGTTGTTGAGTCCTAATACAGGGAGTGACAACCGTGTTCTGTAACGGAACTCACCTATAAATGTTCAGGACTCACAACTGCATTCTCGGAACACACGCGCTGTGTGAACGGAACAGGACTCGTCATACACTGCTAAAGAGAGCCGCTCTGCTGCACAAACGTGCATCTACCGTGTGTTACGTGTTTATATGTGTGTTTTGGGTCACTTATTGTGATGGAGAAATCAGCTGCGTGTTTTATTAGATATTGTCAGTATTTATCCTTTATAATGTTGTTTTCTCTGGTCGCAAAAGTGCTGCAGGCGTATGATATGAAATATTTATTTTTATAGATATATTTATATTTAAGATATTCATCTTCTGTTGTTTGCTAGTTTTTGCGCATCTACAATGAACCTGCAGAAAACGAATATTACTATTTAATGGGTCACAGGCGCTTATCCTTTCTAATTGAATTGAATTCTAATTCAAAATAATGTTGTCGGTTAATAAACAGTGAATGAGCATCGGTTGTCAGTAACGACAAAAAAATGAAATGAACATCCCTAGTGTGAAGCAGTTCGAAGACTCAATCAGTCTAAACCTCTCCTTCCAGTGAGCCCTCACTGCGGTGATTGGTCTGTTGGCGCAGTCCTTTATGATTGGTCTACCGCTACAGCGTGTGTCGGAAAACGAAACGCCCATTGCCATAACTGAATGGTGGCGCAGGATACAGCGTCTTCTTGACATGATGTAATCCACATGGAAATTGTACTGTTTGGGGGCGGGGCAAATTGTTTGTAATGTAGAACGTGGGCGGACATTATGCAAATACGTTACTTTGTGACGTGTGGTCGTAACAGAAAAAGATTTGAATTGCTGACGACAATTCAATGTAGGTGAATGTGAGCCGACTCTTTTTTTGATAGACAACAACTTTATTTACCGTGCGCTGTCGGCGTCACAACTTTGCAGATAGTTTGTGTTCACATACAGCTACATGACACACTGCATTAAAGATCATATTTGAAAAGGCATAATAGGGGCACTTTAAGTGAATTTAGGCATTACAGCATTATTTGAAAATGTACAGAGATTTGTTAAAGATTTAATTATTATTTAGATATAACTAGTTAATTATTTTAGATTAACTAAATATATTCATATTTTGAAAGACTGATTTATTTATTTTATTAAGATCAACTTTATTTGCTAATTTATTTTATATTTTAAAGTTTTGATTTTTTTTTTTTTACTTTACTATCATTTAACTTTTATTAAACAGTTAAATAAATGTAACTGTTATAAAGTATGGATTTCCACTGCCCCCTGTATTAGTATAGTGTTTATCTGCACAAGGTAAAACGTTTATCTATAAAATCTGCAGATAACCAATATGGCATTTGCAAATCAGAATCTTTTAAAAGAAAGAATCACCAAATCTGTGTTAAAATGATTAAGTGTAAAATTTGTGCTGAAATGAGTCTATAATTTCTATATAGTCTACAGAAAAACAAGTCCCGCTCACGGCGAAGCACGAAAACAAACACAAACATGCTTTTCACCAGTGCCGACCACGCTCTCAAACTCGTAGATTGAGTGAATGTGGTATGTGGATATGTGTGCTGGCATGCGTTTCGCTGGCCCCTCCTGGGGGCCCCTCCTTGCAGGCAGCCCAGCGCCTCGCCTGCCTCTCAAGTCACGCCGGCCAGCAGGGAGAGCAGACTTCCTGGCTCCACTCTCATTGTTTGCTTGGCTGCTTCTGAGGCTCATCCAAGGCTGGATTACCATAAGAATACTGAAACGTTCCTGCAGAGCACTCCCCTTCCAAACATCCTGCTGCACTTCTTCTCTCCTGTCCTCCACCCCCCTCTCTGTTCTCCTCTATCTTTCATTCTCATTCCCTGGCCGCAGCTCTTCCAACATCTCAGTCACGCTCTGCTACCAGCACAGCCTGGCGTCGCTTTCTCTCTCACATCTACAGCCCGTCTTTGGTTTGTATCTGCGGCTTATCGGATGTCTGAACAACCCTCAAGAGACACACAACACTCTAATGGAGATATAAAAGGGGGTTATTGGGAAATAAGATGTGAATTTAGTAAGACTGATGGTATCTGATTTGATACCAGGAGGGTAAAAATGTATCTTTCTGTGGGAACATCTACAAAAGAGAAATCTAGTGGAAAGTGCAGAAAGTTGAAAGGAAGGAAATGAGGGCGGAGGCTTGTGGCAGACGCAGGGCTCGTTTCAGACAGTCGTGGGTTCAAGAACACACTGATGATGGTGTTGGATAGTCATCTTGCTCTACCAATCACCCACGTGGATGCCAGTAATGTACCTTGGGTTCTTCAATGATCTAAATTGATGTCAATGTTCGACATAGACTACCAGTCAAAAATTTGCACAAACCTACTAAATTTCTATTATTAGCATTTTTCACATTTTATAGTAACAGTACAATCATACAAAAAAATTCTGTTGGTTAACTTTTGTTATCTTACTATACACAGTGAAAAACTGGAAGTAATATTTCTGGAAGTAGAAACTATGAAGTATTTTTTGATGAAAAACAGAAAAAGGAAAATTTAGGAAATTCCATTATATGTAACATCACATATAAATTGTATTTTGTGTAGTTTAGTTTCTTCTTATTTTGGTATTAGTAGTAAACTGTCTAGTACTGGCCATGTTTTATATTATCACTTCAATTCCACCATCTATATCATTATAATGGTTGTAGGGCTGGGCGATATATATTGAACGATATACTATGCGCATCTCGTCAGTAAAGCTGTTTTTTTGATTAGCGGTAAATCTCCGTCAGCTGTTTATGCTGTTAAATGCAGCTCCAGTTTATGAACAGAGCCGTAGATCCCTGAGAAGCTACGCGTTGAGTTTGGTGGGTGATTCAATGGCGTAGCTTCTCAGTGATCTACGGCTCTGTGTATAAGCTGGCGTTCCTTTTGAAAACAGCTGACGGAGATTTACCGCTAATCAAAGA
>JAUCMU010000137.1:244418-268763 GCA_032275025.1 Enteromius treurensis
TCTGTCAGTTTAAATCTAGATTAAAGACACATCTCTTTACTCTGGCTTACACATAACACACTGATACACATTTATTATCAAATCCGTTAAAGGATTGTTAGGCTGCATTAATTAGATGAGCCGGAACCGGGAACACTCCCCTTAACACACGGTGTACTCGTTACATCGTAAAAAGAATGGCCTCTACGCTAATCTTAGTCTGTCTCTCTCTTATTCTGTATCCAGATGGTGGATCAGCATCAAGTGATGATGTCTACAGCCCTGATCATCAACACCTAGATGAGCCCCAGAGACAGATCACAGGAAACACACACAATAAGTCCTTTACACAATCTGACATAGCAGTGTTCGAAATTGAACTGGACACCAAGCACTGGTTTTGTCCGGCCAAAAGGAGAACTGGTCCCTAACTGAGCCTGGTTTCCCCCAAGGTTTTTCTTTTCCTCCATTCTGTCACTCAAGGAGTTCTGGTTCCTAGCTTGCTTCTCCGTTCTATAATGAAACACCTTCAGCTGAAAATTGAGTGTTGAATCCTGTTATTATAGATCACTGACACTCTATTCCCCAATTACACACTGTTCAGTGCTTTGACACAACCTGTATTGTTACAAGTGCTATATAAATAAAGATGATTGATTGATTGATTAATTGGACACAAATTAAGACTGATGTCACATGGACTACTTTGTTGATCATTTGGCGAGGTAGTACCCTTGCTGTTTATGGGAATTATATCTTAATTTTTGTTCCAAGGAGGAACGAAGGTCTTAACGGGTTTGGAATAACAGAATTAATGACAGAATTTTACATTTTGGGTGAACGATCCCTTTAAGAGCACTGTTTTAATGACATTTCTCAGCTCTGTGGAATGCAATAGCACCAAAGGGGCTCTCTGCAATGCCAGGAGATCCAGAGAGAGTCCTCTCGCCCCTCAGTAACCAGCTTCCCCAAAGACTTGCCGTCTACAGCAGAACTCAGCTCCTGGAGGAGCCCCTGCTCCAACACAAACCATGTAGTTTTCAACTGAGCCTTCCAATCAGGTTAGGTTCACAAAGTTAGTTCCTACAGTTACTCCCATACTGAAATGTTAAAGTATTCAGAGTTCTGTCCATCCTAAATAAAGATGATGGTACCTGACTCAAAGATCAGTTCATTGTGCAGATCGTCTGAGTTTCCAGGTCTCCGCTGGAGCACTGTGCAATTATAAATCATAAATATCTAGATCAAATCTCAAGTTTAGTTCACTTTTTTAACATTCTATTTCAGACAGCAGCTGAAGGACATGCCTGACAGTTATCACCATCTACAACAGTCCACATTGGAAGTGGATCAAAAAAGTTCATCAAAGCTTTCTCAAGACAAGAACGCATTTTGGTTTTTGAAACTTAAATGATAGTGTCTGGATGTGTTGAAGTATACAGCACTTAATGTTAAACAACCCAAAAATACCATGGTACGGTACGGTACATTGTTAATGAGAATGTACTTAACCTGTGTAAAGTTTGTTTATTGCGCCGCCTATATAGACAAAATGTAAATGTAGCTTACATCTCTTTTCAGGCAGGCTGAATACACCAGTAGATCCATAAAAAAAAGAGAGAAACAACAGAATCATCTCAAACTGCTTTTTATTACATCTTAAATAACAGTACATTTTAATATAGTTTCTATCTTGCATCCAGCTTTCTGTTGTACACTGACTTTAAAATTAAATACAAAAGATGGATAAGGGTACAGTGGGAATGCAGAGCTGTAAGTTATTCGTATGTAGAGAGGCAGGGAGAGGACGGGGAAGTGAAGGAGAAAGAAAAGCAAATTTAGTTTATTTTTAATTTTTTTTTTCTTTTCTTGCCAACTCCAGGCCTAACGCACAACAACAGCACTTTTTTTTTTGTTTTGTACAGAATGTTGCAGAGAAATAACAGAATGGAAGAAATGCCACTACAGCTAAGGAAAGAGCGCTTTTCTTGATACATGTCGAGAGGGAACAACAGAAAAGTTCTGTCATTCAAATGCTGCGTCATTTTTTTCCTTTTTTTTTTATTAAAGAACAAAAAAACCTGTTTGTTACAAAATGTCTCTAGCACTGTCTTTGTATCTGAAATTTTTCTTTTGCTACAGAGAGAGATTTCTTTGTTCTAGTTATTTGAGTGTGTGTGTGTTTATACAGGGTCAGTGTGTGTGTGTGTGTGTGGGATTCACAAACTCTCCAGGGACAGAACAACTCACCATTCGCTGTTGTGACCAACATGTTTGCTTCTCTTAAGTGCATAGCTTTGAAAGTTAAACTAAATCGTGTATGCACAGAGTAGCAAAAAAAAAAAAGAAAGAAAAATAAATACTGTGATGATCTATTTAACAGGTCATTAAAAAAAAACGAAAAGAAAAGAAAAGAAAGACATCAAGGACTTAGTTCCGTATGCACCTCTTAAGCAATTCTACAGCATGCGATTCTACGAGTTTCCCACCCATGGCAGACAACCAAAAGATTTTTTTTTTGAAAGATTTTTTTTAACTTAAAAAGTTTTCAATATCATTATTTTCAAACATTGATTTATACAACATGTCATTCACAGAGTAGTAACTGTTTCCAAGCACAAAACGGGCACCTCTGTTGAAACCCAAAACAAAAAAAAACTGCCCACCCCTCCTTCAACATCTTCCACATCAAAGATACGAAAAAATATAAAAGAAATTTTTTTAAATGATCGGTTAATCTTCATTGAATTACTCTACATTTTCCAAAAAGCATGAGGAAAGTATGGTTAAAATTGACATGGTTTCGTCTTCAAAAATCAAGCATTCATCATCATGAACAGCACGTGCTTGGTTAGTTAACGTATTTGCAAAACTGTATTACTTGTGCAAACAAATATTCGCAACTAGACAAAAAAAAAAAAAAGAACAACATTAATGATCAAATTTCCTGGGACTAAATATACAGGCCTGATAGCAGCTAGTGGACCCCTGATCAAATCCTTTACCGTTTTTACTGATGTAAAGAAGCTCTGTGACAGACAACTTTGAGAATGTCGCGTTTGTTTTAATTCCTACCTATAAATCTGATCCCAACACATTTAAAAACTAGGAGACAAAAGCACGCCTGCGGTCCTGACTGTGGGGAGAGGTCCAAAAAAGGCCCATAAAGCTATCGAGCTAGTTTCTTTTAGAAAAACCACCTGTTTTGACGTTAAAGATAGATGACGTTAGCATAATGACAATAGCAGTGGAATGAGTGTCTCGTGTTCTCTCAATACAGTATCAGAAAATGGTCCCAGAAGGATGCACAATTATCAACTTTTATCCACTTACCAACTACAGTCTAGCTGAGTGTAACAATTGTGCTCTTTTTTTTTTTCCCAAAGAAAACATTTTTGCTCTTTTGTCGTTTATAGATGTTGGGGTCAGTTCTGTTGTGTTTGAGAAGGAGAGAGGGGAATAAAATTGAACATTTTCATTTTGGAATGATCTTCCAGTCAACCTTAGAGTCCGGATGCGATCTGGAAAGAAAGGGGATAGAGAAATTGTGAAAGCCTATCCATGATAAGCTGTGACCAAAGCAGCAGGAGGCAGTAGAGATGCACTCGGGCCACATTTACACTGCATGGTTCAAGTGAACCAATTCCCATTTTTTCCTTCCATGTGGCACAGATCGGATTCTATAGAAGCCAGCTTCCGCCACTGAATGCATTTTATTCTAAAAGGCTATTTTGCGACTTTTTATCTCACAATTGTCAGATATAAACCCACAATTGCAAATTATAAAGTCAGAATTGTGATTTTCAGAAATTCTGACTTTTAAACTCACAAATTGTGTAATATAGTCACAAAAAAGACTTTTTCTCAAAATTATGAGATATAAACATGCAATTGTGAGTTTTAAAATCCAATTTTGAGAGGAAAAAAAACAAAACAAAAAAAACTAATATGTTCTCAGAATTACGACTCAAAATCCTGACTGTACATCCCGCAATCGCGACTGCATATCCCGGAATTCCGACTTTACATCCCGGAATTCCGACTTTACATCCCGGAATTCCGACTTTACATCCCGGAATTCCGACTTTACATTTCGCAATACCGACTGCACATTTTGCAATCCCGACTGTACATCCCGCAATAGCGACTGCACATCCCACAATAGCGACTGTATATCTCGCAATCCCGACTTTACATCCTGCAATAGTGACTGCATATATCGCAATCCCGACTTTACATCTCGCAATCCTTTACATCTTGCAATAGTGACTGCATATCTCGCAATCCCGACTTTACATCCTGCAATAGTAACTGCATATCCTGCAATCCCGACTTTACATCTCGCAATCCCGACTTTACATCCTGCAATCCCGACTTTACATCCCGCAATAGTGACTGCATATATCGCAATCCCGACTTTACATCTCGCAATCCCGACTTTACATCTCGCAATCCTTTACATCTCGCAATAGTGACTGCATATCTCGCAATCCCGACTTTACATCCTGCAATCCCGACTTTACATCCCGCAATCCCGACTTTACATCCTGCAATAGTGACTGCATATCTCGCAATCTTGCCTTTACATCACGCAATCCCGACTGCACATCCCGCAATCCCGACTGCATATCTCACAATCCCGACTGCATATCTCACAATCCCGACTTAAATATATAAAAGTCATCAGAATCGTGAGATACAAATGTCGCAATAACCTTTATCTTTTTATTAGTGGCGGAGATGGGCTTACATAGGGTACGAATATGGCCCACAACTGTGTAAGCAGGCCAAAAAATAAATACATTTGTAAGCGGACAAATCGAATAATCCCCTGTAAATGCGACTCCTACTTTATTGAAAAATTAGGCTTTTTAAACACTTTGCGGTACAGACATACCTGTAACAAATTAAACATCTCTAGTTGAGTAGCAGAGTATTAATTCTGAAATGTGTTCGTTGCTGCTGTTATCAGTGATGATGTCCCATGCACAGACGACTGCAGGTCATTTTTAAAAAATGTAAGCATGTTGTTAAAGAAATATAGGATATAGTCACAAAACGTGGAATTGGTCATCAAACCTGCAGTGTAAATGCAGCTTAGACAGCGGATGGAGACTGATTGCAGCAGCTCATTACAACTATTTTTTTGCAAATCTGCTGGGTGCTTAGCATCAGAGAGCTGCTGAGGATGCACCTCAAACAATCATACGATCAGACAGACAATGTTCCTGATGCATTTGCTATCATTTAGTTACAAGCCGCATCCCAAATTGCATACTTTTCTATGATGTTTTGTAGTATAAATGTTTAATAATGTAATAATGTTTTCACACTGAACATGCCAAAAAGAAATACCTAGGTGATGCACTTAACTCTTTCCCCGCCTACAATTAAAAAAAATGGTTTCCAGCCAACGCCAGCATTTTTGCTGGTTTTTACAAAGATTTCATGGCGCTCTGAATTTTGATTTTGTATTTTCTGGATCAACGTTTCACTTTTCATTTACATGTTGACCGCATTATTTTTATATGCATGCGCTTACATTCAAGATCACTCGTTTCTGCGTCTTCCAGGTCTGCGTTTTCATGAACACTTTCTAGACTCATTCAGGAGATGCATAATAGCGCCCCCTAGCATATAACGGTAAGGACAATGGAAACCTGTAAAGTTCTGAGTTTGGTAGGGAAAGAGTTATATCTAAAACTCAGCGTGGAATGTCGGACACTTTGTGCACTCAACTGTCGCCGCTTTAATTGCGTCCTATACATTAATACAATATGTATTTATAATCTATTTGGGACACAGCTAAGGCCTGAATATCAGCTGATGTCAGAATTGGTGTGACAAATCAACACACTGCTGTCACCTGTTAAAGGAGAAGGTAAAAATGAGCAGTTTACCTTACGGCTTTAATTCCAGATCTTAAGGAAACTATCCCAGGAGCCTGTAGCCACAGCCATCCCGTCATCAGTGACACCCAAGCAGCTGACACGGTTATCGTGACCCGCCAAAACTCCTGCAAGCGCACAACATGAACACCTCACTTTATATGGAACCTCTCACAGTGACACACATCTAAGTGAGGGAAAAAAAAGAATCTGAAAATATTTGTGCTAAAAACAATGCTTACAACAACAATCCACTAAAATAATAAGATAAATGTCCAGTTTGCAACATCAAGCAGGACAGCTAAATGTACTGTTTAAAAAAATGCAAATGAACCATGTTAAAGGACAGTAGACTGTAGTAGATATGTAGATTGGTTGGTTTAGGTGTTTGAGCACACCAAAGCGCTGGCTTGGTCTGGAAGGTGGGGTTTGTGGAATATATAAGCCATGCGTCAACGTGACTTCAGCAGATCTCACTGACCTGCGCGGTCGGCTTTAAGAGCATCCCACACGTTGCAGTTGAAATCGTCGTAGCCGGCGAGCAGCAGGCGTCCGCTTTTGGAAAAGGCCACGGAGGTGATCCCACAGATGATGTTGTCGTGAGAATAAACCATCAGCTCCTGATCGGCACGCAGGTCAAACAGCCTGCAGGTGGCGTCATCCGAGCCCGTGGCGAACGCATTTCCATTGGGGAAGAACTGAGACGAGACAGACAGGTTACCAACTTATACTTTCAACGCTCACCTGTCATGTAGCGGTGCACGACTGAATCAGATTATCATGCGCATCTCGTACATGAAGCTGGTTCTGTGATCAGTAGTAAATTTCTATTTCCTACATTTGCTACTACAATATGTACTACAATGCGCATGAATAAATCAACGATTAAATCGCCCAGCCCTACTTGACAACAATACTTCTAACACAGAATAAGGCATGCAGCATTTTCATAGCATTACAAGCAGTGATTGAGATTTAAGGCTATGCATTATTATATACTTTATAATGTGAATTTTAAAATTAATTATAATTTGTACTAAATCTTCAGTTTACTCAGCTAGTTCTATTGGGATTTCTTCTGCGGGCAGTTTCTCTGACTTTCGGATGGAGATTTACTGCGCTTCTGCCTAATTCTGTTTGCCATTTAATTTTGATTTCTCGTGCAGCCCGAGTGCATGTCGGCGAGTGCGTTCGAGCCGCTTACACAGATGGCGTTGATGTCGGACTCGTGACCGGTGAAGGTTTGCCTGCACATGCCTTCTCTGACATCCCAGAGCTTAGCTGAGGCGTCACAGGCGCCCGACACGAACAGACGCGTATCCGGGGCCAGAGACAGTGACATTACATCACCGGTGTGACCTGCGAATGTGGTCGTCTGCTGACCCGTCTCGATATCCCACAGAGCACTGGGAGACAAGAAAGCAACACCCAGTTACACGGTGAACAAAAATGTGCTCAATTTTGAATTCAGATGAAAAGGAAGCACGTGATGTGAATGAGGCACTTTAAAAACATGGTATTATAAAGCTGAGTGTGTGTAAACGAACACAGTGCTGCTCTTCACTCACACTAAACCATATCGCATTCTCAGACACTGTTAGAATTAATATCAGTTACTTAGAATTACACCGTTTCTTGTCCACAAGGCAGTATCTATTTGATCAAACAGGTATAGAAATGTGAATATTTTCTTTTTTTCCTTTTTAAGAAATGAATACTTTTATTTAGCAAGGATGTGTTAAATCGACATAAAGTATTAATAATAACGACTTCTGTTGTTAGAAAAGACTTATATTTTGAATTAATACATTTTAATAAATAAATTGAACTATACGTCATACAGGTAGATTTTTTCCTCCAATTAATAAACCAGTAAAAAGTTCCTGTTTAGAGTTACAAACATAACAACCTGTATAGAAATGATCCTCTACAAATATTCATTTCTATGTAAAATTATTTGGCCTGTTAACAGACCTGATCCAGTGCTCAATGAAATAACCAAATACTACAACATTAACATTAAAAACAGAGTTGCTTTCATTAAAAAACAAAGCAGAAAGAGTTTCAACCTGTAGGCTAAGTGCATGCTATCAGAGAGCGTCATGGGAACTGAGGCAGTACCCAAACTCACCAGGTGGTGTCGCCTGAGCTAGTGACAATCTGGTTATCATCCAGGAAGCGGCAGCAGGACAGATAGCCTGTGTGGAGACAGCAGTTAAACAGCAGGAAGGAGAGCCAAATTCCCAGGAGAAGACAGACGGTTTAATGAAAACCCTTACCTGTGTGTCCAGCCAGCTCACGACTGACGCGCACGTTCCCCTCACGGGTCTTCAGGTTGTAGATGGAGCAAATGTTATCCAAGCCTCCACACGCCACATAGTTTCCAGACGGCGCATAGGCGCAAGTCATCACCCACGAGGAGCGCAGCGGAATGGCGTGCACCTACACATCAAAACATCACACGAGCTATTAATGCTGAACCTCTATTAACCTGAAGCATACAAAGATGACCGTATATACACAAATAGGTTCGCTTGCTCTACTTGTATCATAGATTGATTTAATATATTATATTATATATACACATACTGCTAAATCATGGGTTATGTGACAATACTTCCCCACAATTTACAAAGCATCATAGGACACCTCATTAAATTAAATGAGAGAATCCAGTCACTATATCTAATAATCAGTTCACACATGTATTCATACCTTGTTTGTAGTATAGCTGTCCCAGATAATTAATTTTCCATCCTGGGAAGCACTAACAAGAAGCCTGCAAACAGAGAACAATTTCAACTCTTTCTAAACATCTCTGTGTACCTCCTAACATATCACATGATTATTGGACACATTTAAGGAAACTTTAAATGAAAATAGAAAAGGCAGGAAATGAGTGTACACTGAATGCACAGCGCTCCTGCTTCAACCTAGCTGAACATGTGTGTAATTATAAACGCTCTTGGTAGTTACAGCTTCACACAAAGTTAAGTGAGACAGAAATAGCAGCAGCGGCTCATCTGTGGAGACAGAATGAAACACCGAAACGCAGAAGAGTTTCCTTTTTGAGCCAAACAGACACCACCTTGAAATATTTACAGTACAAGAATTAGGATAAAACATTACACAATGTATTTTCTGTAGAGCGATTTAATTGAAAGTAAAAATAGCACGTTGAAACTATGAACGATTCTATACTAGTGATCAGATTTACTCACGAGCTGGAGAACGACATGCACAGTGTGTGACACGCGCTTCACTCCCATAAGACCAGCGCACCCTCACTTGGACAAGCTCTCAGCTAATCTTAACATGTTTGTTAAACATTCATTTTAGAGTTATATTTTGAAGCTTTCATTTTTCCAAACACAAAGTGTGATAAAGGCCTATTATAGCTTTTACACACTGACATTACTTTTCAAGACAATTAAGCACATTTACATCCAATATTTTTTATTATTCTGTCGGGCGCTCTTTTTCCTGGCATGGGCTTCTACACTACCCAGCAGCTCCAGATTTTAGCTTGGTTTCTTATTGTTTTCATACTTCCTGTATATAATGACTAAGTAGTAGGTTAGTAGTTGTAGTAGCAGGCATTGTACATAATCAACCAATCAAGGTTAAAAGCGGGACGTTTCCCAGCCAGGGCATGACAAAACAACATCAAAAACAACTCTCGTTATTGTGGTACAATAAACAAAAGAAATAGGTCTTAAAGCATGTATAAATCATGGTGGCATATTTCCTATTGAAAACAGAAGTCGTCAGCACACCAAAGCTCCAAAAATCAAATCAAATTGAATGCGATTTCTGTATTTTTTTTATACTTTTTTCGACTCTGTTTTCATTCTTAACATATTTGGAGGAGCAGCCCAGTTTTTCCAGTGATGTGTGTGCTTCTGGTTTAGCATATTTTCTGTTCCTATGAAGGTGTCACGAACAAATGTCACAATGCTTTCTTCTGATCACCTTGAGTCAGTGCCCCAGTGCATGGCGTAGATCTTCGCCAAGTGTCCCCTCAGTGTCCGTCTAGTGCGCATCTGAATCCGCCCCACAGGCTCTATATTGGCTGTGATCTGCCGGAAACACATGAGAACAAAATCGAGCTCAAAAGACACCCAACTGAAACTCCCTCCCACTACAACAGTGTGATTTGAGAAGAGGTTTGATGTTTGGCGAGTCCTACCTGAGAGAGGGTGGCATCTGCACATGCTTTCCGTGCATCCTTGAGAAGAAAAACACAGATAAGACCACCAATACATACAGAATTGGACTCATAGGACAGAAATGCAAAGGAAGTGTCATAACCAGGCACCACATGACTGAAAATAGTGACTAGCAAAACACCACGTCCTTTGACACAGTTAAGATAAAACTAGAGCAGAAGAGGCCTGGTTATGACACTGCACGTCATACTCGAGTAAAAAAACACATCTGTGAGGGAGAACAATGAGTGAAGGTGCAGGGCCGTGCCAGTTCAATCAGATATAACAGCGCAAAAGTGCAGCAGCACGCCTTCGCATGGCGAACCCTTTCCACAGGGCCCTTAGAGGCCTCAAACCTGGAACCAATCACTTGCAATGGTTTCCAGTGCTTGTTCCCTAACTGTAGGATCCTGTCAAATAACATTTGCTTTTCTAGACTCTGTTTTAATGGTTAAATACAATTTTTAGTAATCAAAATGATGTTTTATTAATTGAAATTATGTAGTCATTTATTAAAAGTTAACACAAAAAGACCTATCGCCCAAAGCTAGGGCTGGCTATCGAGTTGGGTTTAGACACGGCAGCAGAAATATATGACTATTGTTCAGCAAAATGTACACAACAGGCAACTACAATAATATTTCAAACAGTATTTCTTCAGCGTTTTAAACAGTAATATAAAATCCCCTTTATTTTCCAACGAAAAAAAAAAAAAAAAAAAAAAAGGTTCATCAAATGGGAAAAAATATGCGCCTATTGTAAGAATAAATAATAATGCACGAGTGTAAAGGTAGAATATCAGATGTGTAACCTGAAAACTATCTGAACTTTATTAAAACTAATTTGCACTGAATCATTTTTTTCTGTGCAGTGGCTCAGGAGATGAGGTTTTAAATGTCAACAAGCTGAAAAAAAACTTTTTTGGATGATGTCATTTTGTTCAAACTTATTTATTAAAATTAGTATCGAAAAAGATATCGTTCAGGAACTGGTATTAAACTCAAGGCATCGGTATACCTACCCAAACCTATTTATTTATCCAATTTAGTTTTATTTATTTATGGATCACATTTTAATAGTTTATTTGATGGTAATAAACAAATGAAATTCCAACTTATAGATTTTATATTTAAAATATTTATACAATTTTTATTAATTAAATGTTATTTAATTTTTTTTTTTTTTTCAGAAATATCAAAAATAACATTAATTCCAAAAATAGTGTTGTGTTTTTTTCTCATACACAACACTATTTTTGGATTTAATGTTATTTTTGATATTTATATATAAATATATCTATTTTTTATGGGATATTTACCAGATTTTATATATAAAATCTGGTAAATATCCCATAAAAAAAATATATATATTTGTCTCAGTTTCTACAAAACAACTTTTAACTTGAAGCGTTGCTGTGAAGACTTCTAACTTTCTGTTTTATATGATTTGACAATACTTTTTCTTTTTGGTTTCAGAAGAAACAGCAAAATGCTCATGATGTGTCTCTGTCTGGAGATTATTCATGTGTTCACACACATACTATGGTGAGTATCACAAGCACTTCAGTATGCAAAGTAAATGTAACCACGCCTCTGGGCCATTCATTCACACAGAGAATCCAAAATGTGATCATTCTATGACATCCCCTGTTATTTAGGAAATAACATTTTTATGACTGGATTCTGCAGGAATCACAGGGCCCTGACATTGTGACGCATGGCAGCATATGCTGTCATAAGGGTGTATTGTGTGTTAAGTGTGTGTGTGTGTGCGCGCATGTGTTTGATGTGGTGTGTGCAACAACTGACTCTGATCTGGTTTTTCAGCTGTTCAGCCTCCTGACGTAACTGGTCGAGTTCGCTCATTTTCTTCTGCTAGGTGATGGGCTTCACTCCGTCCGCTCACTGGCGCTCGCGCTGATCTGAAAAACACAAATACCGTCACTCTATTGGCTGCATATTATTCCACAATTGTACATCGCGCATCATTTAACCATGTTCATGTCAATTTTTTATCAAACACATACCAAACGCTCTGCTTTGAGCGTCACATCTCTGTATTTTGGGCACAGATTTGGTGTGATCCGTTGGCCCAGAACACACCTGACGCGATTGCCCCATTACAAACATGATCGGAGCGTCAGCCTCATTATACAGCGCTTCTGCCTGCTTGCTCAACCCACATCGCTGTGTGTGTGTGTGTGTGTGTCTGCGTGTGTACATGCACAAACACAGCTGACATCAGACAGCGCTATAGTTAGCGCGCCGTTACCACTGGACACAGCGAGAAAAGACATTTCCAACACTAATGAAGGGATGCGAGCACGTCTCTCTCTCCGCCTGTGTCCTTGCCAACCCATGAAGCCGTCGCTTAGCAACAGTGTTGTGCAGCGAGCCTGTGCTAAAGATCACCATTACCGCAGCACAGCGCAACACATCACACGGCTACAAACGTTTCGCGCAACATTCGAGTGCAGCTAATCACATCACAATAACGGAGTACACCACGCTTAATTAGATCCTAGTGTGATCGAATCTGCTTCCAACTCCAAATCAGGAATGATACGCAGAGTATCCGTGAGGACTCAGACACTGATCTAGAACTGAGCAACATCAGGGGATTTTATGCCATTAACCTCTGTATCCGTGCACTTCGGTGGTTCTCCCACACACCCACACTTCAGACACCTCCTGACACCAAGACGAATGTTTGACGAGATGAACATTTGAATTCGAATGACTTCTTGTTAATCCCTATATATTAGAAATATTTGTTAGTGATTTTATGGGGCTGATATACCAGTAGACGCAGATTGTAGATTATCATCTTTTGCAGATATGCACTCGCGTTAATTTGCGGTATGAAGTGGCCACAAAAATGTGTCGTTTGCACACATTTCTACCCTTTGCGGTTTAAAAACAAGAGATTTAAAGCCATTTAAAATATGCGAGCAATGTCTAAAACCATCCACGTGAATCCGAAGAGTTGTCGCTTTATTGGTCTTGAATGGTTAATACACATACGAATGAAAATGCCCCTCTTTCTCGTTAACGCAATCATGTAGGCCTTGGGTGAAAGCAAACAGGAAAAACAGACGTTTAGCAGTATATTGGATATGGATGTTAAAGTGAAAGCAGTTTGAATTAAATGACTCATGTTGTGATATAGGATGCCCCACGTAGCTGAAAACTACCACCTGTGCTGCTCACAAACAGACAGATCTGGTTTTTGTAGTTTTGTATTTGGTGTTGTTTGGCAAACATCATAGCAAAAACTTCCCATTTAATAACATTTAATAAATCAATATTTATAGTGAACGTAAGCAACTAAGTTGTGCACAGTTTCACTTTCTATTGACGTATCCGACTGAACAACAAACTCCTCAGTGAAGTCTGTGAGACAGTATTATCCACAGCTCGAGCACACATCAGCTAGTGTGAATACGGATTATTTTACATGTTAAGTAACTTGCATGTACTTCATAGACATCCTTAATCTTGAAGAACCCCATTTGGCTCTGTTCTGATGTTAGTGTTTCTTTGTGTGGACGCAGAGTTGTTCACACACTGTGTGGTATTGGTTTTTGGTATCAAAGTGTTTTTTTATGAGAAGCGTAGCATCAGACCTGATGGCCATATCAATGGTTCTCTAGGTCCTGCACTGACAATTTAATAAATAAGTCTGCAGAGGCTAGCATCAGTTAGGCAGACGCTTAGGTGTACTGTACAATGATCAGAATGCAAGACAAGCACATTGCATTTATCTTCACAAAAAAACAAAACCCATCCTAATTGGAAACCCAAACCTTTTCTACATAAAGGTGCAATGCCTGGCCCCACCCATTGAAACAATTAAAACCCAAGCGAAAACATACCGTACCCTTACCGTACTTCAGCGAAACAAACAAATGCAGAGGTAAAAGCTTGAATTCTATGGGTCAAGAGTTGGTTCGGTGATCATAGAGAGCGGAGGAAAGTGCGAGTGGACACAGACATGGACCTCGACCCGTTCTCAATGTCACTCCTGTAATCCAGGGACACAGTTGATTCAGCGCGTCCGCACAAATCCGGTTAACACCAAATCTGCTGATGAACTCTCCTGCTGACCCAAATCCACCACCGACACTTTCACTCGCATCGCACGGCAAAACGAACAAGAACACGAAATCTGAGCAACTTTACTAACCAGTGGGAATCTTTGAGTGATTGTGCTGCATGGACACCCTCCAACAAACACTCCACTAGTAATATCTCATCTAATTCAGCACAACTAGTCCTACTCGCACACAACGGCCATCTGAAAAAGCACAAGTCCTGTGCTGCCAAAAAAGTACACTATTAAGGCCACGGATCCACCATTCCCTCAGGTGTACCGTCTTATTTCTAGAGGAAAGTCAAGCCTTACCTGGATTCTGTATTCGCAGACACGGCTCCTGTGCCTCCGACGGCCAAAGACCTTCTGAATGGATCTACACTGGATAAACACCTCACCAGAATGACAGCAGCTGATTGGCTGGCTCCACGTTTAGATGCAGAGATGCGGTTTAAGCCGCACATAATCCAGCTGATAAAGTGTCATGTTAATATTGCTAATACAGGGTCAGCGGCTGCATATACAGCTTGAGCTCAACAGCACTGCTCACACACACTCTACAACTAAAGACCCAACCCTATCATCCCACCAGCACCAGGTCATTCGAAACACAGCGAATACGGCCAAACTAGAAAGGCATGAGCCAAACAAGACATCAAAAGTAAACAATATCACTGCCTCCGTGTTATCTTTGTAGCGTTTAGATTCTTTGTCGTGAGGCACTGATGCAGAGTCTCTCTTCACGGTGCTGCAGCTACAGATGTTGTTGGTTGAATACGGATGTGCTCTACAGGGTGAACGTGGCTAAGGTGGGACATCAAGTTTGTGGTGTTATATAGTCTTGGCGGGGAGGACGGTCTTGCATAATTTGCAGATGACATTGGTCTGACTACAGGGAGACATATACTATCCAAAAAACTGCTGATTCCTCTTTTTGTGAAGAAATCCATACAGTCAATGTCTTATAGAAACATTTATCAGCTTAAGAACAAGAAGGAACAAACGTCTCTGTAAAACGTGATAAAGCAGAGTCATGCTGGAAATGACACTAGCGTGTCCGCATGGGTACAGGAGGTGAGCAGGGCACTGCTCTGCGTCTATTACATGCTGCCCTGTTTCTGCTGGGGTTTAATAATTTAGGACTCCCTCCCTGCAGACCAGCTGCCCCACAGAAACCAGCACGAGCTGCAGGCCGTTAACCCCCTCCTGCCTGAACCGGAGCGCTCCACACTGCAGCAGATCAAATCTGTTGGTCACGTTCTCTGACACAGACAGCAGTCACTCATCACATCAGCGCATGGCTGAAGGGATGTAAATCACGGCATGATCTAGGGAAGGCGTTTTCCACAAGGAAGTTAAAAGCAGAGCGGTCGGACCGGACTGTTCATGCTGTGACATTTCTGAATGCTGATTTTGAACACTGAACAACTTAACGGAGACAAGAGCCATGACTTAGAGGCTTCACAAATCCCCATCATACGCTCTAAGTTTAACAAGGCGAGGCTATACTCTGCCAACACTTTAGTGACGCATTAGTAATCAAAAACGCAAATGTGAAAATATATTTAGGGCACACTGCATTGTGTCTGTAATTTTTTTTTTGTTTTTGTTTTTTATAAAAGAAGCTATTTGAAGAAAGGCCTTGTGACACTGTTACATGTGACATTGTTTCGCTCGTTATGTGACACAGATCGGATGTAAACGCATGCATTCACATATTTCGAGAACAGTTCCAGGCCTCATTCATATGTGGGGAAAAAAATCTGATTTAAATCAGACGTGCCAATGCGAGTAAACAGTCTCATGATGCACTCATGTACATTGGTACTTCTCCGTGGTTTAATTATGTGATATAAATCTGAGGAGGAAAACGACAACAACTCATATATTGCACATATTGCAGAGTAAGCATGAATCCTATTTCCAGCTTGTCCATCTTGGCTAATGTGTGGTGCAAGTACGCACTAGTAAATTAGGAGCCGCAGTGCTGATGAAGCGAGTGAGACTGACCTACACCAATTGGTACTTTTATTATAAAGGGATCATGTAATATATCTCTGTTTAACATGTTATATTTACATTAATCTCATAACATTTTATGCAACTGTAAATGCAATATTAATGTCTTGATGCATTAAACCGTAAATATAACTAAACACCACTTCAGCTGCAGTTCCTGATCCACCTCTGCAGTGCAAACATGGATAAGAATTCATTTGATCGTTAAACAACTCAACGTGTATTATTCTAAAGTATTAGACAGTTTAAATTGAACACATTTAAAAAACGAAGAATTACACATCAAAGAAGAATTAGAAAACAATTTAGGGGGGCAAGTATTGCTTGTAATGGGACAGTTAGTGTCTCTGGTTAATGTGCACAGTTTTGGAAACAACTGGTATCACGGAAAGCGCTGTAATTAAACTCAAATTGGCTGATCTGAAGGCGCTCCTAGATTTTTCTCAGTGTGAATGAAGGATGTAGTGAACGGCGCTGTGTGCACGGCAGGAGTAAGCGCGTCGACTCGAACATGCGCCGCGCACAGAGCGAGCGCCGTGACGCAACGCCACAAAAATAGATGTGCGCTCCAATTATCAGCAGAGCTGCCTACTCTCTGAGCGTTTATGATGTGACCGCATCGCCCGCGCTGCAGAACGGGTGTGCAGCTACCACCTCATTCACAAAACATGTGCCAATTCATCAAGCCATTTCAGCAATTCAAAACAGCACTACTTTTAATAGAAGCCACAAGGCCTTGACACTGAAAAGTAGAGCACTTGCAGTGAATTAGCTTCCAACTATGTGTGCTCCCGGCAGATCTGGCTGTTTTTTTTTTACATCAAACATCACTGCTTCCTAAACCACCAAAGAAACCTTTTCTAATAACTGAAACGGCTGTAACAGGACAGACTTTATAATCAGAAGAGTGAATAGCAGAGAATGCTAGGCTTATGTTTTCACATCACAGCCTACTCAGACACACTCACGCAGCTCTGGACTTATACTTTTGTTCTCTGATTAATGAGAGAAAAGCGTTCACTGCAGACGGCAGAAGGATATTTGTAGGCCGGTGCATTGATTTTTCAGATATGACACGGCAGTGGTGTCACATGACTCCTGAGAGTCAGCTGAGAGCATGTGTTACAAACAGGAAATGGAGGGTGGGGTGAGCTGCAAAACTAGAACAAAGACACACTCACTCACTGCTACTCACACACACACATTCAGATACCCACAGACACGGCTGATTATTGT
Source organism: Enteromius treurensis (assembly GCA_032275025.1). Classification (NCBI taxonomy): domain Eukaryota; kingdom Metazoa; phylum Chordata; class Actinopteri; order Cypriniformes; family Cyprinidae; genus Enteromius; species Enteromius treurensis. Next base: position 261,841 of record JAUCMU010000137.1, read on the forward strand.
AATATGCTCACCTCTGAGTGTTTTATTAATCTGGGTAACACAATGCTGGTCTAATCCTCCTGAAGGGATTGTTGTGATATGATTAACTCAGTTGTGCTCATTTCAGAGTAAAACAGGCATCAGATGATGACAAAGGTTCAAATGAGATGATTTGAATGCACATCCACTCGGCACTACACACAAACACACACACAGGTCATCCCTAGCAGAGCTCTTTGTGTTCGCCCTGTAGCCTGGAGAGATGAAGTGTATGAAGCACTGAGAGTGTCCGGCAAATAAACGCACACAATGAACAGGCCTGAGTGCTTTGTGTGTGTTTGTGTTTTTTGACAGCATGCGCCTGCAGCCATTCGCCGAGCACAAAGCATGCAATATTTAACAGCACTCTATCCGCCCCCTCCGCCCCAGACACACTCCAGCAGCAGCTCATGCAGCGAACAGAGGGACAATGCAGGAGGAGCAGGACGGAAACGACGAAGAAGCTAGAAGGCATGTCTTAAAAGCTTGCTTCTTTGACTCCGTTCCGGCCTTTCACACAAACACATCACTTGGCCTCCATCCTAAAGCTAAAGCTCCACACGAGCAACCAAAAACACAGCCACATAAACGACGCCGAGCTAAAACCTGATGGCTGTGAAAGCCGGTTTATTTAGAAGGAAAGACGAACATCAGAGGCCGGACGACAGAGTTTTCCTGCGCCGTCGATAGCACATCTATTTATAAGCTGGTGTTTTAGAGGATGTGCAGTGCTGAGCTGGTACATTAAAAGCCCCCGATGCAATGCACCAAAGTACTTCTTTACAGACTGACACAAACGCAGATGTGCGGCTAGGGTTTCATTCGGGTGGCTAGATTGGAGTGATGAGTGTATCAAATGTTTGTAGTATTATTCAACAATATTGCATTGATTTCCTATACGTCACATCTGTGTGCCTTCTCTGTCAAAACATTTCAATGGGTTCCCCGTAAACTCACCATATGGGATATTTCTGTATTTCATTGATAAAGATTGTCCCTTACTGTGAGATATTCGTGCATATAAAAACATAAGATCATTTTAATATTGGCCTTTGAATATCACCAGCTCTAATGAATTCAGCTGTTAACGTCTTTATGTACAAGCTTATTTTCCTTTCGTCAAATTTTCAATTTATAATTCAAGTAAAATAAACTAATTTCTTTGCAGAAAATGTGTTATTTATTATATTTAAGTACACATCGGTCTCTAAGACAAACTTCAGCCATCAAAGAAAATATGTTTCTGTCATCCACAAATGTGAGCTATATTTAAACGCAGAGCCAAAACAGAAAATATCAACATGTGAAATCAAATTGCTTTATTTTTCTGAATGTGTGCACATTACTCAATACCGGTTAGTACACACTGGTCTTTTTTGTTTGAGCTGAGGAGAGGGTCAGCAGTGAACTCAAGATGGCCTGATCCACTTCCTCTTTTAGTTCAAGGCGCAATCTTTTGTCCACTAAACACGGGCAGCACTATTATGGCTTAAATACAATCAGCAATCAGAACAGCAGAGCTGTAGTCGTCTTTCATTCATTCAACGACGAAGCCTTAAATCACAGAGATGACAAAAGGCTCTGAAAGTTAGCGCAGCGTTCGGACATTTGTGATGCACGTTTGAGCTGGATTTGAAGGGAAGTGCACTTGTATAAGTATGTAGGTCACATGACGTACCGAAAGAGATTCTGGTGAGTTCACTTGTGGTTGAGCAGAATGACATGGGAAGAATCGTTCCGCCAGCATGTCCATTAACGGGCCATTAAAGACTACTAACACAAGTCTGGTCTATTTTAAGCCATCACAGTGACCACAATAACATAAGACACCGCACAAAACAGCACTGCAGAGATCCTTCGCATAGCTTTTTAGTGTTGCAACGGTTCAGATCTGTACACTTGATGCAAATATTTTACAAATAAACGGAAAAAAAACTAACTATATGCTTCATCTTTGGCAACAAAATTATTTCATAACATACACACATGCACAGGATTTTTTGTTGTTTTCTTTTAAGCTAGAAACTAAAAAGCTTAAGACTTTGGCAGCATTCATAAACGTTTCTGTTGGAAAACAACAGGAAAGGGTTTCAGAAATGATTTTACATTGCTCAGCATTACTGACTCTTTCAAGAGTTGATTACATTCATATTTTATATCATTTAATGTATATGATTTTTGTCATTTGTTCCTATTGGGGGGAAAAAAAATACTGCCAAGTACATATTTTTGAAAAGAGACATGGTAGGGTTTAAAATAATCCAATCCAAGTCAATCATGTTGGACATTTCCTTTTCAACTATGAGAGCTAAAGAGTTACTGAACGTGTGTGAACTGAGAAGCTTTGCTAGCATGTCAATTACCTCGTACGAATGCATCCTATGAGACTAATCAAATAGGAATACAGAACATAATATTATTATATCATACATTACACCCATCAACTCAAAATGGCACAAGTAGGACCTCTTTAACCATGCTATTCGGAATGTATCATTAAATAGTGGATGTACATAATACAGGTGCACAAAAAATGTATAATATACTTCGATTACAACATTGTTATGATTGCAATAACTCAAATTCTTGCACTTTACTGCAATTTCAGTCATCACAGTGCTTTCACTTCAGTTCTTCAGACCTGGACGGCCTGCAGTCCCATTGCCTTGAATGTGAATGCCCATCCCTAGTACAAAGATTTTTTTGTAAAGAAAAATAAATAACACTAAAATGATTTGCTTTTTGATTATTCATTCAATTAAACAACTACACTTGGAAAAAATGGATTTCATGGAGAGCATGTTTTTAGTGAGTATCAGTCAGTTCTTACCTGTGAAGAGTCCAACGAATCGGTTTTACACTACAGCTGAGCATCACAATCACAACTCCCATATCAACAGGATCAAACATACGGTCAAAAGCTGAAAGAACGCCTTTTGTACAATTATTTCAAAGCAAGAAAGGTCATGTGATTGTTTAGGCATCATGGGTGAGCAAATACCATTTCAAAGATTTAGCAGGACGATTACGATCGTGCTTACTACGGCCTGAACGTTAGGTAGCAGCTTGGGGAAGCCACAGAATATGTCCATTATAAACGTAATTCATTCAATGCTAAACACACGAGTTACTGGTCTTTGGAAGACCAAACCGTTTCTGTCGTCTGTCACTGCGGTTGATCACTGGGAATGCAACACGCTTAACATCAGCTGTCCAGATTTATTGTTATCATTATCATTCCTGCAAACAAACATGCCACCTGCCTCTGACCAAACTGGTTTCTCTGGACGCCCCACTCTGTGACAGACATTACATCCTGAAACTGCCATGAAGACGCTCCAGAAACATGCAGCCGACCTCTTTATAAAGATGACCTCTTCTGTACAGAAACGGCAGGAATTCTGAAGACCGAGATCTGTGCCGTGAGCAAAAAGGGATTTCAACTGAACTGTTAAATTAGGTTTCATTTGCAAATTCCCAGTGAAGATCGAAGCACTGCGCCCCAAAGTTGTAAGTGTACTTTGAAAACCGGAGCTAAAGATCTGTGCTGTCCTACGAAGCATTATTAAGTCTTTTTTAAGCTCAACACTCACTAAACTACTTGAATAACTGAACTTCGTGTCATATAGCATGGATTCATTAACACACACAGGACAGTGTTGTGAATTACCTGGAGCTGGCTTAGTTTTGTTCAATCATCAAGACGTGACGACTTCAGAAATCCCAATAGAAAGAGCAAACGGTGTTTTCCAACATTCTCTGTAGTGAGCACAATCACACGAGACAAAGCAAATCATGACAGCTGCTCAGCTTTGCATCAGGTTCGGCCACATTTCTCCCATCGTTAAGTTTAACACTAGCAATGTCAACTGAAAGCAAAGCCTTCATTCCGAATGCAAATGACGCGTTTTCAAATGCAAAAGCGTATTACTGTAGCACCGGCGACTTGTACAGCGGTACTGTCCTTCTGTGGTCCACTTTGCTTATTCAAAACAGAACATGAACGTCAGATAACAGACCTGTATTCAAACGACCTGTGAGGAAGTGCATGACGGCACGGGCCAACACTGGGCTGCATGAACGCAACTTCTCACGTTAAACCGGGGACACTCACGAGAGGGTGCACTGTCAGTAAGTGAAGAATAGTAAAGTGCAAGAGAAATATGTGCTTTTGTTAGCGGTTGATACTGGTGCATATTTGACATTTTCCAAATATCAGCATCAAAGACTTCAGCTTCACTGGAGACGCCTGACTGACGAACTTTAAACTCGCAGTAGTTTTCACATTTCAAACTATTGCTAAAATGATTCAAATGAGTGTTATTACAAATAATCATACAAATATTCCCAAGGCACACAAACTTCCTAGATACCTGCATATGAAGATAACACTGTAATTTCAGATCTTTTACAGTAGGTCGCCTGGAAAAGCGGTGTAGTATAAGGACTGGAATAAAGCGACAGCCCTCAACAATAAGGCAATTGGCCCAGGTCTGTTGAAGTGAGTTTCAGGACAGCTAATGGGCCACTGCTGGACTGTGAGGACCTAAACATAGTTTTCTGCAAAAGTAAACACCTGGTTTTGTGCTATGTACTGAACACCGCTGCTATGAAAGGCTAGATGACAGATGAGGGTGCCGTCTAGACATTTATGATTATTGTCAGAATGGGTGGAAAAATCATCGTAGTATGCCCCTGCATCCAGTGAAATCCAGTTTTCATGGAATTACACGCAGGTGTATAACCCATCTGATCAATATATTCACAAGACTTTCCCAAACAGATGAATTACTGGATAAGGAAAATATATGTTCATAGAGATTTTAACTTTATATCATAAAGAGTAATCAAGTAGAAGGTCTGATGCAGACATATAACCAGTTTGTCATGTGCCTTCGCTGTCAGTAAAGCCTCTGCCCGGCACTCCAACAAAATCCCACAACACACACGTAATCATTTCAGAAAATATTTTTGTTAAACTACATTAGTATACATGCTTTTTTAACACATCAAAAAACTATTCGGCTATCAACCATGCATCCTCACATGACCATAATCAATTTTATTTTCGACTCAAACCGTATATATGTCATTGATCTACATTAAGAGTGTACTCACACTAGGCAGTCTGAACCGTGCCCGAGTGCGTTTGACCACCAAAGCGCGGTTCGTATGACTAGTGTGAGTGCTCCGAATCGTGCCCGGGCGTGGTACGTTTAGCTGGTCCTAGCCCGCTTGGAAGAGGTGTGCCAGAGCACGGTTCAGTTGGACTCGGCCGCGGTTCACATGTAGTGTGAGCTCTAACCGTGCTGGAGCACGAAACAGGGTGCGCGACGTCACGATTTGGCGATGCTCCAAAACAAACATAGCGGAGAAAGAGTCGCTTCGGTCTACAGCAGAGGTGCAATGTTTGTTGTGGACCACCGCGGACCAAACGACTCAAAATTACTATTCACAAAGTAAACAGAGCGATGCACTCCATCGCGTTCAGTAGAGTTGTGACGTTCGCGATTCTTTTGAATGGCTCATAAACATGAACGATGGGAGCCGAGTCGCGGCTGGGGGGAGCTGTTCTTTCTGTCGTTCTTTTTTCCTATGCGTGTTTCACAAAGATGCACACAAATTAACTCCTCCACAAGGCAGAACAGTTATAGAGGGATAGAGCCATAAACCCCATTACTAGCGTGCAGCGAGAGCGCCGCTCTTCCAGTTTATCCTGAAACCGCCTCATCATAATGATGCTAAAATCATATGTGAGTGCAGGCCAGCGGGGGAGGGGGGACAATCGTACTCTGGCCCGGGTGTGAGAACACCCTAAGCCTGACTTAGTTTCTTCAGTTTTATTAGCTCTTTAGATGAAATAACCAAGATAACATATATGCTTGTAAACATTGAGAATTTGAAGAGCACCTATTATACTGCTTTTTACAAGATGTAATATTGGTCTTTGATGTCCCCAGAATGTGTCTGTGTAGTTTCAGCCCACAAAACCTACAGAAAAATTTAGCTGGAAATTGTTGTTTTTGGGGGCTGGTTTGGAGTGTATTGCTTTAAATGCAAATGAGGTGCATAGTCTCTACATTGCAAATGTACAGCAATAAACTTTGATAATAAACAAAAAACTTTGAGTGACATGACATTCACAAATGAGTGATTCACATATTTAGGTAGATTTTGAGGTGCATTATTTAAAAAAATAAAGTAATCCACAGTGTCCAGAGCAGCTCAGATGTTGGGAGAAAATAAATTTTGCATCCAAACATAGATCTCTGGGATTGCTTGCAAGACATTGTTGATGTTACTGCTGCTCCAGCGCTGAGCAAATGAAGAACAGCATAAACCATAGCAATGCAGGGGTGTCATCGACCCCCGTGGCCTGGCTCTCTGAAACGTGATGTCACAATGTGGCAGTGAAGGGGACTCGAGTGCGACTTAAGCCGTCCTCAAAAGACTTCAGACTCGACTCGGACTCGAGCTGCGGGACTTGTGAACAATTGTTTATTTTTCAGGAAACAACTGATGAGGTCGCTGTTATTCCCCTCTCTCCGTTACCTATAACCTGCCCATCTAACACGTGAAGTGTATCTGCTGTGCGTGGCCACGGGCACGGGCACACACATTGTTGCCAATTTAGCGATTTTGTCGCTAGATTTTGCGACTTTTCAGATCCCCTTGGCGATATGACTAGCGACAAATTTAGCGACTTATTGGACAAACCTCAGCGAGACTCTGGTAGTGCCGCATAGGGCTGCACGATATTGGGAAAAAATTACATCGCAATATATTTTTTCCTGCGATTATATATTGCGATGTGAACTAATTTATCATTGTTCATCAGCATCATCCTTTTTGTATCCAAAATAAGGGCTGCACGATAATCATCGCGCAATATGTATTGCGCATCT
>JAUCMU010000139.1:0-19362 GCA_032275025.1 Enteromius treurensis
CCCTGCCGGACCTGGGACTTGAACCCACAACCTTTGGGTTACAAGTCCAACTCCCTATCCATTAGGCCATGACTGCCTAAAAGGAATGGAACTCGATACCCAGCCCTATCCATGTACATTCACACGGCCACTCAAACATTTGACGTTCATAAAGGTTATTTAATTTATTTAATCGAAAATTTTATTTTGTTCAAATTAGTGCAATTCAAAATATTAGGTTTCTATTTTAAAATATTTCTATATTTTTTTTATTCAGGAGCAATGTGTTAATAGAAATCATAGTAAAGACTTCTAAACAGTAAATAAATGAACGACTTCTGTTGTTTAGCATTAATTCTCCAGTCTTCGGTGTCACATTTATTTTTTGGGGGGACCTGTGATATATTCTTTTAAGGATCCTTTTATGTTTATTTATTTATTTATTTTTTTATAGAAATGAATACTTTGATTCAGGAGGAATGTGTTAAATTAAAATAAAGTCATAGTAAAGCATTTTCATTTTTTTATTGCGTTTTAACAACACACATGAACATGCACACACACATTTACAAACAAAACAAACTCCTCAGTATTTTACAATTATACATTGATATACTATTTCACCTCTATTATTTAGTCTTCTATCAACACATTTCTAACACCACCACATTTAAAAAAATGATTTGAAGGGCCCCCAAACTCCATCTTTTAATAAATCATTTCCATTAACATATTTGTCACCATTTAGTTCATCCATATTTGGTGCATATATACCTTTTATTTTTATTTCAAAATATAAGTCGTTTTGCTTCAAGAATACCCATATTTATGAATATGTGCTCTGTCTTTTTTAAATAAATGAAATAAAAAGATGAATGGTATAAGTTATTGCATCTTGAGCAAGCATCAGGGATATTTTCATTCGATTTATGCAATGCAACTGGAGCTCTATAAATTCTCATCAACCATTTATATTGTAGCAATTTTAGTCGTGTGAAAGATTTCTATTTTAAACAAGGAAAAATATCTCATGTTCCGAAAACCTTCAATAATGGGGCACTTCAGAAAAATCAATGAGAAATCGTCCTGATCTGTGTGAATTCCAGAAAGTGTAAATGATGGTGCTTTCTCCAGGTTCCTGTACTCCGATGAGGTTCAAATCGGACCCGAGACGGTGATGACGACTCTTTACACCGCTAAGAAGTACGCTGTTCCGGCTCTGGAGGCCCACTGTGTGGAGTTCCTGAAGAAGAACCTGCGAGCCGACAATGCCTTCATGCTGCTCACACAGGTAGAGCTCACTGATGCCTGCGATGTTTGCACAGACTCGTGTGGATCTGATAGTCTGACGTGTGGTTTGTTTGAAGGCCAGACTGTTCGATGAGCCGCAGCTGGCCAGCCTGTGCCTGGAGAACATCGACAAAAACACAGGAGACGCTCTGGCCGCTGAGGGATTCACAGATATTGATCTGGGTACTGTATCACGGAAACAAATCCACGGTACACCGCATTACAGGACCGCTGCCCAGCACTGAATCAGTGTTAGAGGGATCGTTCCCCTAAAAATGACAGTTCTGTCAACATATTATTCACCCTGTCGAACACAGGGAAGTGAAGAAAGCCGCCAATCAAAGAGTGGTTGGTAGGCCGTGACTTCTGTGTTCAGCAGAAGAAAGACACTCTTACAGGTTTGGAACAACTTGAGGGTGATTAAATGATGACGAATTTTCATTTTGGGTCAACTGCTTATAATAAAAAACATTTCTAATAATCGTGCTTGTGGTTTACATGGTTTTATGGTTCTATTTGATTTCATTTGCTAACGTTCGCTAACATAAACCAACAATGAAACAAAGCGTTTAGTCATCGTTATGAATTGCAATATTTAGTAATACATCATTCAAATATTTTAATGAACAAGTGATCAAAAACGATCATTGGGAGTTCATTAATGTTACTTGCATTCACTAATGGCTTCTGACTGTAAAGTGTTCATTTGTTTTTTAATCTCTTAGTGTTTTCTTGAATAACTACTAAACTTAATGTCAGCTTAAACTTAATTGATTCATAAATCAATAGACGCTACAATTCAGAAGACTACAAGTCAATTAAAAGAAAACATATATATATATATAAATAATTATTCAGTAAGAACACACTCACTTGCTCAAAGGTGACAGCAAAGACATTATATTACCAATGATTTTGAAGAGTAGATTTCAACACTGATAATAATCAGAAATGTTTGTTGAGCAGTAAATCAGTAGATTAGAGTGATTTCTGAAGATCATGTGACACCGAAGACTGGAGTAATGACGAGGTTATTTACAGAAATAGATCACTGCAGCTTGATTGAGGGTTAATCGTTTTTGAAAACGGTTAAAAAATGGTTGTGTTTTTGCAATCGACCTCTTCATATAGTCACGTAGAGAGCTGCTTTATTGTGTTTTTGATCAACGAAATGTAGCCTTGATGAGCAGAAGAGACCAGAAACATTAAATAAAAATCTAAGTCTAAGTTTAGTGTGTATTTTTGGTGTCCTGAGAAGCCCGGCTGTTTCCTGGTGTCCTCATAGACGTGTGTCTCTGTCTTGTCTCTGTCAGACACGCTGGTGGCGGTGTTGGAGAGAGATACTCTGGGATTGCGCGAGGTGCATTTGTTCGGAGCGGCGGTCCGCTGGGCAGAAGCTGAAGCTCACCGTCAGCAGCTCCAGCCCACACCGGAGAACAAGAGACGCGTGCTGGGAAAAGCCCTCAATCTCATCCGCTTCCCTCTCATGACCATAGAGGAGTTCGCCGCAGGTCTCTATACATGCCACGCTTACGACATTACCACCTGGAACACCTGGTTTGAAATGGAAAGTCAAAAGGGCTTTTATAGCTCATCTCTGAGCCTGCAGCACAGCAACAGTCAGCAGCTGAGCAATAGACAACAATACATTATATGGGTCGAAAATATGCATTTTTCTTTTATGCCAAGATCATGTTCAAGATGTGAGATGTTTTGGAGGCTTGTGAGGATCATTGCTCCGGTGAAAGTAAAGATCCTGATGATCAGATTCCTCAAGAAACTGATTGATGGAGAGTTCATCTGGAGATATGACCAAAGTTATTCTGAGGCTTACTTCATCACATTCAGTGGGAAGTCAATTGCAGAGTTACAATAAACGATGAGTCAGAAGCAGACAGCGTGCAGTGTAGGCCTTGTATCAAATATGATGCAGCAGCTTCATGCGTGTGTCTCACTTAGGTCCTGCTCAGTCGGCCATTCTGACGGACAGAGAGGTGGTGAGTCTGTTCCTGCACTTCACGGTGAATCCTAAGCCGCGTGTGGAGTTCATCGACCGGCCTCGCTGCTGTCTGCGAGGGAAAGAGTGCAGCATCACGCGCTTCGGGCAGGTGGAGAGCCGCTGGGGTTACAGCGGGACCAGCGACCGCATCCGGTGAGAGGCAGACACCCGCGTGTTCCTTCAGCTCGCTAACGCCCCGCCAGCTCAAACTAACACAGTCTGTTCTCTGCAGGTTCTCGGTGAATCGCAGGATATTTATCGTGGGGTTCGGTCTTTATGGATCTATTCACGGGCCGACAGACTATCAGGTCAACATACAGGTGCGGCTGTCAAAACAAACACGTGCATGTCTAAGAACTTCGACTTTACAGACGATTTTCAAAATATTTCGATTTGTTTTGCACCTTCAGATTTTCTAATAGTTGTATCTCGGACAAATATTGTTCTCTCCTAACACACCAGACATCAGTGCTTATTGAATCTTTTTATTATTTATTGTTAATTATTTATAAATCTCAAAACTTGATGTGCTGAAATAATTCAGTGAACCAAATATTTGGACCTCAATTTATATTTAATTTAATATTAATTAAAACAATAAAAAACAAACTTTGAATCAAAGTCAAATGAAATGAAAGCATAAAAAACAGAAACAGATTTAAAATACGAATAAAACTCATAATAGTCTCTTGATACAAAAATAACACAGGGTAAGTACATGTTTATATATAGTTACCATCAGTTCTATAATACTAGCAGTTTTTATGACCTGTTCTAATCTCTACATGATTTATTTGCACTTTCAGTTATTTTTGCCACAACGAACTGATACATGATGCAAGGTTATTAATAATATATTAACACCTAAAATGTGTGCTGTTTATAATGCATTCTGATAGATTTTAACTTCAACAATCATCAATTTTTAGGAACTTTATTTGGGGGCAGTCATATTCTATCAGTTTTGGTGGGGCCCATGTTCAGGAGCTTGTCTGTGTTGTGTGTTGTTTTCTGACTCTGTGATTGAATCTCTTTCAGATCATTCACACCGACAGTAACACAGTCCTGGGTCAGAACGACACAGGCTTCAGCTGTGACGGCTCGGCCAGCACGTTCAGAGTCATGTTCAAGGAACCGGTGGAAGTACTGCCCAACGTCAATTACACCGCCTGTGCTACATTAAAGGTGACGCCACTGCTGCAACTAAACACAGCCAGAGAGTTGTTCTTCTATTTATTTCTTTTTCTTGACTTTTTCAGTGAGACTTGTTTAAAAGTTTGGATTTCGATTTGAATGCATTCAAAAATAGAGTAAAAACTGTGAAAAAAAAAAACAGAGATTGCTAGAGTAAGAGGGTCAGATAAAGATGGGAGAGGTGTGGTTTTAGCCGTTTCTGGAAGAGTACGGAACAGTTCATGTCAAAGTCTGTGAAAGTGATTTTAAGCCTCTTTGGGATGGTAGCTCACATGCTTCTCGAGGCACATAGGCCTGAAGCACTGAATTGAGGTAAAGGGGTGCAATGCCAGAGGTGCTTTTATAGGCAAACATCAATGCCTTGAATTTTAAGTGAGCTGTTGGTAGCCAGTGCTAATTAATAAACCAAGCCGTGACAGGCATCTTGCTGCTGCGTTCTGGGTTAATTGCGACGGTTTGATAGAACCGGCTGAAGCTTCTTTATCTCTCCTCCTCTGTCTCAGGGCCCAGACTCACACTACGGCACTAAAGGCATGAGGAAGGTCACCCACGAGTCGTCCGGCTCTGGAACCAAAACCAGCTTCACCTTCTGCTACGCCGCTGGAAACAACAACGGCACGTCTGTGGAGGACGGTCAGATCCCAGAGCTCATCTTCTACACGTAGTCTCCGCCGCCGCCTCGGGTCTCCGTCAGCACGTGATATTGCACTCGACCGCAACGCTGTACTCCGAGACAGTAAAGACGGACACGTGAACCTCTCTACGCTGTCACAGACTTTCTGCAGGGGGTTCTGTCATTAATAACGGATTGCGAATAGACTTCGAGGGCTCGTATTTTACGCTGACTGTTAACAGCAAGTGACTCGCTCACCCACGACTGACTGACATGTAACCTGCAAATGCGTCTTTATTTTTGTCTGTCTGATTTTGCATCGGTCGACCTGGGCTGCAATTAAAACTCTTGCCAAACCTGCACCTCACTCAGTGTTTAAGAGCTTTACAGTTACAGCAATAGTTCAGCCACAAATGCAGATGTGGCGTTGCATCACCGTCTCAGCACTGTAAGTGAATGGGTGCAGTCAGAATGACATATGTTTTTGTTTTTTTACTTAAAGTCAGTTTAATTGCTGATGGCACCTATTCACTGCAAAGCATCTGTTGCTCAGACTGTAATGGAGTGCTACATTTCTTCGAATCTGGTGAAGAAACTAATCTTAACTAAGCTTCTCTTGGATGGCCTGAATAAAAACTAAAAAAAGTTTATTGAAACATTTAATATCGCAGTTCTGAGAAGAAAATGTTGCAATAACCTTTTTTTCTTTCTTTTTTATTCAGTGGCAGAAAAAGGGTTTGTGGATTTTTGACAAATAGTAATTTCTGGGTGAACTGTTGTTTTCATTCTTATCTAAAAAAAAAAGCAAATGTTGACGTGTATGCAACTAATGATCTTCCATAAAAAAAGCAAGCAGCATTAATTACATATTTTGTTAGTGCATTTGGATGAGAATTGTGTATTTAAGATTATAACGTGGAAAAAAAAAAAAAGATATGGAATCAATGAAGTAGAGGTTTTGTACAGCGGTGTGATTGTAGAGCAGAGGAAAGCGGTCTGTTATCTTCCGTGCCAAGGTTTTCCTTCGATGTTCCTCGTACGTTCAGCACTTAATTTAACTGGAGGGTGAGAATCATTCAGGAACTGTATTTATTTACAGGGTGAACCTCAGCACTCGTGCAAGACTGTTCAGATCGAACACGCTTGTGTTTCTGGATTGTTGATGGTTATGTTGGGTCTTTGTATGACTACTCATGTTTAATAAAGAGGAATCATTCTTTACATCTATACATACTGGATTTGTAGGACAGCAGACTTAATTTTGTCGTCATAAATTGTTTTTAATATTATGTACAGTATTTTGGCGGAAACGTTCTAGAAGTTAAATCGTGCTTATATATAAAAAAGAAAACTGCATTCATATGCTTAAAGGTCACGATCAATGACATTATATATTAAAAAAAAATCTAAATCTTAAATTTTATCCGTTATATAAATAATAGTAACATTTATATAGCTCGTTAACTAGAGTACTCAACATTGAACGTTTTAATTCACTTTAACGGCTGACTGGTGTATAACTTAACCCTGATGCAATACCAAATGAACTATTTAGGAAAAAAATAAAGACCTTAAAAAGATTAGGGTTTAGTTGCATGCAAAAATACAACTTAAAATTGCACTATACACACTAACGGTGAACAATCTTGTGCCATAATTAGAGCTCAAAAGCATGAAATATTTGGACTTAAGTTACACCACTGGACTATTTAATATGTCACAGCAGCTTAAAAACTACATTTGAAGAGGCATAAAAGGTCATGGACCTCAGACACACAAGTCAACATCTGCACGGACTGGCAATGAAACATCGCACACGAGTGATTTTCCATTTTTATTTTCTTTATTACATTTATATAATCCACTTGAATTGGCTGTCAGAACGTGGTAAAGGTGTGGCATTTGTGCCCTGTAGAGTCCAGTCCCTCTGCTGACCTCTGAGGGAAGGAAGCGAGTGCAGGAGGGAAGGAATGAGTGTAAAGCATGGAGGTCGGGCTACAGAACAGAGACCGTTTATAACTTGTCGAGGAAGTTGTCGAGTGCTGGAATGCCCTCCTTCAGGCCCTTGCGTTTGCGTGTGTCACCCACGATCTGGAAGGGTTTGGTCGCGGGGTCTTTGGGGTCACCCTGAAGGATCTGCCAGTGATCGAACACACACTGAGGGAAGGCCTGACCGCCGGTGTTAGAGCGCAGGTCAGCTGTGAAACCTACACACAGAGAGAGAGATGTTAGAGACTGAACACAAACATGTGACTTGATACAGTCCATGACACTTTCATTAGGAAGGAGAACTGCTGCGAGCACTAAGGATGGGTACCTGAAACGTTAATTAATCTGTACCCGTGCTAAATAAAAAAAACAAAACAAAAAAAAAAACAAACAAACTGTAGTAGGCTGCTGATTTTTACAATAAAGAAATTAAATAAATTATATATGCATGTATGTATGTATATGAAGTGTTAATTTGGTTCTGTCTTATATATATATATATATATATATATATCATTTTATATGATGAGAGTACTGTTAAAGTACCAGATCGATAAGTGGTATCGTTGGAAGTAGTAATACTGTTAAAACTTAAACAATACCCATCCCTGGGGAGAACAACACTGGCTTATTAAACCATAAAAGTGAAAATTATAATATTAAACCGCTGCTACTGCTGTTAAAATTTCACAAAATACAAAACACTCCCAATATTAATAAGAATTATAATACAAACTACTAAATCAAAAAGTGCATCTTTACCTTAATCTTTTAATGAACTAGCAGCTATTAACTTTTGATTCAGTAAATGAGAAATCAGGTCTAGTTGACTGGATCTTTTGTCAGATCAATTCAAAAGAATCCACTCACGAATCATTTCTGGACTGCTTGCACTGCGTGTTAATTGTCAGACAGTGAGAACGCCACAATAGAAAGACGCTGACTGTTCGAACTTTTGTATGTGGAGTTCATTCAGTCTCAGTCCTGTTCTCACAGCACTTTCAATTCAGACCGCAAACTTAGCCTGAAGCAGCTCTACACTTCACTAATTACTTGCTGCTTAATGAACAAATGCTAATGAAGCAAACTCCGGTTTTCTCAGAACTTTTAGTACATCAAACAGCAGCAGCAGCAGTCATCAGCAGCACAGGTATATTTGGAGATATATCTCAGTGTACTGAAACATACAAGGTCACATTGTTTGATAAAAAGGGTCATCAATGTGATGGAAACCAACCGAAAGACTCGTTGACGGGCAAATAAGCCTTGACGACGAACATGGGCGTTCCCATGACCTGAGACTCCTCGAAGACGTGGCCTCGTTTTCTGTTCAACACACCATAGATGCCTCCAACCACCTGCTCTGGGCACTGAGAGAGGAAGAGACGTGGGTGAGAGGTTTGTGTGTTAGAGAGCAGGACTCCGATGTTACCCAGAAGTAATCAGAAGTGTTAGATGTGGCGTCTCACCTGAATCTCCACCAGGTAGACGGGCTCCATGAGCCGGGGCTCGGCCGTAATCTGACAGGCGTACAGAACCCTGCGGGCTGTTGGGATGATCTGGCCACCACCGCGGTGGATGGCGTCTGTGTGCAGAGTCACATCGTGTATGTCAAAACGGACGGCTCGCAGGTTCTCCTCGCACAGCACTCCCTGAGCAGAGAAACCAAACCAGGAGGAGTGTCACGTCTTAGTCATTAAACATAAGTATTCATGAAGCTCAAGAGAGTGACGAGTGATGAGTCCCATCAGCCCAACAAGCAATGCATTTAATACAACTCAACTTTGTTTTTACTAAATTTTGTCATACTTGATTCAGAGGTTATATTTATATTACTTTATCATGTATACATTGCTTTGTGTTACTGTATATATATTTAGATTTAACAAAAATAATAATAAGTATTTATTAAATTTGTACATAAATTTTAATAAAAGCAACAATTACATGCATGTGTTTTTTACTAATTAAATACACACACAACCCACCCCCCAGACTTGCTTGTTTATTACAAATCAGTATTTACGTTTTAAAATGTTTTGTTTCAAGAATACGCATTAAATGCATTTTAAACCGTTTCCCGTGCCTGTGGAGGTCTCAGAAACTGTGGTAGGGGTTATCCATCACTCCTTCAGAGTGGTGCATGATTTCTCCTCACAGACCAGCCAAGACACGAACGGGACTAGTTAACCAAACCCATTTAACCCGAAAGCGTCTTACCTCTTTAGTGGCCCACTGGAAGCCAGCCACAACGCTGTCCTTGATCTCGTTCAGGTACTGCACTCCTTTGGTCACGTCCACCAGGACATTGGGTCCGTTTCCGTCAGGTCCGAAGCACCAGATCTTACGGGCCTCTGTGACCTCCCACTCGTATTTGTCAGCCAGGTAACGAGCACGGGCCTTGAGCTCCTGACGGGCCGTCACCTCACCCTTGTCGATGTCTTCAGCAAGACCGTCGGGGAACGGCCTGGCCTTCATGTACAGACGGTTGTGCTTGTTGGGAGACTTGGACAAACACATCTGGTCTGATTCTGCACTGACCGTCTCTCTGTAGGACACAACAGGGTCCGATTTCTGTTGGAGAACCAGACACATGAGT
Organism: Enteromius treurensis; assembly: GCA_032275025.1. Taxonomy (NCBI): domain Eukaryota; kingdom Metazoa; phylum Chordata; class Actinopteri; order Cypriniformes; family Cyprinidae; genus Enteromius; species Enteromius treurensis. The sequence continues at coordinate 9,664 of JAUCMU010000139.1, forward strand.
TACATCAGGATAAGTCAGGGGAAGGAAAAAGAGAAGATTAAAATAAAAACATGCAGTGGTTAATTCATGCCCACAAATTAATAACTCAAGGATTAGAAGTAGGAACCAGCTCTTAATTCAGTCAAGATTTAACTGAAACAAGAGAAGAACTAAATCTAGGTCTTACAAAACCCATTCAATCCCAGCGTGTACCAATCAAGACAGTGCATTAAAGACACACAGACCTTCAGTGGAATGCAGGCATGGTCCTCTTCTAGATCTTTAAGGCAGATTTCCAGGTGAAGTTCTCCAGCGCCGGCGATGATGTGCTCTCCGGACTCCTCAATGATGCACTGCACCATGGGGTCGGACTTGGCCAGGCGTTTGAGTCCCTCCACCAGTTTGGGCAGGTCAGCAGGGTTCTTGGCCTCCACCGCCACTCTGACCACAGGGCTGACGCTGAACTTCATCACACGCATGTTGTGGGCCTGCTCGAAAGTTGTGATGGTCCCGGTCTTCACCAAAAACTGGTCCACGCCAACCAGACCCACAATGTTACCACATGGCACGTCTTCGATGGGCTCCACGTAACGGCCCATCATCAAAATGGTCCTGGAATAGAAGAGTTACGCATCAGAAAAGCAGTGCAGAGTTTAGTAACCAGGTTTTATCAGTTCACAGCACATTGTCTAAAGATACCATTTTCATATCACATTACATTTTTTTACTAAAAGATTAAGTGCTATGCAAGTATTGTTTGTTAACTAATACTAACTGAAATCTTACAGTAAGCAGTTAGCATTTCATCATTTAAAAATTTAAGCGACCTCTGCTGAGAAAATGAGTCAGATGGTGCACGCGTTTGAGCTACAGACAAAGTCATATAAATGTTGCTCAGATGCGAGCTCAAGTTCTCTATTGGAAAGTAACTTCAGAGCACCACAAGAGTTAATGAGTCTCGAGTGCTGCAGACCTCTGAATGGGTTTCAGGTAAAGATCCTCCTTCTTCCCGGGGGTGAAGTTTGGTCCCATGATACGCACTTTCAGTCCAGTGGACACCATACCAGAAAACACACGGCCGAAAGCGTAGAAACGACCCTTATCTGTGGTCGGCACCATTTTGGAGATGTACATCATCAGAGGAGCTTTAGAGTCGCAGTTCTTAATACCTGCACAGGTCACAAGAGGACAATCAGACAATTCTAAATGCAACAAGCAGCAAAGTAAATGCGTGAAAAGGAGTGCATCGTACCCATGGCAGCTTCATCATCTCCAGGTCCTTCGTAGAGCAGCTCACAGCGGTACCTCTGGGCCGTGACGGGAGAGGGCAGGTGGATGGTGATCATCTGAAGCAGAGCTTCTCCAGCTGGCAGCCAGCGACGCATCACGGCCTTCAGCAGTTGCTTGCCTTCCTTATCCCGATCCTCAGCGTCCAGCTTGATGTCCAGCTTCTCAATAAGCTTAGCGGTTTCCTCCTTCCTGAAGTTCATGATGGCATCAAACACCTGGAGATAGAAGTGAGGTGAGATCACCGGTGTATCAAAAGGAAACCCGGCAAAGCTATTTATGGCTCTTTAAGATACCTTGAAGATGGGGTCCAGGATGAGCTGGGCGAAGGTGCGGGGCAGTTTCTTTCCATCGGGGCCATTGGCAGTCTTGCTGAATTTACCGTTGGCTGGGTCGAAATACCTAGAAAAAGCAGCAGAAATTGAGTACCATTTGGTTTTGTAAGTAATAACCGTCTCAACAGTTTTACATCACTGAGGTTATATGGTTTACACTCAAGCAGAAAGAGGGCGAGCCAAATAACCTCCAAGCTAAAGATTAACCTATAAGACGACTTCGGAAGTAGCCTACTCTAGCATAAACATTTCTCAAATAAAGACTCCTTTCAAATAAATGTAAAAAGAGCAAAACATTGTGCAGCAAATGAGCATATTGGAATGATTTCTGCAGTGACAAATGACAGATAAAATTAGTTTCTAATATTACAACAGAAAACGTTTTATGAACATTCTCAAATATTGATCAAATAAGCAGCCTTGGTGAGCAGAAGAGACTTTAAAACCCTTCTAGACGGCAGTGTAATTCTCCTAGGGGTTTAATTTACACTACTAACAGTGCAAAAAGGAGCATCATGTTTTTCAGCCAAAACTGCTAGCACAGAATCAATCTATATGAACCTCACCTGTCACCCCAGAGTTTCTTCATCATGTCCTCCACTTTCTTACAGCGATCAGATGGGCTCAGCTGAGCTTCACCTTTAGCAGCAAACTTGGCCACATACATCTCAGCAAACTGCTTGAGAGTGAAGGCCCAGCCGTGAAGACCGGATCCAAAACCCACTGTACCGATCACTGGATCGATCTGAGAGAAAGCAGACAGAAATTAGCACAAACAGTCCTGCTAAACGAACCCATATAATAAGACTGCAGCTCTGGGAAGGTTAGAGATCACGAATAGATCAGCGCGGGTCTCAGATATCATGGTTGGTTGTTCATCAGTCCATCAGAGTGGTGCATGGTTTCTCCTCACAGACCACTCAGCATTTCAGCACTTCATCTGTACATTAATGAATGAGTGCGTGTCTCACCATGATGTTGCCCATGGGTCCACCCTCATCCTCTCCGTAGGTGGAGATGATGACGTTGACGTTCTCCACAATGCGCTGGAAGGTTTGGTACAGCTCTTCAGGTTCCAGCTGCAGCTCCAGCAGGGCTCGGTCCATCTTGTTCATCATCAGCACGGGCTTAATGCGCTCAGCGATGGCCTGTCTCAGCACAGTCTCTGTCTGCACGCACACACCTGCGCAAAGAGCAAACATTTAGCGTCCTGTACGTTCAGCAACAAGTGCACTTTAGGGTAAATTTAAGACAAAAAAAAAAAAACTGATTGTCTTCAGTTGAAAAAAGGGTCCAGTTATAACACACTGACCGATGCTTCTTTACAAAATACTCAAGTTATTAATTTTTTTTTACTTAGGGAAATTTAAATATTAGTACTGTAAAATAAGAAAAATACTGATGAAGATCTGTATGTTGCAAGTCCCAGTCAAAAGCTTACCAGAGACACAGTCCACCACAACCAGAGCTCCATCAGTGACACGCAGAGCAGCCGTGACCTCAGAGGAGAAGTCGACGTGGCCAGGAGAGTCGATCAGGTTGATGAGGAAACCAGCTCCATCCTTACACTGCTTAATGAAGGCCAGGTCATTTTCGGTCAGCTCGTAGTACATGGAGATGGCACTGTGAACGAGGTACAGCAGGGAAATCAACAACAAACTCCTTGTAGAGCGGGATCAGACACTCCGCTTGGCTTTGTTCTAGTAAGCAGGTCATAGATGACTGGCTGTTTGAGCCAACTATAAACTCAAAGAGTTTGAGTTGTGTTAGTTGCAACTTAACCACACAAGATTGATTGTTCTTTGAGTCATTAAGAAAACACATAAAAGATTGTTAGCCCTTCTCTACATGCACTCAAATGTTTAAATCATGCATTTCAGTTCTTTATTAATACACTTTCCAAACTTTAATTTTAGTATAATTATACATGTGGCACCATATCGTTTCAACCCTAACAAATACATAAGTGGAATTGCATACGACTCCTATACATGACTCAACAGCATGAAACACTGAAAAAGCAGTTGGACAGCCTTTGCCCTCATGATCACCACAACCACTCCCTACTGAACATCACATATAATGATTATGTTCCATTCAATTCCACCTTATTTACAGGATTGCCATTTTAACTGCCTGATATCTCCAGATTTAGTTTGGCATGATGTTTCTCCAACTATACAGGTTTTGTTTTTTTAAACAGACTTGCAAGTGTGAAATTCCCCAAGTTACATTTAAATGTCACTTCTTACGTGGATTTGATGGTGATGCAGCGCTCTTGCTCATCTTTGCGTGTGTCAGTGAAGCGGGTCTCTCCGGCGCGGGCGGAAGCAATGATTCCAGCCTTGGACACCAGAGAGTCGGTCAGCGTAGATTTCCCGTGGTCTACGTGCGCAATCACGGACATGTTACGGATGTTGGACTTCTTGTCCATGATGGCACGGATCTGGTCGACTGTGAAGTTCACCTGGAAGAGACACATTTGACATCCGTCATCCAAACTTTCTTTACACTTGAAACAACTTATTTGTTCTCCACACACCTTTTAGTAACATTAGGATTTCTAGATGCGGTTATACTGGTCCTTAACATATCAAAACCTCTGTAGGCCTTACGTATGAGTTGCATTTATTCCATATACAAAATTACATTTGAAATAGATATCAAATGTGACATTTATATTATAACCCGGCCAGTGCTGGGAAGGTTATTTTGGAAGTGTAATAGTCTACAGATTCATTATTTTAAATAAGGTAGTTATTAATAAATTAGTCTAACCATTTCGATTACTGCATTAAAGTAAATTAACTGATTACATCTGCTTTTCTACATTTCAAATGAATATTAAAAACACTTAAAGCAAGGATTGAAATCTTAAAGCGTTGTGCAATTTAGTAAAGAAGTCAAATATATCAGTGCGGAAATGTGTGTTATTGTGGAAAATATTCCCACTTTGTAAATCGTTAACGTATTCACAATTACTAGACGTTTTTATTATTAGTAAAATGTAACAGATCAGTTATATTTTTGCAATTACGTAACTGCGACACACAACTAGTTACTCCATCACTGAACATGACGTGGTCGCCCAGTACTGACGGTAATAAATCTATGTATTTTGGCAAGAATAAAGACACTTGATTAAATATTCATCTAGTGCCCCTTTCACGGCCTACCCGAAGCCATTGCGCAAACAATAGACGGCCATGTGCGTGATGTGGCCCCGCTGACAAACCGCACATGCGGGACGGACAGCGACACGTGACTGCTGTGTGCCGGTCTGAACACACCCGACACCTGCCGACAAACCGACCGGCAAAGTGATAAAAACCGCACACAGTCCGTCACAAACACAGGGAAAACATAAGTAGTAGTACTGGAATTAAAATACCAGGATACGCAGTTAAGAAAACAGATAAAGGAGGGCTTCGGATGTGATTTTTCTCAAGCACGCGTTTCTTTCCACAATACGTGGCACAGTTAGCCAACATGCTAACGAGGCCCGGTCTGACAAACAAACCAAACGACTTAAAATTCCGTTATAGATTTGGTTTGAGTTATACTCGCTAAATAATTTAATAAACGAGTTACAATCTAGTCAGAAAAATCGAGAAATAATTTAAAGCGTTTTAAAAATGAGTCACGCCGCGAGACAGCCGCTACCATTTTGTTTTGTGGGAAATAAGTAGCCGGCCTTTTTCCGCTCGCATTTTACCGAAAATCCAGTTAAACGCAAAAATACCGCATCTGATATCAAAATCCACTCTCTGCACATCTATATCGAAACAGATAATGCGTCTGATACCTACCATTTTGACAGATGTTTCAGGATTCAATCAGCACTGATATTAGAGCAGAGAGCGCGCTGCCTTCCGCTGGTGGGGACAGGCAGGGGAGAAGGATGCGTCACGCGCAGCGCGGGTTTATATTCACGAGACGCTTTCAGAGCAGCGTCACGACGCACGCAGACGACGCTGTTCTATTCGGCTGGAAAAATACAGCTCCCCCTGGCGTCACACATGAGCGAAAAGATGCGACGAAATACAGCATTTACATATGAACTGGCGTAACTGAAATAAAAGGAAATTCGAAAATAAATAAAAACACAAAATCATGCATGTTTAAATGCTTACATAAGTTATTAACAATAAATAAATAAAATAGACACACACATAGACATAAAGTGTATAAATATAAATGCACACACACACAAACACACATACGCATCTACATCCTAGAACATATAAATAAAGTGGAGCATTATATTTAAGTAAGTAACAGAATAAGTAAGTAAGTAGTTAAATACATGCACATATAAATGCATAAATAAAACAGTTATGCAACACTTAATATAAAAACACAACTAAATAAATAAACAAGACACACACACATTTGTTACGTAAATAAGTAATGTAACATTTAGTTTAAAAAACTGGAATAACTAAATAAATAAAACTGACACATCCATACACATAAAATGCTTCAACGGAAATTATTTGTCTAATAGTTAAGTAAATCGCCAACTAACAAAACAATGTAATTCTTATATAAATTATGAAACGGGCCCGTAATTGCATATTTAAGTAAATAACAGTATAGATTATTAAATTAATTGATAAATTAATTAATACTCGCGTCCACGCACAAGTTAATAAAGTAGGGCATTATATAATATTTAAGAAAGCAACAGAATAAGTAAATATGTTAGTCACTCACTCACTTCACTCACTTTTCAAATACGTGCTCATATAGAATATTAGTTGCATAATATTTATGTAAATAACAAAATACATGTATAAACAGTTGCATCCATGCAAATATATATACTTAAATTTAAAACTTTAAATAAATAAATAATTTTATTATAAATGTAAATATTTTAACGGTTCATTATTGTGTATTGTTTACAAAAGTAAAATCCCTCACCAAGGTGGGGTTTATGTCAATTTAGTTTCAAGATTCTTTAAATAAACATACATTTGTGGAATGTTAGTAATATCAATTGCATACGAGTTTTTTTGTTTTAAATATAAAAAATGTTTTGTCTGTCTACGTATGTAAAGTGGAACCAATTCTCTCTCTCGAATCTCACCCGAGCTACATTAAAGGAAACGCAGTGCAACGCCTTGCTTTAATTCACGAAGCGCTTGCGTTAGTTAAATTGCGTTGCTTTCAACGCTGTTCCATGGTTACGTCTTTAGCGTACTGCCCACTGTTCTCCAGGGAACCTTTTATCATAAGCGTACAGGCTGGGTGTTGGTGAGTTTCAGGATTATTATCAGTTTTGTATTGAACCGGTTTGTTTTGCTTTGGGTTCGAGTGAATATTACGCTCAGGTAGTATAACTAACGGTAATAAATATCGTTTTTGTGTTAGTCAAGCTTTGATTGCAGTGAACGGTTTCGGTACCATGATGCTGTCTAATGGTAACACCAGAATAATGTGATATATAGCATAGTATTGAATGAATACCAAATGCGCTATGCTGTTGTCATATTGTTTGCTGCATAAAGTGGTATTACTATGGTACATGTCCAAAAACCGTGGTAGCCCTATTCTGCTTTTTGTCAGTGTAACCCATCCGCCGTAGTTACATGTCATAAACCGATAACCAAATAAACCACACGCTGTATACCGCTTCCTTTTGATTGCACTGGTTGTCAGACTTTGAAAGCTGAAGCTCTGTTGTGATGTTTTCCAGCAGCTGTTGCAATCATGGCCAGACGCAGGATAACACAGGAGACCTTTGATGCAGTGGTCAGAGAAAACATCGAGGAGTTTGACATGGAGGAAAGTGAAGCTCTGAAGGAGGCCGTTGAGCAGTTTGAATCTCAGGGTGAGAAACAAAACAAACAAAAAAATCAGTTTTATTGGAAGTGACATGTTTTAAAGAGAAAATATTCATGAAAAATCCTTTAGTTTTCTTTAATATATCTACACTCAAAAAATAACTCTTTGAACTATCTTAACTCAGTTATGTAGTTATGGACACTGGTTGCACACAACCAAATTGTGTTTTATTTACATGAATGGAATTTGTTGAGTTTATGCAAACTCTTTGCGAATGAGGAAGAATCTATGTGAAATTGACGCTTCCCTGTAACTTAACCCAGTTACGTTTAGTGAACAAAGCTTTTGTGTGTGTGTGTAAGGAGAAAATCACAATTCATGTGGTCAGTGTGTGCTTTAGTTGGGCTCTTGACCCTTATAATAGTAGAATCAGATGTTGTTTTGGCTGCTGTAATTGAGTCATAACAGCCAGACAAACCAAGAGCAGAACTCATCAGGTGATGATGATTACACTTGTTGTTGTTGTTTTTACCTCAATCTCTGAATTTATAGAATCAATGATTATATAAATGTTTTAATATAACACAACTAATGTGCTGTTTTAAGTAAACAAATAAATAGTTGCATTCATGATCATATAAATGCTCAAATGGGACATTTATTGTGTAATATTTAAATAAATAACAGAATCAAACATACGTACATGAAGTTACATCAATGTTAAATACAGAAGAAACAAAGATATAGTTACTTTTGAAAAAAAAATTTTTTTATGTAATTACTTCTCTTCTAAACGTTTAACCTTTTTGACTGCAGTGCAACAAACTGAACTCCGTCTTTAAACAAAATGTATCTAGTTATTTTATCGTTATTATTCACTTCGAAAGCAGTCACTGATAAATATCCTAATTGGTTTAAAAACATCTATACAAAACCTTTCTTCACATTTATTTTAGCAGCTTGTATAAAACTGTAGCAGGGCTTTTCAAGTGAACTACGAGAAGATGAAAGGGAATTATAGAGGAGACAGTATTGGTTTGTAGATAAAGACGTGTATGGTGATATGATAATGAAGTGGTTTGATTTGTCCTCACAGGTGTGGATCTCAGTAACATTGTTAAAGCAGTGCCCAAAGTTTCTTCTGAAGAAAACGCAGAGGATCAGACTCATGAGGTTCTTCAGGTAGAAATTTCAAAACGAATTGGAACCTAGATTTCCTCAAGTGGTATTTACCAGGTGAAACACACAGACAAACAAGGCTTTAAAAGGATTTTGGGCACGACTGCTTGTCCCTGGAGCAGTACCATTACAAGCACATATCTGTACCTTTTTTTTTCTTCTTTGTTTTTACCTCTAAAACCTTTTAAGGGTACGTACGTACAAAGCACGCTCATCTCTGTAGAAGTGAGGTTAGTTCTGCAGAATAAAGACATACCTGACGAGTAGTAGTACTGTATATAATTGTGCTCATAAGCTTACATACAGAATGTGCAAAATGTAAAGGATTCAAACAAAATGACATGTTATTTGTGGTACTGTCCTGAATAAGCTATTTCACATAATAGATGTTCATATATACACTGCTTTGTTATGTATATATAAGTACTCACAGGTACAATATATATCTTGAAAATATTTGTGTATACATTTACAAATATATATTATACATTTATTCTGTTTAAATTATATATATATATATTAATATATTTTAATAGTGCTGTCAAACAATTAGTTGCATCCAAAATTAATGTTTTTGTTTATATAATATATATTGGGGTACTGTGAATATTTATTACATATAGTATATATTGCACACACTGCACACACTCCTGATCTTCTGGACACTCCTGATCCAGATCTTCTCTAGATCTGTAAGGTTTCGGGGCTGTCGCTGAGCAGCACAGAGTTTCAGCTCCCTCCAAAGATGGCTAGGCCACTCCAGAACCCTGATATGCTTCTTACGGAGCCACTCCTTGGTTTTCCTGGGTGTGTGCTTTGGGTCATTCTCATGTTGGACGACCCATCTTTAATGCACTGACTGAGAGTAGGAGGTTCTTGCCCAATATATCACAATACGTGTCCCCGTTCATCCTCTCCTTAATACAGTGCAGTCGTCCTGCCCCGTGTGCAGAAAAACACCCCAGAGCATGATGCTTCACTGTAGGGATGGTATTATTGGGATGATATCATCATTCTTCTTCCTCCAAACACGGCGAATGGAGTTAAGACCGAAAAGTTCTACTTTGGTCTCATCTGACCACAGGACTTTCTCCCATAACTCCTCTGGATCATCCAGATGGTCCCTGGC
>JAUCMU010000139.1:25409-37303 GCA_032275025.1 Enteromius treurensis
GAGGATAGAGACACACATCCTCTTCCAGGCAGCTTCCTAACATTGTATGTTGATTGGAAATTCTTCATTATTTCCCTGATGGTGGAAATGGTCATTATTACTGCTCTAGCTCTTTTCTTAAAGCCACTTTACTAATTTGTGAAGCTCAGTTATCTTCTGCTGCACATCATAAATATATTCTTTGGTTTTTCTCATCGTGTTGATGATTAAAGGACTTTGGGCCTTGTTTTCCCTCCTATATATATATATATATATATATATCTGTTATACAGGAAACCATCGCTGAATATTTTCATGTTCATAATCACCCTGGAGTACTCAAAATTGTGAATATGAATGGAAATATACTTCAAAGATATTTTACTCATAAGATTTTGCAGGGGTGCTGTGGCAACATGTATCGGAGAAAAACATTTATCACAAGAATTTCTCCCTATTTTCAATAGTTTTACTTCAGTGATAGATTAGAATTGTGTGAATTTTTTTAACTAAAGATCAAAAGGATAAAGAATGCAGATTTATTTTCACTGATTTACCAACAGTGCCAACATTAGTGGAGGACACTGTATCAATATATTTGATAAACAAACATTTTGAAAATCATTTGACAGCACTACTAATTTATACGAATAAATATTAAATATGAAATAAAGCATTAGGTTATATGTAAATAACAATAAAAAATAAATGTAGAATTAAAAAAACAAATGTAATAATATTTTTGTATTTGTTTAGAAGTCTACTTTCCACAAAGAAAATGCATTATACATAGTTTGTAGTAATTAGTTATTAATTACGTTTTATAATCAGAACATTTTATATTTCTAGTTATATACACTAGTGTTCAAAGGTCAGTGTTTTTTCTGCTCACCAAGTCTGCATTTATTTAATTAAATATACAGTAAAAAAACAATAAAATTATGAAATTTAAAATAACTGGTTTCTATTTAAATATGTCGGCTGTCAGCATCATTGCTCCAGTCTTCAGCTCAGAATGACGTGTTCATTGAAACGGGTCTGTTGTTTTTCCTCTGTGTGTCCAGGTGTGTGAGCAGGGATGTGCAGCTCTCTGTGTTCTCGCTCTACGCAAACCCAGCAACTGTAAAGTCATCATGGAGTGTGGCGGAGCGCTGGCGGCCCTGCAGGCCATGAAGACTCATCCGGCTGAAGTGAATTTGCAGGTAAAGTCACTCGGATGCATTAACAGATGCTTTCATCCAAAGAGACTTGCACCGATTCTAAAAACTCACACCCTAGGTGTAACTAGTGCCACACAGTTTTCAATATTTCAGTAGCAGAGTAGCTTTATGACATTCAAAACTTGCTCTGCCTAAAAACAATAACTATATCAGTCCTTTAGTGTGAAACAAGCCTTTAACTTATCATATTCTTTTTTCATTTAAAAGTCCATTCTTTGTGTAAATATGCAGTTTTGATAGTCTATTTTTACTTATGTTTATTTTGTTTCTCGGTGAATACTTGGTAATGGTTAATATGTTTAAGAAATTAAATTTAAAGTAAATTAAAAATGCTAAAACATAAAAACATTTGTTGCTCAAAATTAACTTTACTTTAACATAATAAAATAAATAAAACCTTTATTTCAGCTAGTTGCCAAGCAACTGATGAAGACAATTTAAAAGTCTCTCCATCACTGCAATATTTCATTTAGTTTTCATTTAGTTTGACTTTATGTACAAAACAATGTCAAATGTTTATATATATATATGTAAGGAAATTAGAATGACAAAAACACACAACAAAAGTACTAAAACTAATAGAAAATCTAAAATAAAACCTAATTCAGATTTTTGAAATAAAACTAAGACAATATTTGTATTATTCTAAAATAACACTAGCTCATAGAGTGTTTTATTTTTTGTTATCATTAAAATATCATTAATATTATTATGTGTTTTTATCTTTATTTTTTGCTTCTTGAAAACAGAATAGGAATAAGGCCAAGCAATAATACAAGAAGTAAAACCATCTGGTGTTTTTTTTTCTCCCTCAGTATTTACCGTCTATTTTCTCATCATTTAATGACTTATTTCCTGTAATCTAATGAGTCTTTTTTCTCAAAATTGAGCTAGTTTATTCTCAGCATTTTATTTTGACTTGTTCTCGAAATGTAACAACTTTAATCAGAAAATGGTTTTATGTGTTTTATTATTATTGCTTGGACCTACTCCTCTTCCATAAGAAACACTTCTACAAGCCCTTTTTTTTTGTTTGTTCTTCTGTTACCTTTGTTTTCTGAAAAAACTAAACAAAAAACAAGCTTCTAAAGCAAGCATTCCTGTCTTGCCTTTTGTTTCTGGAAAGCAAAGCTTGTTTTGCTGAATGAATCTCTGTTGGTGACTGCACCGCCCTGTCTCCCGCTGCTCCAGAAACAGTCCTGCATGCTGCTGAGGAACCTGGTGGCCCGCACGCGAGACTTCAGCGAGCTGATCCTGGAGATGGGAGCCGAGGCGCTGATCTCGCAGGCTCTGGCGGCCCACAGGGACTGCGGAGACGTGGGTCGAGCCGCTCTCAGAGACCTCGGCTGCCAGGTGGAACTACGAGAACTCTGGACGGGCAAGAAGGGAAGCCTGAGTCACTGATGGATGTCTGTAAACGCAACACAGTCGCCATTAAATTATACCACCGCATGTCCTAACGGTGGAGCTCATCAAACATCTTCCGAAGTGACGCACTTCGCACATCATAGGATGCATTACAGATTACAGTGTAGATATATCTGTTTTTAAGTTTGATTGTCACTATTTATAGTTTGTACAAGGTTTTTTTGGGGGGTATTTTTACCTGAAAATGAGCACTGTGCTTGGTCTGCTGACAGTGAGTATCAAGTGTACTTAATTCAGAAGTGCACTGCTGGATTGTCACACTGTGACCGTTTTAGAGCAGCACCGTGTCGTATGCAGTGCATTTCATGCTTACTTTGAAAATTCCATAGTGTTTTTTTAATTATTAATGCCAATGCACAAGGTGAGCTAAAATAAGAGTCACAAGTGTGTTGCAATATTATCTGAAGTCCTGATTAAACCCGCTCTGTACTAGAACTGAGAGTATTTGTGATTGAATCAAGCAGCTCTAGACTCACACTGATGTGTTTATGAGACACACTGACCATAATATTCCCTTATGAAATGTATACTTGAATACAGTTGCAAGTGTAAAATCATAATAAATGTAAAATATCTAAATGCAAAAATATATAGTATAAAAGTATAATAAGCTTTTTAAAAATTAAAGTTGTTTTAATTTAATTTACACACATTTTATCTTAGTAACAATAATTATAGTAGCAAGTATTTTGGTAGAAATTAGCATTGATTTGAGAACTTTTTAACTTTCTCAAAAGTTATTGTGGTTCAGAAATGGTATTAGATGTTAATACACAGAAATATGCCATGTTACTGCACGATTACTAAAGCTAAAACCATGAATTATTTTTGACAAAAACAAATATTAACTGAACTAATAATAAATGTAAAATATATATATATAAAATATAAAAAACTTAAACTGATGTTAACGTTTTTAGTTTAGTAGTTTTACAGCGTTTTGTATTTTAATTTAGTTTAACTTGATATAATAATATAAAAATGAAACAACAAATTTACAAAGATCTTAATGAAAAAGTGAAGTAAAAAGGTAAATGTAAAAATTAAAGTAATTGAAATCGAAACTACAATTACAAAAAAATAAATAAAATGACATTGCCATGAAATCGCATGATTATTTAGACATGTAGGCCTAAATGGTACTCCTGTTTTGTTTATTACATAATAAAAGAGTGATTATTCCATGCACTAAATAGTGCAGCACCGATGCTGTATACTAAACTTCGATGGAAATGCCATTAAAGTCTTTTTAAAGTAGTTTTGGATATTAGTTTCTGCAAATAAGTAGTGTTTCAGCAGCGCTTTAAATAAATATATAGTCACGATTATAATCTGATTACCAGATACCATAGTAATTATGTGGCACACCCTGCTATTATCATCACATCGCGTCCAAACAAAGGCGTCATACTTCACACGTGAAAATCAAACGCACTCCTCTTTCGCTATTTCTGGCTTATTCTAGCCAAAACTCCAAACCCCACCCTTTCTGCTGGTTACTCCCTTCAACGCCCCTCGAACGAGCCTATCCACGTCAAGCGCGCTCCCGCAACGGACCACAACTCCCACAATGCACTGGGACTCGCCTTTTAACGCTCGCGTGCTAGTGACAGCAGCGCCTCAGACGCGTGAAACACGCAAGTAAAGCAGCTCAAAGTAACCGCAGCACGGCCGAGAGTGAAATAAAATGTGTTTAACCGGCTCTTCTGCAAGATGGACGCCTGCAGCCGCGCATTAGTTTGACGCGAGCGGGTTTTTACTGTGGATGCGGACTGACTGGCTGCCCGCTGTTTATGTAAGTGGATGTGGACTGGAGTTTATCACTTCATCATATGTTTGTTGATGAGCTTAGCAGAGCAACAGTATGGGAATGTTTGAGCAGAACGTCATCAGATTCCTATAAAGTGTTATTAAGTGTTTTTCTCGTGATTTTGCGCAGAGAGCTACAACAGGTGCTGTCAGGTATCGTAAGCGAGAGCTCCACTGAAACGATAACAGTTGTTTTGCTAACAAGCTAAAAGGCTAAAGCAGTTTGATAGTGATATTGAGAAATGTGTCATGAGTTCATCTGAGTAAATATTTAATAACGGACGATTTCATTTGACGTCATACGGCTGAATAACAAGTGTAAACCGGGATGTTTTCAAAAGAAAAAACTACTGGTGTTGACAAGTGTTTTATTTCTGATAGATTGGTCAATCTTAATCCTTGGTTGTAAATGAATCCGGTGTGTTGCATAAATAAGCTTTAATGTTCTGGTGACAGGTATGTTGTATTTGATGCTTTTACTTGGTGAGTAGTTTGGCAAAATAGACAGCGTAATGATTATGTTTCATAAATTAGTACTTAGGTTGTGTTGACTTATATACATATATATATATATATATATATATATTATTATTAAAAAAAAATATTTGTATACGCATACACACACATATATATATATACTGAAATGAATGTTTTGCACATTTATATGTAATTTTGCACAGTATAAATTGGGTCTTTATGAATGGAAATATATACAGTAGCTGTCTTTTAAATTTTAGGGTGATTGTATTTAGGGGTGGCATCTAAACGATTGAAAAGTCTTGCTTTGTCATATTTATAGCCTGTCTTAGCATGTAAACATCAGGTTTCTATGCATGCTTAACAGTGTTCAGTTTCACATAAGCCCTGGCTTGTGTTTACACTGTCACTGTTTGTTCGCTGCTGTTATTTTTTTTTTGGTGTTTCCGCTCCTTCCGAATCACAAAAGGCTTTCAGTGGATCTGTCATCGGATCTGTAGAGAGTATAAAAGACTGAGAGAGAGTGAGGTGTTTTGGAAATGGTCCACGGCGAACAGATCCTGCTCTCAGTCGCCTTGGTGGTTTAATCATTAAAAAAAAAAAACTTTTCACACTTGAAATTCCTTAACTCCGTGTCGTTTTTAACCCTAGGTTAACAAGTTCATCTTTAAGATTTTTCCCTTGATAAACTATGACGTTGTAAATACAACAAAGATCATTGAAAAACATTTTGAACAATACAAGTTCTGTCTTTCTGCTTAGTTTATTAATTTGTTTGGGACATTTATAGTCATTTCTGAGTGAAAATGTTTTCAACACCAGTTTAACACTTGATTTTATGAACATTGAAACCGAGATTAGATTAAAATGCAGTTTCATGAATGAAAATACCAACTTTTTGTTTAAAGAATAGAATTAGAATAGAGGGTGCTGTAGTTCAAGGGTCCAATAAAGATGGAAGAGATGTGTTTTAGCCGATTATTATTATTTTAATTTCAGGCAAAGTTTTATTCGTTTTTGTTGTTTTTATCGTTTTTATTATTATTTAAATATGTATCAGTATTCCAAGTTGAGCTAAAACTTTACAAGGTCTAATTTGTTAACATTAACATGAACTAACAATGAGCTAATTTTTATAGCATTTATTAACTCTTGTAAACGCTTCCTAATAAATGTTTTTTTTATTAAATAAATAGAAAAATGCAATTTAAGTTTCTACTTCTAATGCTTGCTGTTTCTCTATGTATTTCTGAAATTAATTGTAATTTCTGAGTAAAAAATGTTTTCAACCCCCGTCTTTTTTTTTACGTTTGAACATTGAACACTGAAACCAAGATTAGTTTCCTGAAGATTAAAATGCAGTTTCATGCAGGAAAATCCCAACTGGGAAGTGTGGCTTAACCCAGGGTTTAAATGCTGTTAAAAGCCTAATCATGAATTACTAAAGAGAAGTCGTTCTGGAGCTCACAGCACTCTAGTCTCAGGATTACAGTGACTGAGTGCGTCACATGTGTTTCAAGGTTGTGCGTCTGCAGGAGTTTGAGGGTCTCAAGGGTGTGAATGTCCTGAATTTGTGTCAGCCTGAAGGACCTTTCCCCCACTGAGCCTCGTTCACCTCCGCCGCTGAGAATAGAGCTCAGGTTTGAGCCGCTAGTTCAGACTTTAAAGAGACAGTTCACCCAGAAATGAAAATACTGTCATTAACCTCACCCTCATGAATGTTGTTCCAAACCTGTACGAGAACACAAATGAAGTACATGGAAGAATGTAAACCGTTGACAGTAGACCTTAACGACCACTGAAGTGTTTCTTTAAGGTTGTAATACATTGAAGAATGATCATGCGCCGTGTGACCTGTAAATGCCAAAAATACGTTTGCATTGCAATTTATTGTAACACTTTTGAATTGCCTGAAAAACCACCTCATTCAAGCCTAAATGCTAAATGGATGCGTTTCCATTAGGCCAATTTTTAATTTCTTGCAATTTGAAGGGTAATGGATACGCGGTGGCAGTGAATGTCTGCTGGATTACTGTCCTGCTAACGACCAGCAGCAGAATCAACGTTTGCATTATATTTAGAAAACTACATGAAGTTGTATGCTATATCAAGCAGTGTTGCTCAGGCGCTGTCAGGATCCTGAATAATGCAGCATTTGCGCTATTATTAGAGGTGCATCTGCGTGACCCTTTCAGATGTTATTTGATCCGGCCGTGGATTCACCGATCAGCTCCTCTGACCTGATTCTGCAAGTCTGTTGGATTTGTATGCATGAATGGTTTTCATTTCATCACAACTGTTAGATTACTTCAGCGTCTGCCATTGATGGTGATGAAAATCCTGTGAATACGCTTAATACGACAAATAATCATCCTGACATGCAGGAGGAGAAGAATCTAACACAAATATTTATTTTCAAAATCAGGATTTGTTTCTGATATCTCTGTCTTGTGCTTCCAGGTTTGGTTGTGAGCGTGTTTGTGTGTTAGCGTGTCGGGCCGGGAGCCCCGTGTGCACCGCTGTGCATGAATGGATCAGGTGGGAATGGGCAACGCTGAACACCAGGGGGCACTGACAAAGGGTGAAGTGCTGCCACGCCCCGCCTCCAGCCAATCAGAGGTGAGAATACTTCCTTCTGAACAGCCAATGAGATCGCACTGTTCCTCTCCAACTGACGTTATTTACTCATCCTTATGTTATTCTGACAACATCTTTTGTGAGTCATCTGGGTATGACTTGAGGGCGGATAACACGGATACATTGTGTTTCTGTGTAAATTACACAGTTACACACATCAGTGCACAATCACGGTGTTGTTAAAGAATGCAGATGTAAAACCGGTTTGTGAGGTTGGTCTGGATTGGTGCAGCAGGAAGAACAGAAGACCAGTGTTTAAGAAGCGTCTCAGTGTTTCCAGCTTACAGGAAGTCAAATTACCAGTACATTAGTCTCAGATCAGATCAGATCAGGATGCCATGCTAGGAGGAACTCTGAACACACCGTATTATCTGTTTACCATTGTATCAGTGGAAAATGCGTGGCCTCGTGATCTAGTTTCCAGGTTCAGTCATGGGTCCAGTTTTTCCTCAGTGATCTAGGGATCGAGTGTCTCTGAATGACTGTAGTAGTTTCCTTGATCTGTTTTTTTTTTTTTTTTAAGTTCCACTATGCTTTAATATTAGATATAATATTTGTAATTAGTTTTTTGTTGTTGTTGTTTATTTATTTATTTTTTTCATTTTCTTTATATTCTATTTTTATTTTATTTTTTTCTATTTATCTTTTTTTAAGCTAAGTTAGTGCATCAAGTTAAATAAAAAAATCCTTTTCAGCAGAAGAAAAAGTCAGAAAAATATTTTTTAATAATTTTTGCTAACATTTATTTTATTGCATGAAATATTTTTCTCTTTTAGTTTTTTTTTTTTCACTTTTATCATATCAAAATTAATAAATTTGTAAGCAAATTTATGTCCTTTTGTAGTTGTGTTCTATAATGACAATAAGAAACATGACTACATTATAGTTAGTATGGAGGTCATCTACATCATTTAGCATGAGGTTTCTTTGTTTTTATTTCCATGTGGGTAGCTGACCGGCTCATTTACAGTGAAACCCATCAGACCTTTCAATGTTTAGTGAGAATACATATGAGCTGTTTGTTTAAAGTCTACAGAATTAATAATATTAAAAACTGAAGTCGCAATATGGCTTGTGATTATTAAATCACAAAGACTGCAGTAGAACATTATAATAGTAATACTTCTGATTCTTCTTCTTCTTCTTCTTCTTCTTCCCAAATAAAAATCATATTTACTTTTGTTAAATCATATGAATAAAAATATAATGTTTTATTTTATACACATTATTGATGTAAAAGCACAAAACTATGTATAAGAATGGTCAAATTGTTCCACCCCCAAACTGGTATTAGACTACAGCATGTAGAACCCCTTTTTTAATTGTTTCTCTCAGGAAAAGGATCATATCAGAGATGGTTTTTAGATGCTTCATATTTTGATTAATGGGGCAAGTTCATTTGTATGAAAGTGAGTAAGTGCTGCTCAAACAGAAGACTAGTCGGCGGTTTGGCATGCTGGGACTTGATAGAGTTGAACTCGACCCAGCGTTCCTGCTTCACTCGTGTTCGGACAGTCGTTCAGGTCAAAGGTTTGTGGGTGGATACAGATTAGAGGTGTGTGTATATAAACCTGTTCTGCTTTCTAAAGCTTAGAGGGAAAGCTGGAGTGTTTCCCAGAAAGCACAGTATGTGCTTGTGCCCGAACATATTACAGCATTAACCCTGGGTGTGTCTCTTATCTGTTAGAAGATGTGTTTCTGTGTGTAAATCAGAACTAATGTGGGCTCTCTGTGCAGGGGTTCAAACAGGGACGCTCAGTCTTGAACTCTCTGCTCTCGGGGGCGTTTGCAGGAGCCGTGGCCAAAACAGCCGTCGCCCCGCTGGACCGAACCAAGATTATCTTCCAAGGCAAGAACCAGCACTCTGACTGACTCACTAAACCTGTACAGATGCGCTAAAGTATTGAAACACTCAGTCGGGCCTGTAGATGTCCGAGTGTTATTGCATTAGGTGTAGATTATCAAAGCTAGTGTCACTCTTTAGTGTCAAGCGTGAGTGGATCGGTTCATGTGACCTTAACTGAGATGCAAACGTATCACATTATTTTAGTCATTAATTGTAATAATGCAGTGAGATTATTGTCTGACTACAGCCAGTGCTCCACACAGAGATCTGATCTGATCATCATCCAGTAACAGAACAAACTGAGACAGACTCAATCCAGAAGAACTGTGGCAACGTCTCAAAGATGAAAAAAAAAATCTACCTTTACAATTAATGATTAAAAATAATGTTTGGAAATGGAAACTGATATTGCAATTTAAGATAGAAATAACTGACTTAAAACCATTTTGTTGGTGAAAATACTAGTGTATATATATATATATATATTTATATATTTATTTATATATATATATACACATACAGTATACTGTATATATGGATATATATGTATTTCAGGATTATTAAAAAAGCAACATTCATTTGAAAAAGTCTTTACAGTTACTTTTTTAACTATTTAATGTGTCCTTGCTAAATAAAGGTAGGAATTTCATACTTAAAATATTAAATATTTCCTGTCCCAAACATTTCAATGGTAGAAACTTTTTTCAGCATTCATAAGAAAATCAGCATATCAGCAAATCGTTAGATTCATAATTTCTGAAGGATCAATTGACACTGAAGACTGCAGTAAAAATGCAGCTTTGCATCACAACGATAAATTAAAGTTTACAATATATTACAATAGAAAACAGTTCTAACTTATTTTATAAACATACAATCATAATTATTCAACTTTGCTGAACATGAACATGATACTCCTGATTTCGGTCCTGCAGGTGGACTGGACTTTCTAGTGGTGAATCATGTTGGAAACACCAACGTTGGACTCTGGAATGGAGACTCTGATCACGTCAGGTCACTCATGCAGGTCAAACACAGGATTTTATTGCTACACTGTTGCAGTGTGTGGATTTCTTCATTTTCTTTTCACACTGATCACTCACTTGCTGCAGGTGAATTTTGTGAGTTACGTGCAAATGGCCACAGCAGCTCTTCCTGTTCTGGAAGTGTCTGGTGGATCCATCATTGTAGTGTCTTCTGTGGCAGGTGAAAAATGAAAAGAGTTGGAGCATGTTCTGTTAATATTAATCTAAATTAGATGTTCCTGCTGAAACTGGAAAGAACACTTTTGGCTGTTTTCCTCATTGATTCAGGTAAGCTGGCGAGTCCATTCGTGGCTCCGTACACTGCTACCAAGTTTGCTATGAACGGTTTCTTCGGAGCACTGCAGACCGAACTGGCACTCAAGAAGAGCAACGTGTCTGTTTCCATCCTCATCCTCGGACTGGTAGACACAGAATCGGCCATGAACAAGATCAAGTTGGTTTCAAGTTTGAAATATCAGAAATGCTTTCTTCATAACCATTTTAACTCAAATAAACTTTTTTTTTTTCCACAGTTATCAAGTACATTACACAACTAATTTATAAATTAATAAAGCCATTTGGTTGAATCAACATTTCTAGCAAATAGCAAACACAGTATCGGATGTTTCATAAGTGCTTATAACTTATACTGTAACAAAGATGATTTTTCAAAATTGTTAAAAACAGAGTTATCTGTTTTTGTAAATGAACTCTTCATATATAGTTGTGTAGATGTTTGTATTGTCCAGATCTTCCAAGGACATTCGTGCGGCCCAAATGCAATCAATGTTGCCATTCTATTCTATGCATCAATCATGATATTTTAGGAAGCAGTTTATGAATTCATTTGCCGTTTGTCCTCAGGCTCATTTATCTTGTTACCTTGGTGATCTATTATAGTGGACAGAACAATGTGCTAAACATAACTATCGACACCAGATGCCACTCAATGTCTCCTGATCATGATTTAAGAATCTTGACAAAACTGAACGACTGTAAAGTAACATGTCTGGACTATAGTTTTCATGTAGTGCTATAGAGACTGAAGCACATTCTTACCTGTCACTTTGTATAAATATATTTATTTCATACACTTTTAAAAGGCGTTATAGTAGTAATTGGCTAAAATCACTCTTAACTATATTCTGCAGAGGATACGCCACGATGACCGCCTATCCTGCCAGTGAAGCTGCTCTAAGCATCATCAAAGCCGGGGCGACCCGTCAGAGAGAGGCCTACTACCCCTGGTTCCACTACTTCACCTGCCTGATCGTTGACATCTTCCCCTTCATGAAGGACATTCTGATGTCAGGCCTCAGCGCTGAGTATATGGACTAAAACATCTGCATAGTTCAGACGTTAAAGCCACTGTATGTAAGATTTATAATGTAAAATAACAGCACTGTTAAAAAAATCTGTAGAAAATACAGTATTACTGGCAGCTGTTTGCCAGTAACTTACTGTAGATTTAAA
>JAUCMU010000139.1:62846-85669 GCA_032275025.1 Enteromius treurensis
TAAGACACGCCATATCTAGCTAATATAGTACCTAAAGGGAGCATGTAAAGATTAAACAATGCCGGGCCAAGAATAGAGCCCTGGGGAACACCAGAGTTTAAAAGTACCTCAGAAGAGGAATTTGAGCCAAGGCAAACAGCATAACTCCTATTGGTTAAGTAAGAACGGAACCAGTTAAGCACTGTACCCCGAAAGCCCACACAAGTCTCTAGGCGTGATAGAAGAATATTATGATCTATCAAATCAAATGCAGAACTAAGGTCTAGCAGGACCAAAGCAACAGACTGCCCAGAATCAGTGGAGAGCATTACGTCATTCATGACTCTTAAAAGTGCGGATTCAGTACTGTGCTGTGCTTTAAAACCAGACTGAAATTTTTCGTGTATATTATTATTATTTAAAAAGGTTTGAAGTTGAATTAGAACTACTTTTTCTAAGATTTTCGAAAGAAAAGGTAGTTTTGAGATTGGACGGAAATTACTCATGAGTGTGGCGTCCAGATTAGTTTTTTTGAGTTGAGGCAAGACAGAAGCATGTTTAAGACAATCAGGTACGGTTCCAGATTGTAGGCATTTGTTGATAAAAGACAACAAATCAGGGCCAATAATATGAAAAAGTTGTTTAAAAAAATGTGTGGGAATCACATCATGAGGGCAGTTAGTAGGTTTTAACCCTGCAACAATCTCATTCAGGGAAGGCAAAGTGATTGGGTCGAAAGCCAACCACGTAGAGGAGCAAAAGGAAGCATCAGGTAATGTATAGGATGACAAAGATATTAGAGATTTGATTGTTAGAATCTTATCATTAAAATATCTTGCAAAATCCTCACACGATGAGATAGATGATTCAGTGAAATGATTTTTAGTAGGATTAAGAGCAGAATCAATTGTTGAAAATAAGACTTTAGGCATTGACCTGTTAGATAAAATGAGCTCAGAAAAATATTTGCGTTTAGCAGCAGTGGCAGCGCGCTGAAATGCTGAAAGAGAATCTTTCAGGATGTCGTATGAGACTTGTAATCTATCTGCTTTCCATTTACGTTCAGCCTTTCTACAAGTCTGTCTGTGCAAGCGAGCAGTGTCATCTAACCAAGGTTTTAAAACATGTTTATGTTTTTTCAGCTTAAGAGGGGCAACAACATTTAAAATGTTAAAGCAACTAGAATTGAAAAGGTCTAGATGTTTGACCGCATCAAGATTGCTTAAACATGAATCCATAGATAAATTAAGATATGAAGCAGTAAAATCCCCTGCTGCTATGCTATAATAATGCTGCTAACGAATGCAGAGACACCACAACCGTAAAATATGTCAAGACTCCCTTTACAAATGCATTGTGGATTTTTTTATAAATTTGTCCATATGTATATGAACACCAGCTAGGACAGCATCAATGTCAGTCGAGGTTTTTCTCTTCCCTGAATGTCTGCAAAGGCCCCCGAAAACCAACATTTATTTATGCTGAGGCTTTGTTTGTGCAGCAGCAGCGGGTCCATGGGAAATCACCTGCGCCGCGAGTCTTTAAGAGCCGAGTGAAGAGCCGGGGCCCTTCAGTACATTAGCCCCCTACACATCTCCTCACAATACACACGCACCGAGCTAATTACAGGGAGACTCCCGGCCCATTTCCATCTGAATCACCAGAGACGCGCTGGCTTCTATTTACTGAAAGGACAGGCTTGTGTCTTTGAGGTTCTCCCACATAAAGAAGGGTAAACAAGGCCCAGACGAGCTAATTGAGCGGAACGGCATCCCTGCGGATATATATAAGAGGGAAAACCATCAAAAGAGACAAAGAGAGGGACGCCGAAGCATTAGAATAAAACTAATAAACTAACACTGTATATATGCATAATGTATGCTAAAGTGCCCCTATTTTGGATTTTTGAAAATGATCTTTCATGCAGTGTGTAACGCAGTGAATAAAAACATCCTGCAAAGTGTTAAATCTGCACCGTGTATAAAGTTATTGTCTCTCAAAAAAAAGATTCGACCCCAAAGATGTCTCCTGTTGATGTCAAAATTAAGCATTAGCATAGTCCCCGCCCCCTTCTTGGTCTTTTCCTGTTGGTCTGAATGAAAATGCAGATTGATTCTTTACCACTAGGAGCTGCTTTTGGAGCGTTGAAAGCTCACAAACACTGCTTTCAATGAAATCCACCAGTCTTTTGGAAAAATTGATGGGTGAACAAATTGTTTGGGAGTCACCCGACAAATAAGGTACAAATAAATGAATATTATAAGAAAGTTGAAGTGTTTCTTGACCTTAAGTGCATGTCTATCTGTTGTTTGAGACTCCCAAAACCAAAATATGAATCTTTCATAACCTGTAATAGGGACACTGTCTCCTGATGAAAAAAGAACCAAGAAGAGTTTTGACTGTGTCTTAGCGAGCAATAAAAAAAAGTCAGAGATCTCAAAATAAACTTAAATATTTCTCATCTAATGATCTGGGCTGCTCTACACTCACCGGATGACAAATATTTAGTTTTTTTAAATAAGTTATCAAAAGACACATCTGGGATAATGATGATACTTGAACAAAACATAGCTGAGAAGCTCATAAAAGCGCTACATCTGAGATAGAAACGTTCTACTGATTGGAAATAGTTTGAGAAATCTACTCATTTTGGGTCAGATAATATCATTCAGAGGTTTGGAGCTGGTGAAGATGTCTCCTCTGCTTAGCAGTGCTGCATTTATTTAATAAAAATACTTTAAAAAAAAATTGTGAAATATTATTGCAATGTTAAATAACTGTTTTCATTGTGGATCTGTGTTAAAGTGTATTTCTGTGATGTTCAGCATCATTACTCCAGTCTTCAGTGTCACATGATCTTCAGAAATCATTCTCATTTACTGATTTACTGATCAACAAACATTTCTGATTATTATAAGTGTTGAAAACAGTTGTGCTGCACAATATTTTTGTGGAAACTGAGTCACATTTTAATTTTTCAGGATTCACAGATTATAGAAAGTTTAAAAGAACAGCATTTATTTGAAACAGAGATCTTTTGTCACTATAAATGTCATTCTTTTATACATAAAAGTATTTATTTCTTCAAAACAAATAAAGCTTTTTAAATGGTAGCGTGTCATATATTTATACACAAAAAATAATGAAATGTCCTAATATTATTTTGTCCATGTGTTTCCAGAGGCCTTAAATGCTGACCGTTTTAATTAATTCAAGTTATGAGCATATTAAAATGATATATACACACGGACCATAAACAAAAGCTTATTTTATTCAGAACTGACGTCACTTTTTGATCAGCGTGATGCAGCTCTTCTTTGGCAATGATATTCCAAACATTTTCCCACATTCAAAAGTGGGACGAATTCATATTCATGGAGGTTGTGAAGCGCTGCTCATTCACACACACACACAGCTGGCCCCCTATTATTTGGACATAGATCACAGATCTTATTGAATGTCTCGCAGTGAGACATTCCATCTAAGTTGCTATGTGTCCTGTCTGTCTGCTTCCAGCCGTCTCACTCCTCCTGAGACACAAGGCCAAGTTTAACGTGACAGATGGATGATGGACAACAGTTAATAAACCTTTGCTGCTTCATGAGCTGTGAAGTAAATCAAAGCATTTTAGTCAATAAAATAAATAGAATAAAAATATATACTGTATATATAATTTTTAGTGCTTTTCAGTAAAGTTGTGCATATGTTTGTTACATATATAAATATTTAATATTCTATTAATAAAATGTAAAAGCAGTCATCAGCAGCACAGGTAATACATTTTATGATTTTGTTTCTTTTATGCCAAAAATCATTAGGATATTAAGTAAAGGTCACGTTCCATGAAGGTATTTTGCTGCTGTAAAAATAGCAAAACTTCATTTCTGATTAGTAACATGCATTGCTAAAGACTTCATTTGAACAACTTTAAAGATGATTTTTTTTTTATATTTAGATTATTTAAATTTAAATGAAATATTGTCCTCTTCTAACAAACCAGACAATATAAAGTCTATTTATTCAGTTTACAGATGATGACCTTTATGACTGGTTTTGTGGTCCAGAGTCATATATATTAAAATCAATTAAAAATATGAATTAGAAAATGTTATTTATATATAGCCATTTCTTTCTATTTCTATTTCCACCTGATTTGGTTTTGTGGTGCAATCTAGTGTGGGTTGATTCAGTCATGTTGCATAATATTTTGTAAGCTATTCAAGCAATAAGCCATAGGATGTACCATGATTTTACCACTTGTCTTTGGTTAAAATCACTGTAATGCACATATTTTAAAATGATGAAATAAATGATAAAGACGCAGTAAATGATAATTTAATGATAACATAAAAAACACATGCGTTTCAGAAATGAGTCATATGTGAAAACTGTCAAAACTTTTATATTTTATTATTTAATTTTATAGGTAATGCAAAAGATTTTACCATGCAAGCAAACGTCTCATAAATCCAACCGGAGGTGAAGCTTTATGTAAGAAACAGACAAACAAAATGACATGCATGAGTCGTCGCTCCGTCTCTCTCTCTCTCTCTCTCTCTCTCGTCAGACAGTTCGTTAATTTGCACAACTTCGATATGTTCTTTTTCTTTCTCTGTACGTATATATTAGCGCTGTGACATGACCCTGGCGGGCCGAGGGGCTGTTTTGTGTCTGGCTGGTCGTGGGAAAAAGAAGCCCGCTCTTTTCACAGCTGCACTGCACCAATGGAGGCCGCGGCCCCCTCCGATCCCGAACCCCCGTCTTCATAAATACATCTCATTATTCAGGCTCTAGTTTGCATATAAATGTTAAAGAGGGTTTCTTTCCTGGACACTCCATCCGTAACAAACAACAGCCAGCTCAAACACGCACGTTTTATTCTTCGTACAAGCAAGACGCTGTTTTCGCTTTAGCTAGCTGTGCGCTCGTTTAAGGAAGTGCATTGGAATGTGTAAAAGTTATTCTTTTTTTTGGTATTTCTTTAATGCTACTGTAACACTGTTTTGGGTTTAGCTGTCTGTGCATTGGTCTAGATGGTTGTGCATTTGGAAACAATCATTTATGGAAGTGCATTTTAATAATTGAGAGTTTTTGCTGTTATTTAACACTACAATAACAGCGCTTCGTTTAGCAGGCTGTGCATTCAGAAAGACTCGTTCAAGGAAGTGCATTTATAAATAATAATGAGCTAACACTGTTTTCAGTGGTTATGCATTCAAAAAAATAATTGTTTGTGGACATGAACTTGTAAAAATGATTTTTTTTATTTCTTCAGCACAAATATAACACTGTGTTCAGTTTTGCTTTCAGTACGTTGGTCTTGTATGTTGTGTATTTAGAAACAGTTGTTTATGAAAGTGCAATTTCATAATAATGAGTTTATGTTTAACATTCAGAAAGAATTGCATGTGGAAGTGCACAATAATAAATGTTAGATTTGTCGTCAAAATAACACTGCTTTAAATTCAGTTTTTCCATGTGTTTGGAGAATTGCTGTTAGGAATTCTGGATTTGTGTTGTTATTTACACTAAAATAGCACTGTCTGGTTGAGGTGCAATCAGAAAGGAATACAACTGTTTTCTGACTTAACACTGATAAATTCAGAAAGAGTCATGATTTTGGGGTATTATGGATTTTTGTTATAATATAACACTTAAATAGCGCTGTTTTCTGGTTGTGTCGTTTCTGGAAGTGAATTTGAATAGTTCTTTGACACTAAAATAAGACTCACTCTGGTCAATGACAGACAGAACTGGGCCTCGTCACATTCTTCAAACACAATCTCATTGAGCTCATCGTTTAAAACATTACATTTTAGAGAGGAAGCAGCATTATCCATGTTTTGCACTGGTACATGATTAGAGTATGTTATGGAGTTGAAGTGTCTATATATTGTGCATTAATGTATCAATTTGCATGTTTTGGGTGGTTTTGTTGTTTATTTGTGTACCATAAATCTGGCAGTATGCATTCATTAATAGCACATAGTTTCTAGCGACTGTAGATCCAGAGAGATGAAAACCAAACCCTCTGCTATAGATCACACAAAATGCATTAACATCCTAATCCTATTTTAGAAATGTACTGTGAATAAAACTAAAGCAAATTAGGCAAATTGCAGCATCAAATTGTTTTTATGAAGCACATATTACAATATATGATGCTTGTACAATATTCACGCTGTCTGTGTGCTTTGGCTTTGTGAAACAGATTGAATGGAAGCAGATGAAAGTGAAGATGTTTACCTGTCTGGAGCTCAACATCCCTGAGACGCTTTCCACACAAGCTGAAATCAGAGAGACACAGAGAACGTTAGAATGCATCATATTTCATATTCCACATCACTGACAATCAACATTAGGGTCGTTTTCAAGGCTTTTTTTAATGTTGGTCATTCCTAAAATGAGTAACGCTTCCTATTTAAAGAGCAACTGAGCCCTTGATGCATGTACTATATACAAATATGCTATAATGTCTGTCGATCGTTTACTGACACTCTCTTGATAGAAAGGAAGAAGAAAAGATCTCAACACAAGTATGCTAATTCAAGCGCAATTTGCATTTCCAAAAAATTCCTATAAATCTACAATGAGCTGTTGAATACAGCTGAGATGAGCTGGACGTATATTTAAGATGCATTCATGCGGATCATGCTAAAGCTATGCTAGGAAGTGACTGCTGGTCCAGGATCATGATAACACAAGAGCACCATGCTCGTGTACAGTAAATGGTATAATCCTGAATGTGTTATGTTAATGTTATGTGTATATGATGGGTTGTACTCTTGGATTCATAAAACACAAGCCCACCAGAGTTCATTCATGTGCTTTTCCAGCTAACAAGGAATGTTCTCAGAATGTTCTCTGTCACATTTGTGAACAAATATTCTTTCAGTCCACAGTAATAGAATGAATGGAATGTTCTCTGGTCTTAATGTTCTCAAAACGTTAGCTCAAGAACATTATACTCCATTCATGGAATGTTCTATTTTAGTTTGAACATTTAAATGTTACTTGTTTCAGAACGTTCTGAGAACCTTAGGAAGCAACATTTCCATAATGTTTGCAAAATCATAAAATGCAACATTTCCTAAACATTTTATTTTAAAAAAGAGATGTTTTGAATGTTCAGAGATCACTGTATTTTCATAACTTAATTGGAACGTTAACAAAACGTTGTGAATGGTCAGTTTTTGTAAGATGGGTTAAAGAACAGACTGATGTGTCCGTTAGAAAGTCTCTCGTTGTCAGAAACGTGTATGTGATTCTCATTCCTCGTCTGTGAAAGCTATGAGACATTACACCATCTTTTTAGTTGTATTAATGTTTTAAATGTTACTAGTTGTTTCAAAGCACTGGAACATTAATAAAAGCTTCACAGAGATTCATAAAATGTTCATTTAATGCTCAAATGTTTTTTTATGAATGAAATCAGTCTTGCATTTCCATATTCTTAACTAATCAAGAATAAAGGATCTGTCCATTATAGAAAGCCTCTCATGGCCAGTGTTTTTACAGATGTTGCTCTGAAACATCTTACTTTGGATTTTAAAAAAAAACAGCATTTATGAAACATTTTAGGTTAGTTTGTAAGTTTACATGTTTAAACATTTTTTATGTTATTCTAGCCTACTAAAAAGCAACATTTCCATATTGTTTGCAAATCATAAATTGCTAAATTAAAAAAAACTGGGCATGTTTAGAGATCACAGAAGATTTCTTTAGGAGAGATCACTTAATTGTAGCTTTAACAAAACTTTTTGGAATACCTAAATGTTTTTATGGACTCTCAGGTACAAAAGCTATTATCCCTTATTTATAGATATAAATGTATACCATACTTTCTGAAAATGCCACAGTGCCAGCTTTGCACCTTTCTATTTTTTTCTGAAAGCGTGAATATTTCTACAGAAACGCCTATATGATCCTAAATATGTTTTGTTCATGAATGCAGAACATTAGGCCATCTCACTTCGGAATACCATCAAAGCGTCAGCACGTGTTCGTCACTTAATGGGAACGTAACGTTCACGCAACATATTTTTGTCAGATGAATTCAAAAACACATACTATGGACACTTAAGTACACTTTAAATTATATCGGTCATGCTGGCTCCTGAACTTCCATATTCTGGTCCAAAATAAACTGATCTGTGCGTTGTTGCAGGTGTTTCTACAGAAACGTGAATATTCGGAACGTGACTGAGTCCCAAATCTGACATTACTTTGCATTACTTTCCGCTCGTGACGCTACTAACAGCGCGTGAAACGAGTCCAAATCGCAAGGCACCGGCGCTCCGTTAACCGCGGCGAGACAACGCTCGCGCAAAACACCGAGATCAGCGTCAGGCTCGAGCCAGAGCAGAATACACCACACTACGACAACACAGTCAAAGGCCCCGAGAGGAACCTGAAACACACACGTGATGATGCTCTGCTTACACGCGCTCCCTGAACGCAATATGCGTCATTAACGCATTCCACGCGCATTTCTGCTCTAATTCAGCTCTAGGCATGCATTCTCTCCATGCGCTTCCACGAAAGCCTCTCTCGGTTCGCTGTTCTCTCTCTCTCTCTCTCTCTCTCTCTCTCTCTCTCCGTGTCTCCGGCTCTGCGGTTCATGAAGTCAGTGGGATTAGTTTCTACTTTCGGTTCTCTAGCTTTATGATATTCATAAACTCATACAGCTAGATAACCAAAGAGAAAAACTAGCCCGTGCGTGTTAAAGGGGCCGCGGCGCTCCGGATCTGCGCTCGCGCTGAGAATATTGAGAATGAAGCGCTGGTCCTGAACACATGCACGACTGTTTCACAGCGATTCACGAGTCAGGGAGGACTCAGAAACACACGGAGATTCTCAATTCTGTCTCATTTCTATTCATCAGTGTAAGGTAATTTATTAAAATCTTCCTCACACACACACACACACACACGCAGGTGCAGCAACTCACAAAAACTCAGTAGGCTTGTGTTCTGACCAAATATCTAAAAAAAGCAGATAGCATTTATACTTTTGTGGAGCTCTGACGTTAAAGTTGAATATTTATGGTCTATTATGTACAAGAACTGATCAGCAGAATTACAATTATTTCCATATTTATTCAAAATAAAAAAAAAATTCGCAGACACATCTCTGTTAAAACATGTGTTTGCACCTTTAGCGCGCGCATCAGTAATGTATTAAGCTCTATATTAATAAAGGTGACTTGGCTTGCATGCACATAGAGATACAAATGAACTATTAAACTAAACATAGGCCTTACTTTCTGATGCCCAGATCATTTGGTTCACTCCACGTGGTTTTATAAATCCAAAGAGTACTGGTTAAGGCTTGGCTTGGTGTTAATAATGCCAGACAGGCCTGAACATCTGACTAAAGACGAAACACACATGCTTCAATCTTCAGAACAGCATCTAATGGAGCAGAAGCAACTGACCTTATTACAAATGAAAAGCCCAACCCACATTCCGTGACTCCGCCTCTTTCTCACAAGTCTACTTAGTCTTTTATTTCAATAAATGGGGACAGGCCATAGACTTGCACTGTTTTTATATAGTTAAGTTCTTTATACATGAATTATTCACCCCAGTCCCTGAAAGACAAGCTTTTGAATTCTTAGGAAAATACAAAAACATTTTAATATATTTGTACATACATTAGACGTATAATATCACATTTATATATATATATATATATATATATATATATATATATATATACATAAAACCTAAATTAAAATGTTATAACAACACGTAAATTAATTGAATGTGTTTTTGTGTTCATTTATTGGGGAAAAATGAAAACAAGCAAACACACACACCCCAAATCTCTATATGTGTGCATTAATAACTCATTTTTAAACGTCGTACACTACACGCATAAACTGTTTTTCTCATTTTACGCTGTTATTCATTTAACGTGTTTCATATTTCCATAGAGGCCCGGAGTCACTCCATGAATAGCATTCGTTACCATGACAATACAATTACTACAATGAATGTGCTTTTCAAATGACAATGACCGCGAGACTCCGAATTTGCAGCGTGCGCTGAATATAGATATAATTCCTCACAGAAAACTCTAAAATAACAGCGTTCAGCCTCGGAAATAACAGCTGATATGATGCTGAGTAATCGGATTCATTTCTGATTTAACACACAGGCCTCTGATTCTCTGTGTCTGAGAGTCAGTTATGGCATTATTTAGGCTTTTATAATTTGCTAAGGTAGGTTTTATGATCCTTCACGACTTGTGTTTATGACTAGAGGCCTTTAACTGCACCAGTCTCCAGAAAGCGCTATATTTAGGTGAAATATTTTAGACCACGTCATCATACACACACACACACACACACACACACACACTGGTTTGCAACCATAATGGATTCGCCCATGTCTATTGGTTTAAATGGTGGAATGTTCCATTCTCTGCATACAGTATCATAAACACACACACACAAACACACACACACACACACACACAGCCATACACAACAGCTCTTTAGATCTCAGATTAGTCCGGAATAATAGCGAGTCACAATTTGCATCATTTATGATCCTACCAAAGCCTCAGTGAACGAAAATTGAAATGCTGTCCGTGTTGAAAGAATCCGAGCATCAGAAGAGAGTGATTTTAATCGACGGAGAGAAGGACAGTAACTGTGAGCGGGTGATTTTACGAGCTCAGTAAAACACAAACACACTTCATCGACACATTTTACACGTTATTAGAATTTTTACATGTTTGGCTATCACATGTAATTATTTTAATATATTTTGTTTTTTTGGAAGAACACCCCTCTATACACCTTTCTGTCTCTCGCATTTATCTCTGTTTTGTTTTTGTTTGTTTTTTTGTTTTGTTTTTTTTTTGTCAGAGCGCGAAATTATATAAAGAATCTGTAGTTTCATACCATAAAATACACTAACTCCGAATAAACAGAGCATAACATTTGGAACTAAATTGAAGAAGTGTCTACATCTTTAATGAGCAAATGTGATTTGTTTTTGCAGCCGTTTCTGTTAGAAAAATAACTATTGTCTTATTTGTTAATTACATTTTTTAATGATTAAAAAATTCCTCACTTTGTTTCTTTTTCGCTTGATTTCTCTTTTTTGTGTGCCTTTTTCTCGTTTATTTATTTATTTAGGCCTATTTATTTTTGCTTCATCCCTGCAGACTGCTTTAATTTTTTGTTTCGATTTTTACAAAATAATTTACGTGTAGCTTAACATCTACAAGTTATAAAAAGACTTGTATCATGTTCTAATGTAGTTTTAATTAATTAATTCAATTTTGTTATGTTTTATATGTACGATTTTTCAGTATTCTCTGTAATATGCAGCTGGTACCAAACCTCTGGATTCCTAAACTGTCAATGATATTGGTATATCCGAATAAACAAATTTCTTTTTAGCTAGAAAGATGCTTTTGTGTTTACTCAGATAATGTAACCCTAAAGCGAAATATCGTTTAATGTGGATCGAACAGAAATCCGTGTTAAACCACAGGTCTAACTGCATCTATAGAGCTTCAGTCTCTCACGAGCTGCTTCTGCGGGTGTTACAGCACGACAGACTATTAAATATGATCGAAACATATCTGGACAAGCCATACTTTCAAGAGTCATTGTGAGTTCACTGAAGAAATAGAAATGACAGAGCACTGCGTCTCAAAACAGGACATGTTCTTGAGTGTGTGAGCGGGTTTATGTGGTTTATGAGGACACAAATGTGTATGACATGGGTATGACATAGGTATTACAATATGAAGGGGATTTATGAGGGGATTTATGACATTTCCCGTAATTCAAAACGCTTAAAAAAACATACTAAATGGTGTGTTTTTTTTCTTTTTGAAAATCAAAAAATAAAGGGGTAGGTTTAGGTGTAGGGTCAGTGTAGGGCAATACCACATACAGTTTGTACAGTAGAAACACCATTACACCTATAGAGAGTAAAACACAAAAACCAACGTGTGTGTGTGTGTGTACGTATATCAGTCTAAACTTCTCTTGTGTTTATATCTTTCATTTTTCCAACATTTTTTTGTGCTGAAGGAGTCTGTGATCTTCCATATTTTTTTAGCATGCATTAAAAGTCTTAAAAGTTAAATGAACTTAAATTACAGCCAAATAATAAAAATTAAAAAGCTGCTCAAACGAGCTGCTGTGGAACTGACACGTTCATAAGTAAATAATTTTATTCCTTAAAATAAATAAATAAAGTAATAATGCATCTGAGACAACAAAGGCTTTTCTTTATGATCCTGATCTGAACAGCGATGACTGAAGGCCTCATCAGCACCTGTTGATTTAAAACTGCACGAAACACTCCAGCCATCAATCACTTCAGATAGAAATGCACTCTTATAAAAATTGCCTTTATATACATAGAAAATTAAATCGAATAAAGATTGTGAGTATATATCCGTGTAAAAAAGAACAGATTTAGTATAAAAAAAATCAATTATTCAGATTTTAATATGCCAAATATATTGTTTATTTAATGTCGTTCAAATTTAAACTAATTAACTGTTGTGCTATTTATTTCATAAACCGCCGAAGTTAAATTAATACAACACATATCGACTAATTTAAAGCAAGTCTTATTAAATATATCTTTTCTTTTCATCAAGAAAACGCGACTGTCATTATTCATCAGTCTATTGTTCCCCTCAAATAATCCTCGCCGAAGAACCGTGAGAAAGAAACACACACACAAACAAGTGACCGAGAAAAATGAGGCCTGAAGAAAGAAGTCAACATCAAGTTCAACAACGAGCTGTTCCTCATTATCATGACAATATAGTCTGGGAGCAGCGAGGGGCCACAGACACACGAGAGTCTGGCGACATTTTCCCATGAAGAACCAGAACTCACAGCTGAACACAGGCCTCAGACAGCCCTTGCTTCCCTACAGTCTCCCAGACTCTGATTAATTGCCTTATATGTTGGAACAAGTAGATATGCGCCCAGGTTATGAATATGATGATCCATAGTTGTTTCAATGCAAAAAGCAGAAACACTGCAGAAGAAGCTTTGCACTTTGTGCTTTCGAAGGAACCAGTCATGCAACAGCAGAACATTTTAAATGCAACTGCATATCGACACCTAAAAATAGTTTGAGTTAACTTTAAATGCACAACAAATTGCATCAAAAATCAGAAAGTTTAAGAGTGTTCGCATCTATACAGCACGTGCAGAACAAACAAAACGTTAAACTGTTTAAGTGTCTGAGTC
This sequence comes from Enteromius treurensis, assembly GCA_032275025.1. NCBI lineage: Eukaryota > Metazoa > Chordata > Actinopteri > Cypriniformes > Cyprinidae > Enteromius > Enteromius treurensis. The sequence goes on from JAUCMU010000139.1 coordinate 76,066, forward strand.
CAATCTTCACATGTTCTGATTTCAGTGCAGTAAGAAGTATTGGGGACGCACACGCAGCTCGAAGTGAGTGCTCACCGTGTCCTTGTGTCTTCGGCTCCAGATGAAAGTGAAGGATGAAAGTTAGAGGAGGCTCTGCAGCATCACATCACGCGCACAGCTAAACGCTCCTCCATTGTGGCTCGTTTGCTTTTGTTCCAGCCCTTTCCTTTCACTCATTTACATCCTTTAGCGTTTCTGTTCGTCAGCAAACACGCGCGAGACGGAGAGCCGAGAGAATGATGGACCGAGCGCGAGAGAATGAGATAGAGAACCAGAGGGGAGGGGCAGAGACCGAGAGAGAGAGAGAGAGACCGAGAGAGAGAGAGACAAAGCGAGCATCCATCCTCAGGGTAAAGGACCATTGCAGCAGATCGTGTGTGTTGCCAGGGAAAACCGCGTTTTATTAATGCATCTCGCTGATATGCATAATGCACTGGTATGATGCATCATGGCACTTGCTAAAATGTTCTCTTTGCTGACTCTCAAATGCCAAGAAAATGCGCTATATGAGTACATTCTGTGACGTTTGGTATCTATATGCGTTGACTGGCGCAGAATTGCGTGTAGAAATGACCGACGGAGCCACGCATGCTTCCAACCCAGTCGCACGGCTAGTCGTGACAATATCACGAAATAGGCATCAAATCTATTGATTCGTGTCATGCATGACTCGCCATGTTGAATAACCCCACAGCGCGAGCGCGAGCTCCGGTTGGTCGGTGTCGGTGTGATTCATGCTGCGCGCGGCGCATTCAAACCGGTGCGCGCGCCCCGAACGCAAACGCGAGAAGAGAGTGCGATCAGCCGTGCAACGGAAAAAAATCACATCAAATAACCTGTTATCCAATAGCTTACGCGTTTTTAGACTGTATAAAACTGTCAGTAAATGGTTGGATTAAACATTGAAAAATAACATAACATAAAGAGTTTCCTTAAACCTTAAACGATTTGATTGCATTTTTTTAACCGTGCAAATCGTCAGCAATTTCTGGAATTTAAGAGGAATGCAACACAACCCTGCTGTAACCCTGAATTAGAACTGAGCTAACAATAACATTAGATTTAAAGTGGAATATACACCGAAACCAGTGCATTTGCTTTTATTAAGGTTGAGTTAAACTGATCAATCTCCTATGTTTTAAATTTACACGATGCTACTGTTTTATTACTACATTGTTAACATATTCAACCTGATGTCATGCTAGCTCACACTGCAATATATTTATAGGCTTTATAGGCTTACATTATAGAAACAATTCGTTTACTATAAAATGACAAAAACGAAAAATAACATCGTCCTTTGAATAGATACTTATTTTTTATTTTAGAAATTCACGAACAGTGATGCAAATATTAAAAGCTTTTACTGACACTGATTTCACATTTTTATCCACATTTGATCTCATATGATATTATCACGTCCTGCAGGCCTCAATGCATCAGAAGATCAGAGCTGTTGCGCAGAATAAGCGAAAGTGCGTGAGGACGTCATTCTGTACAGTATCTAATTAACAAACATTAGCGCTCATCTTAGCCTTGTTGCATATGTTTTGAGTCACGTCTGCATATAATGTATTTATTTTTCATTTAAAATAATTGCGCTCGGCAGTGTCTGTTGTACAATACAACATTTAGATATGTTCATTAATGAGAAACTATGTAGAAGATGCACACATATAGTAACATATAATTATATAAGATTATATGAATTATTTAGAAATTTTTAGTAAAAAAAAATTTTTAATTATTTTTTTTAATCTTTAATTCTGAAGAATTAGTGTTAATCGAATGGTTCACGTGTTCTTTATTTCGTGGAGAAATAAACAAGGAAATAATTGTTGACGTTCGATAATTCTGCAGATTAAAATGTTAACTCGTTAATATTTAGACATGTTCTAAATAATTCTGAGATCTTGATCATATAAATGATCAGAAATTCTGCTTCAGGTCAGGTATTTTAAAACACGATCCTCTAAAATCACGAAGAAAAACGACTATTTATACGAACTTTTGACATAGAAATATGGTTTATGATTGAACATAAATGAGGTATATTTAGAATTCTGTTAAAGTCTTATCATTAACAATTTAATGATACAAGGATACCTCGTATTTCAGACGACAAAAACGAGCAATCGAATTAAAATGGTCAGTCATCAAAACCTGCTCGTTTCCTTAATAATTATTTCTGAACGTGAAAAATCACACCTTCATATTGACATTCACTATAAAGTTTAGAAATTCAGAAACTACCTGTTTTCTTCCAACCCAGAGCTCATTCGTTTACAGGAGAGAAGAAAATACAAAACAGGCAAGAATTTCAATTACAATTTCTTGCCAAATGCATAAACAGTAATGTCTGTTGCATCCAGAGGTGTGTGTGTGTGTGTGTACAACAGAGAAATAACATGCAGTTTTACTCACTCTTGAGGAACTGTCGTTTTTTATGATCATCTATTGCTAATATAATCTATTGCAATTGAAATGACATGCTATTAATATATATGTATACACACACATATATATATATATATATATATATATATATCTGCTCTCTTTATTTCGATTGAAGCAGTGTTTTGCAGAAACAGCAGTGTGTGAATCAGTTTTCCCTTGTTTAAATTTAGAAAACAAAACATCCTTTTTTGAAGGTATTCTTATGTTTTATTTGGTATCTATAATGTTCTTTGTAAATAAATGAATTTCTTAAATCAAGAAGACGTCAGTGTTTCTCTACCTTTTTTAAAATATATAAATCTAAAAAAAAAACAATCTTGTTTGAATAATACAAGTAATATTGCTTTTTCTGTGTGTTTTTTGCATTTATTCTTCATACTGTTATTTGGGTGTAATTTTTAAAATGATATTAAAAGTCTTATTGCTTTGTTAGAATAGGAAAATATTTAGTCCAGAAGCCTCAAAAATGATTTGATTTATCTGTTTTTAAATAGAGTTGCATGCATTCATTTTATTAGCACAAATACAAATGAATAATAATGAAAATAATACATTTGAAAAAAAAATATATATATATATAATATCTATTTTCCCTCTAAATACATGAATTTTATCTCATCAGAACTACATATTTTGGAAAACTGCACTAATATGTTTTTCTTCTTTTTTTCTCTCTCACCTTGGTATGAATTAATCTCACTGAAAAATTAGACCGCAAAATATAGAACACCTGCATGCTATTTAAGCCATTTAAGCCTCACTTCACACCTGTAATTGCATCTACCTCACCTGAATAAAATCACCATTCATTATTTCAGAAAACTTATCGTAAAGCAGCTCACACTATCTAATAGACTATTATACGATATTTTACATGCTCATGCAAATCCCATCACAGCATCTTGTACCATTGCAATGTGATGCAATATGTGTTTTTTTTTTCATACAAACAACAGTTTTTTACATCAATCAGCCTCTTCTGTGTGTTTGCTCTGATGCAGTTTGATCAACAGAATATTATATGCATCACAAAGACATGCTCAGGTGTAAATATATATATATATATATATATAGATAGATAGACATCCCTAATGTAAGAATATCATAATGCAGAATCTATTCAATTCAGTTTCAAAGGAGCAGAAATGATCAGCAGAAAAGACAATTTAAACATGCTTAGAATTGTAAATAAAACATATTTCAAACATATGAATATGTTACCTGCCATTTGACTATAATAACAATTTCTGAGTGAGAACTGGTTCAAAATAAACAGCACATTTGGAAATGGTCAAGAACTACAAAACGTCCCAGCCAACACAAACCCCCTTAAAATACAATTAACCAGCTCACAGTGGTTTGTATACTCAGACAGTGACGGTAAAGAGATGTTTTAGGATGCTCTTCATCCTTTAAGAGCTGTGATTGGATGAGAGCTGCTGTCACATGATCAAACGCTGAACTCTCATTGGACACAGAGCTTTGCAGGTTTTGCAGACTTCCACAAAATGATGAACACATTTAACATGGAAGAGATGTTTGCAGAGTGTGTAACACACTTTCTCCTGCAGCAATGAGTTTCAATGTAAAAACATCATCTGAGGTGTGAATGACTCAAACTGTGCTCAGATTTGCCAAGAGATCTCAATTTGAATGCAAACATTTCAGGAAGAATTTTAGAAGCAATATCTGAGTCTTGGTTGATGTCTAGATTAAACACAAGTGAAGTCTACTTTAAAGGGTTTAATTCAGGGTTATAAAACTACAGATTAAAACTATTAAAAAAATCAAATAAAATAACTGTCAACTAAAATAAAATAAGTATAAAAACCATATTTCAGTTAGTTGCCTTTTGTATTTTAACTTTATTTAATATTTGATGTACTAAAATGAACACCTGAAATAAAAATGAATGCAAACAAATGTTGACTATAATTACTAAAAGTTAAAAATGAAAACAGGAAATAATAAATAATATTAAATAAGAATAGAAATGTTAATAAAAACTAAAATAATAGCATCTCAATGATAATAAAACCATGCTGTTCTTTGAAATCAAATAAAGACAGAGCCAGAATTTCACAGCACTTCAGATTCATCAAACAAACAGAAAACAAACCTGTCTTTCCCAGCTCTTATTCACTTAAATCCGCAGTGCTGGAGAGGAGCAGCATCCGCACTTGTGATTGTGGACTGAGCAGATGTGATTGTCTTGAGTCCTTGAGAGCGTTTCAGTGTTTTCTCACAGCTCTGCTCTTTTAATTGAAGGCAGGCGGGGGAATATGTTAATGAGGGCTGACACTCACGTCTGCATGATAATAGGAGGGGCCAAACTCCTGTCTGGCTCCTCAGACGCTCCTGACGGTCAAGTTCAAGCTCAAGTCCGAGCCATTTCAACTCCTTCAGCTCCTTCGGCTTCTCTCAAATGTCTGTTTTGATTAAAATACCTTCACAAAAGATGACTTGCAGATTAATTAGAATAAGCTTTATGTTTGCATGAGTTTATCTAAGCTATGATGCATGTATCCCTGTAAAACAAACAAATGCACAAGTTTGTGGGTTGACTGAACAAAATATCCGAGCATATGTTTTTAAGATTTACAGTCATTCAGTTTTTATTTGTTCACTCTCAGAATTTAAAGGAACAGGAAAATGAACACTTTACAAATGTAGAAATATAATAGTAATTGATGGTATTTATTTACCATTTTATGAATCCATGTAACACTTAAGTTATTTAACTTCAATAGTATTTTATGTTTATGTGTAGTATTTATGAGTTTAGAAAACCTAGAAAAATCTGAGAAAATGTGCTTTTTTTCATTGATGACATTTCCCAGACACCACATCCCTGTGTGTGTGTGTGTGTGTGTGAGAATAGTCCATGCAGACAGACTTCAGACATGGACAAAGACAGCAGACAACCCACACACACACACACACACTTAAACATTATAAAACCCATAAAAACTAATGTGATGGAAGATGAAAACATGTCTAGGTCACAATAAACCCTGAAATATAGGATGAAAACCATACATTTATCAATATTTCTAAAATAAATGTTGTAATCAATAATAAAAATATTTTGTGAGATTAGCTTTTTTATTACATTAGTTCATTTTAAAAACAACTCAATAAATTAAAAAACAAAAAAAAAGGAAGGATGTGAAGAGTTTATGAAAAAATACAGTTTTGAAAAGGTTGCAGACGGGTGATATTCTCATAACAATTAGCTTTTTTTTTGAGTAAATCCATCAGTTTGTCTCAAAAATGGCTCAAAGGAAAAAAAAATGTTTTAGTTAAAATACTGCTCAATTTTCAAGTCATTTTAAGATTTCTTAAAAGCTTACACACAAAATCTTTCCTTGTGACGTAGTTTCTGAAACCTAATGCTCAAACAGCAGAAACACACCGAATCTGCATCAAACCATACGATCAGTTTTCAGCTTCAGGAAACACGAAACACACAACTCTAGCAGGGATTAATATTTCGCCAAAGATGTTTGCAAGTTTTCTTTAGAGATGTGTTTGCGATATTTTTAATGTACTTCTGACCCTTAAAATGTGACCCTTGACCCCAAAACCAATCATAAGCTTTTTTTCTTTCATTTTTTTATTGTAGTTATACACAATATAAAAGCTGAATAAATAATCCTTCCAACAATGTCTGGTTTGTTAGGAGAGGAAAAAATGTATCTGAGAGAACTATTAGAAAATCTAGAATCTGAAGGAGCCAAAAACAATCTAAATATTGAGAAAATCATCTTTAAAGTTGTTTAAAGGAAGTAGTTAGGGATTCATATTACTAATCAAAGATGAAGTTTAGATATATTTACAGTAGGAAATTTAGAAAATGTCTTTACTTATCCTAGGGATTTTTAAAAATAAAATAATTTTGACCCATACAACTGGCCATTGCTATAGATAACCTGTGCTTCAGGCTCTCATATAGATCCTCTCTGAAACTCTGTGTGAGACGATCAGCTGAGAATCAGACCGTTTCTCTCTTCATTTTCACCTTTCCTTCCTCTGGGCGTCTTTCTCATTCAAATTCCATTTTAAAGCAGAGGTCAAGTCAAAGAAACTCGCTCTTTGGGTTTCTAGTGCATTTAAAGTGTCTGACTGTTGAATAATTGTTGCTCGAGGAAAGATTCTGCTCATTTGTGGCATGAATTTTTATCATTAGACACGTCATATCACGAGTCGATGTTACACTTTCTGTGTCCGGCATCCTAGTGGCGAGCTGAGAGATCATTTTCACAGCGTTCCCATAGTTTTCTCAACAATTTAAACATATATTCAGAGCGGGGTCACGGGGTCACGGAGCCAGACACCATTCGGTGGCGGGACAATACTGAGGGAAGTTGTGTGAACATGCCAATTACAGCCCGGGGAGACGAGCGCCCGCCGCTCTGTATGATCAGAAGCCTTTCCCACGATCACAGCACCCATTCACTTCCACTGAGTCATCTCTGTCAACGGTCCCAGCAGATTTCAGATTTATGCAGCTGAACTGCATTTGGATTTCACAGCAAACTGCTTAACTTCATGTGATGCATATTTGTCAGTCATGTATCAGTGAAACAGCTCAGATTTCACTAATGTTGTAAATTAAACCTGTTTTAAATACACAACAACCAGGATTATATTTTTATAATCAATACATGCCTCGTCTTAATCTCATGCATTTTAATAATTAAATACTGCTTGCTCCACATCTGTGTACTTTAACTAAATAAATTGTTTTATATGAGGACAAAACCTGCATGAATAGATGAATAAAAAAATAAATGGCCAAAGCAAGAATAATTCATTTTTAATTACATTTAGTCCTGCATTTATTTTTGTCTTTTTAAAAATGTATTAATTTATTTTTACTTTTTCATCATTTATCTTTTCCTTATTTCTCTTTAACCGTATTTTTATTTTTCATTTTTATTTAATATTAAAAATATTTATTCATGCAAATTATTATTATTGTTGTTATTATTATACTATTTATTATTTCGGATTTATACTGATACTTTTATTTATTTATTTATAAGTTGTTTATTAGTTTGTTTATATTAGAAGTGTGAGTAATTCAAATTTTTCAAACGTTTATATTTAAATATATGAATATCACATTTAGACCTTTTTTAAGTCTATCTAATATAAAAACTGTATTTAAAAGCTATATGTTCTTATAAAACACACACACAATAACAACTTTCACCAGGCACATTAACTGTCGTTTATGACTGCTTTCCTTTAACTATAAAATTGTTGTAGGAAAGAAAAACCACAAAGATCTCTACAGTTGAGATTTTGCAGAGAAAAGACCTCACGTGTCTCCTTCTTGAAGTTTCAGAAAAGATCTTGAGACTTAAACTGCTTGGATTTGATAAAGTAAAGTTTTCAACTCAAATTCACAAATTTCAACTTAACTTCAACATTTCTCATTAAATCCTTGCTATAAAGATTCAAGTTAAGTGTCATATATTTCTGTAGTGATTAGCAGTTTTACAGAAAATTGTGCTTATATCTTAAAATCTGCAGTCACATTGAGCAGTTTTCGTTGTATTCTGCCACTAAGAAGCCGATTTAAATCTATGATTATGTATATGAATCCCTGCTGCATCATAAGTGATATTCAGGGAGTTTAACAAGCGGAGTGTGCCGTGTTTATTGAGCTGCTCAGACTGGTGTAATTAGTGAAGTAACGGCAGGACTAGTGATACAACAAAAGCTCTTCACAGGAGAAAATCACACACTAATCACAGGTCAGTTGACCTATTGATCACAGGGGTCAGAGGTCAAGCCTGTCGATGGAGCGGATCCGTCTCTCTGTCTCTCAGGGCATTAAAAATGAATCACTTTGTACAAAGGTCTGAAACTGTGCCTGGTTTCTGTACAGAGAGATTTATCATTAAAGTCAAATGTTATTTTAGTTATTTGTGGGAAATGATTGTATATTTCACTACCATTCAAAAGTATAGTCTCTTCTGCCGACAGAGGCTGCATTTATTTGATCAAAAATACAGTGAAACGGTTGAATATTATTCTAATTTAAAACAGCTGTTGTGAATATCTGTTAAAATAGACTTTATCTCTGTGATATTCAGCATCATTACTGCTTAAAAAACATTTCTGATTATTATCAACGTTGAAAACAGTCATGCTGCACAATATTTTTGTGGAAACTGTGATACATTTGATACATTGACAGGATTGACAGATGAACAGAAAGTTTAAAAGAACAGTATTCATTTTCAAACAGAAATCTTTAGTTACATTATAAATGTCTTTACTGTCACTCTTGAGAAATGCAATGCATCCTTGATGAATACGATTATTAATGTCTTTAAAAAGACATTCTTGCTTCATCTTGCTGACCCGAAACTTGACCTCAAAAATTTCACCTGCACTTGTCAAGAAAAGCTTTAAACAGTTCCTGTATGTGGTTGCTGGGTGTTTTCTTTCTTGATTTCTTAATGTGCCCTATTCTAGATTTTTGAGAATGATCTTTCATGTAGTGTGTAACACAGCTCTAAGTAAATGAAAACATCCAGCGAAGTTTTAAATCTGAACGTGCACCATGTATAAAGTTATTGTCTCTCAGAAGAAAGAGTTGACTCTGAATCATTGAAACAAGCCATTTTTAAAAGGTTGATGTCAAAATTAAAGTGCCCCGATTATGCTTTTTAAATATGATCGTTCAAGGAGTGTGTCATATGTGAGCATGTGAACATAAACGCCGACAGTACACGATAAATAAAGTTATTGTCTATCAAGAAATCGAGTTCACATTCACATTCACATATCAAGAGTCGGTTCACATTCACCTAAAAGGGTCGTCAGCAATTTGAATCTTTTCCTGTTACGGATCCACGTCACTAAGTAATATATTTGCATAATGCCCGCCCCCAAACAGTACAATTTCCGTGTGGATTACATCATCTGAGGAAGATGCTCTGTCCTGTGAGAGTTATTTGTTTTATATGTCCTTCTGAAAGATGAATCTACAAAGAATGAGTGATTAACATATTTTTTTTTCAACAACACCTCAGCAGTACAGTCTCTTGTTGTGTTCACGTCATTTTACTGATGACTGCTTTTCCAATCT
>JAUCMU010000139.1:95057-127493 GCA_032275025.1 Enteromius treurensis
CTCTGGCGAGTTCCCATATGTAACGTCTCCGTTCCCTCCTTCAGGGAACGTGGGTTACGTTTAGTAACCTAGACGATCAAAATAGAAATAAATGTGTTTTTTTTCTGCAGGTGACAAGTGATCTGTTTGATATCATGTCTGGTCAGACAGACATTGATCACCCACTGTGTGAGGAGTGCACTGACACACTGCTGGACCATCTCGACACACAACTCAGCATTACAGAAAATGAGTGCCAGAATTACAAGTTAGTATAAATCTCACACTAAACATCTTAAGTGACTTACTTTTAAGTTTTAGTTTCTTATTCTATGAATGGGATTGTCATTTGCCTGCTTTGAGGGCTTGTATCATTATTTTTTGTAACACTTTGCGGTAAGGGTACATGAATTACTATGAAATTATGCATAAATTAATGCATGAATTATGCCTTACTTCATGCAGTAATATCTCATGAATTATCAGGAACTAACATGAGTCCTTCATTAATGACTTCATGGATGAACTACACATTAATTAAGACATTAACTAAGATGGGTACATCATCATGATTTATTAAGCATAATCATGATGTTTTCTTTGTTCAAAGAAACAAAGAAAGAGAAATAAAGAAAAGTCTTTACTATCTACTTTGGATAAATCTGTAGTACATATTGAATTTGTGCATAAAAATAGCATTATTTTGTGCAGATAAAACTACTGGTAACACTTTATAATAAGGGTACCCGAATAATTAAAATTAATTAAATTAATTAAAATTAATGCCTAAAATTAATACTCAATTCATCACATACTAATGATTGTTCAGGACATTAACTAATTATGAACCAACAAAAAGCTATCCTTAACTATGACTGGAGTCATACGGATTCATGCATGAATAACGGCAACCTCAACTACATGTTAGTACATGTTTGATAGTTAATACATTAATTAATATTTATGGGTAAACTAAATCAAACAGCCTCTTTAAGAAGGAATAAGAAATATTTCGACTTTAAAATTAGTTTATATAATTTAATACTATCATAATTTGAGCATTTGACATCTACTGCTTTGTCATAAACATTATTGGCTGGCAAAGGATTAGTTGATTGTCCCCATCAAATGTAGAAAATTAAATAGAGTAATGAATTATTTTGTCTGTTTTATGTCTCCCTTTAAACTTACTTTATTGTGACTTATACACAGATTAATAAAAAAAATAAAAAGCCACAAAGATCATTTGTAGAACAATTCCTAAAGAAATGCTTAAACTGGAAAGAGTTCACTCTCCATCCAGACACAGCCATGATGATCCTGTACCTCCGCTCTCCAACTTCTTGAAAATCCACACAGCATCTTGGCACAGCATAACCAGCCTGAATACTTACTGTGTTAGTACATGTGTATTTGATTGTAAGTATATCGTAAATCATGATCTGAGTTTAGTAAGTAGTTAACAGTGAATTCATTATGATTGGGCCCTCTCAAGTAAAGTCATGTGAAAATCAACCTTAACAAGCCATTAGTTGATTTCAGTGTATGGGTAGTTAACCCAAGTGTACAACTGTATAGAAACAGCTAACACACTTTAAAGCAGGATTCAGAGTCTGTGTTTGTGCTTGTAAGGCAATGGCAGAGATGTGGGAGTGGGGGTTAAGAAAGAAAAATTAAATTGTTTAAGACAAGTACTCCTTGGTGAACAGAATTAATCGTTATTAGCACTCTTAAATATATGCCTAAAAACAGGCAGGGTATTATTGCAGTACTTTCCCATGCAGCTCCTCATTACAGCTCATAATTACAGTAGCTTTCACCTCGCGGCAGTGCCATCAATCTAAACAGCCTCAGCCGTGAGTGGGCATCTATGACAAAAAAAAAATATATATATATGTGTGTGTGTGTGTGTGTGTGCATATATATATACATATATATATATATATATATATATATGGAAAAAGAAAGAAGGAAAAGCACAGTGGTAATGACCATCTCCTTTCCTTCGAACAGCAATGATTTGCTGGTTGACGAGACAGAGTTAGTCCAGTCCTGTCCTATTATTTGAGAAGGCTTTAATTGAAACATGTTTATTTATTGCCCCCTTTGCTCTGAGTGGAAGCTGGTAGTGTAGCGCGCTAAATGACACTAATGGCTGTGATATGAGGGGACGGAATTAAATTAAAAGCTCATAAAATGAAATATGTTTCATATTAGCAGTTTGACACTTAATTTGCCTTCGAATGAGGAGAGGAAATCACAAATTAACTGTCCTTTGTGTTTTCTCCCCCTCTCCCGCGGCAGTCTTATTAGGCCATGGGAAAGCACAATTACTGCAGAGGATAATCGTGTGGGTTATGAATTTATACGGGAGAGGGCAACGGTGTGGCATTCAATAATGAATGGAAGGGGGTTGTGTCGACTAATGTGGCTGTTCAGTTTATTTGACCTACACAGAACATCACAAACTCATATAGCAAGTCAGGCATTGTGCCAAAGCATCAATGGAGTGGGGTTTTTATTTTATTATTTTATTCTTAATCTGAGTTGAAGTACCCACCAGGCCACATCTCTGAATCTTTATAGTGTAGTTATAATTCAATAGCATTTTCTTTCTTTTCTTTTACTAAAACTCTGACCTTTGGTAATAGATTGGCTCTATGTATCCCAGTTTAAACTGATCTCTTCTCCTTTAAACAAATATGCATGCTAAATGCTAAAGAGACACTCTCTGCAGGGGTCTGTTTGTGAATGTGTCTTACGGACATGCTCATTATGACTGTTGCTAATGGTAAGTGTCCCCTCACTGACTTAGTGTCTCTTGCACATATACAAAGCCTGAGTGACAGGATTCGGTCTCCTCGGTGACTGCTCTGAAACAAAAAGAGGCATTTGCTGCAAGTCAATTGCCCAACACCAGAGTTTACTCAAGAGTTAGAACCTCTTGTGCTCAGAGCAAGCAATAAAACAACACACTACTAGGCACACTCCTTAATAGACTCACTGGCTGGGCTTCCATTAGAGGAAGTTACAAGTACCTTGATTTCCCAGTCACCAATTTGTGTCAAATTAATAGCTGCAGTAATCCCTTTTTTACAGGTAGCTAGTGAGATTTAAAGGGATCATACAAACCCAGTTTTCCACAAGTTAATATGATTCTTTAGGGTCTTTATGGAAAGTTTGTAATATAGTTGGTTTTAAAATTTCTCAAAGATAGTTTTAAAAACGCTCATTTTACATTTAGAAATCACTCTGTTTTGTGTACTTCCCCTTTAAATCTTCACGAGCTCCGCTGACTCCGCCCCTTTTTTCAGAGGCGCTCTCTGAGGATCTTTTTTAGCCTTATTCATAGTGAAACTTACGGAAGCCTATTGCATTCACTTGAGGAAAAATATCTGCTCTGTTTTTCTGAATTAACGACTTAATTATCTCAGAATTACGAGATACATTTTCATGAAAAAACAAATTTTGCTCTGTTTTTCTGAATTAATGACTTAATTATATATAATTACTTAATTATCAAAAAAAAAAAAATTCATGAAAATGTATCTCGTAATTCTGAGATAATTAAGTCATTAATTCAGAAAAACAGAGCAGATATTTTTTCCTCAAGTGAATGCAATACGCTTCCGTATTACGGAATGTTAAATTGAATTTTTAATTTATGTAACATTAATAAGCATTAGAATTATTACATTTAGATATTAAACTTGATATTTATTAATAAAATGACTCATAATTAATTCTGCTACCTATAGCTAATTATTAACCCAGCTTAGATTTTCCTCCTAAGTTTACTTTGAAGAAATAAGGCGATCGGTTTCCAAAGGTTATGAGCTTTTGGCTTACTTTTATATTTCTATTTAGCTTTAGATTTATTTTGTAGTTTATCATTTTAGTATTTATCAAAATAGAACTTACTGTGATATTTAAATTTTAATTTAATTTAGCCCATTATGGGCAATTTTTATATATTTATCTTTAGATTATCTTTAGTTTTGGTGAATTTAAATTTTGGTACAGTAATTTGGTTATGGAATTTGGTCTTTAACAATAATAATGATAATGACAATGAAAATAGTAATGTAATAAGAATAATAATAATTATTATAGTAAATTCTACAAACTTTGTTCATCCAACATTTTACTTTGTTCCACAACCATTATTTTAATATGGGTAATATACTATTGTAGTATTTAGTAGCTTATGTTTTTTTATTTTAGTAATTCTTTAAAAGAGTTTTGTCTTTTATTATTTTTAATTTTTTAATATTTAGAAACAATTTACAAAGAGTACACTTTATTCCTACAGGACTGGGATCAACTGAACAAAACCATCAATAAAATATCTTCAGATTTATCTTGAGTTTTAGTAACAATTTTACTACTTCAGCTAGTTTTCTAATTTTAACATATTTACCCAGTCTACTCTACAAACTTTGTTGATTCATCATTTAATGCTTTATTGTGGTAATTTGTTTTTGGTTTCTGTGTCTCTGTGGACCAGCGGCAGGTGCATTCTGGGAGAGAAGTCATCAGCAGAGGCTGAGATCTGCTCTCAGCGTGACTCAAGGGCTCTGGATTAGACTGATTTCAGTCACAGAGAGTTTGATCCAGCTGAACGTCAGCGTACTGACAGCATATAAACACACACGCTTGCTTTCAGAATGACTGCAGATTAATCTTATGCAGAAAACATGTTAAGAAATTTTACTTTAAAAACCAAACAAAACATCATTTATTGAATTGTTTTCTATATAAGATCATAAACCCTGAGTAGGGATTTTTTTAATTGATTTTAATACTTTGGGAATATTGTTTGCTCTTTGACAAACTGTTTGTTTGGTGGCTTTGGATAAAAACATCTGCTAAAAGAATAAACATTAATGTCAATAAACATGAAATCAAACACATTATTCTGAATGATGCATCATTATTACAAAGAAAAAATGCCTTTGTACTCATTAATCAAAATAATTTAAGTTTTAAGTTTAGGGTTGGGTCTGCGAAGGCGGTCGGCTTGTTCGGTGAGTCTTCTAACTGCTCTTTGTAGATGTGTGTGGGCCTGATTCCATGTCTCTTCGCTCCTGCGTAGCCAGTGGTCTAATGTAGGAAGGCTTGAGGGTTCTCCAGTCCAAGGGAACATGGGGGGTTGAAATCCTAATACACTCTTAAACGGGGTCATTCAAGTGGCTGGTTTTTGGAGTGAATTTTGTGCATACTCTGCCCACAGTTTATATACTATATATAATATATATTATATTTCCCAGCAGCAGCTCTCACTATCTTCAATTACAGGTAACTGATTTTGTCCAGGAATCATAAATAATACACATAAATAAATAATGAATGGATTACCTACCGCATTCGTCATTATTGCTCTTTGAAATTCCACTCCGTGTGTGCGTGCGCGCAGCCATGTTGCCTAGTAACGAACGTGCTAGCAAGCTGGCACGAAACCACAAATTCTAATTTCTGATTGGCTGGTAGTTACGAACTTGGCAGAGAACTTATCATCGTATGCGTGCACCTCGTCTATTAATTGCATATACAAGTTATAATTATCTCTTTCTTTTCAGCGTGAGAAATACAAGGTGTGGCGTGAGCGCGTGTGAACTGGCTGAAATGCGTGTGTCTCACGGTGAATGCGTGAGACTTGAGAGCCCTGATACTAAGTAAAAATTTAAAATGTTGCCTATTATAAACATTAAAAGAATCCCTTTTCATCTCATCCAGTCACTTCAAAAATAATTTTTTCAAAGTTTTCTTGCAGTATATTTTGCAAAAAAATAGCATTTCACTTTGCATACTTTATTTTTTGCAACTTGCCATTTTTTTGTTACTATTTGTGAAATTTACTTTATGTTTCTGAGTGAAAATTGTTTCAATACTGATTTTTTCATTCCAAGCTATTAAATAAAGGTTAACCAATTGCCAAACAACTAATTTGCTTTTCATGATCCAGTTAAATACCTACATTGTTCCTTGTTGCATAACCTATTTTACTGTAAAATTCATCACAATAAGGACGTAAAATGCTTTGACTTCATTAATATTGGCAGATAGGCGTACACTGTTAATCAGAAAGTTTACTGTGTATTTGCAGTATCTGAGAGAAGATTTGTAGAAGCTTTGCTACTGTATTAAACCCTTCGGTCAAATAAACAGGAGAAAGTAACTCATGAGCATCTTTATGTGTGCTGCTGTATATCTGTCTCCCGCAGGCTCTGTGTGTGTCTCGCTGCTTTTACTTATCTGGAACTTTGCCGCCAAGCTTAAAGACATTGCTTTTCATTTTATGTGAAGCAGAGGGCTGCGCTGTGTCAGGTTCATTTGTCACGTTTATGAGCGTTTTCTGCTGCGTCTGGGGTGATGGAGAACCCTCCTCAGCATCCAGCAGCAGCGTTTACAAGAGACTTCAGTGCATTACTTCATCTGTTCTGGCTCAGATGTTTCTCCTGGAACAAAAACAGCCCTGTAATCTCAGATCGAAGAGATTTCGCAAACATTTCTCTGAGCTGCTCCACGTTCATTTTATAGCTTCATACTCCTCCTGGGTAACAAGTATGAACTCATTTGTGTCTAGGAGAAAGATCTGAGATGAAGCTGATACTTAAATGCAAGATAAAATCTCCTACAGTAAACGGTGCAGTAAAATGTTCCTCCATCTTTTTCAGACATGCATTGCTCTTATTCTCTTTAGTTTAGAAGAGGCGAGATTTTATCCAGACGGGCATGTAAATAAACAGATGCTGAAAGCCCCAGAGAGAGATTAATGGCGTCCATTAACAGATTAATTAATGCATGAGCTGGTGATTAAACAGCGGTCGGCTAAATCACTGCCTTTAAACACTCATGTTCAGCGAGAAAGTTTCCTCTGGTAGGAGCGTAAACGCAGATCAGGTTCAGCAGCATGATTCTGAGCCTGAAAATGAAGATGAATTAGATCTGAATGTATATTTTGTGGCAACATTGAACTACTGGAGCTGAACGGGTGCTGTTCATGACCTTTTTATCACCACCATGCAGCTCTCTAAATGTTTATGTACATGGTGGGTTTAAAGAAATAGAAAGTTTACTTTGTTTCTTCATCAGATTTGTAGAAATGCAATGGTCCAAACAGCTGATAAAAACATCACAATAATCCACCCCACTCCAGTCCATCAGTTAACATCTGGAGAAGAAAAAAGATCAAACTAATCCAGAATTAAGACGTTTTAAACAATAAATAATCCCAACCTCGTCTCATAAAATATGTACCTCTGTGCCCTTTTTGTGCAGCACTGTTTTTACGTACCTTACTGCACATTTCAACATAGTTTCAAAGAGAAATGTCCACTGAGAGGGGCTAAAACACAGGTTCAATATGTGAACCCTGGCACATTTATTTTGTTGCTATAGGTATGTATTGCAAGGATTCAGAATTGAAATATCTGTGGAGAGCTGCTAAAAGTTTATACTCTGTCGTGTTGGAAATATGCCCTACACCAAATCAACCCTTAATCTCCCTGATAGTGTTAAAAAATGCTGCATACTATTTTATTTTTCATAAGCAGTTTCTAGTACAGTAAATACTGCGCAGCATGCACTTGTACTTCAAAGTGTGTGTGTGTGTGTGTGTGTGTGTGTGAATACCTACCAGGATTACAGTTTATTGGTTAGGCTTTGAGTCAGCATTTCTCTCCACTGCAACTGAGACTTTCCTGAGTCTCAGACCAACACCCGAAGCCAAAATTCCTGATTCCTGTCAGTGCAAATAACATCAATAAGCACTTATTCAGTATTCTCAAACAATATTAGAAGCCTAATTGTATTTTTGAGATATTTGCTAGCTTGTCTAATGATATCAGTTGGAGTTTTTGCCCTCTTCAGGTGAAAGTCCTCACGGATCTGAGGGTTCAGTGAGTTTGTGGTTAATGCTGCTTAGATCATAAGCTCAGCTCACTCTAAATATGGACTCCATTAACCTCATTATGTTTTTCACGGATGAAATACTTCTCTTCATGACTGTAAGAGTTAGTCCTGAATCTCCCTAATGTATCTAAATTATAAAATGACTTTCAGGGGATCAAATTGTTAAAGGATAGTTATAATGTAGTTTCTGTGGGCCGTGGGCCATGATTTGTAAAGGTTCTTCTGCGCATGTGCAACGCAACTTTGGCACAACTTTGACACCTCTTCAGTTTGCCAGCATTTATTTTCACACCCTTCAGAAAAAAAACAAATAAAAATCATGCATGATCATGGGAACCACGTGTCCTTGCATGGAGCAATGGAGAAGTGGAGATCTGGAACCGAGGAAGCACAGCAAATAGTTCTGGAGAGAGACCACAGAGAGAGTTAATCTGGCTTGATTCATGGATTGAACAGTAGACCGGACGGTGAGTACTAGTGAGGATCGTGCTTTTGAACGGGAGCTTGATTGCAGGTGACAGGTGCAGAAGATCAGAAGGCTGGTGATTGGGATCATGCAAATGAGGGTTAAGGTGATTGTGATGATTGTGATGACCGTGATGACAGAGACTCCCGGACACTTTGGTGTGAATTGTGCTTTGTGCAATGTATAAAAATTGATTATGGATAATGAAACTTTTAGTTATGAAATTTCATCGAAATGTTGGGTATTTGGATAATATTTATACTTATTAAGTTTTGACTTAAATCCAGATCTAAAAATCTCAAAACATTTTGCAAAGCTCTACTAACAAAGGTAAAATATAGCCTGAACAAAGAGTTTTAGTAGTAGACGTCTACTGAAGTCTACTGTCCTTTTTTTTTTGTGTGTGTGTGAAAGTTGTTTATTTTACTTAAACTCAAATGTTTATTTGCAAAAAAATCCAAATGTTCTCCCAGCTTCTCAAATTGAATCATCTGAACAAACAATTTTACATTTCACAACATTGCACAAGGTTCCAGCATGCATTGCAGCATTTTTTTTTTTTATTATTACTGTAATAAAATATTATCATTGATTTACATTAAGCTGAGTTTATTTTTTGTCACTGTCTATTCATATTTTACTGATTTAACATTTGTTGATCCTCATCATGAGAATCCAACCTGATCTTACGGCAATTCGTACATATTTTACGAGGTGGCTAAATCGTACGAATTTGTACAACCTCACTCGTACGAATTCATACGTTTTAATATAAATCGTATGTATTTTACGAGATGCCAATTCATATGAATTAGTAAAAATGACCTAAACGTAACCCCGCCCCTAAACCTACCCATCACGTGGTTTTAGACAAATCGTAGAAAATCGCATGAGTGAGGTCGTCCGAATTTGTACGAATTGGCACAAATTTGGCACCTCGTACCAATATGTACGAATTGGTCGTGAGACTGTGTTGGAGAATCTGAAGTATTTATGTGCATCTTATTGTAACTTTGAGTATAATACATTTGTTTATCAGCATAAATGTTTACCTTAAATTTTAAGAAGCAGCTACCTGCTATGTAGTGGGCTTTGACAAATTACATAATTCTAAAGAAAATATGATTATTACTGTCAAAAGGATTAGCCTCGCTAAATGTTAAAGTGTCACTATTATGGATTTTTGAAAATGATCTTTGATGCAGTGTGTAAAACAGCTGTAAGTGAATGGAAACATCCTGTTTTAAATCTGAAAGTGCAGCGTGTATAAAGTTATTCCCCCGGTTTCACAGACAAGGCTTAAAACTATTCCCTGCAGATGAAAATCTAAGTCTGAGCAGTTTCAACTGACAGAAATATCTCTGTGCCTTAATTTTGATCAAAATGCATACCAGTAATGTGTTTTCTTAGGCATGTTTATAAAAATGACTTAAATGTCCTACTGAACTATGGCCTAATCCTGGTTTAGTCTAAACTCTGTCTGTGAAACCAGGCCATTGCTTCTAAAAAGAGTAATCTCAAAACCATTAAAACGAGTCTTTGAACAAATAAGATAAAAATAAAGAATATTATAAGAAAATTACAGTGTTTTTTTTTTACCTTGCATGCATGTCAACGTGTTTTTTTGCTAGGTCAGCCTTTTGTTTATTTGGCAGGCCTATAGTCTGTTTATTTGTTTTACTTTAATTTATTTTATTTTAAAGTGTCGTGCACTGTATAGACCTTCGCTCAAACACGTCTAGTTGTTTTATAATGAAATTGGAGTCTAAAATGATTTGTGAACATAAATGATGTATTGATGTATTTTCCCAGGGGTTCTATTCAAGTCTGCAATGCTCTCTCGCTCGCTCTCTCTCTCTCTCTCTCTCTCTCAGTGTCGGGAGGGGGTTTTGTGGAGGTCTGTGCTCCTCTCTTCTTCTCCAGCACGCTTTTGTTTCTGATCTCTCCAGTAGACGGAGGCTCCGCTGCGGAGAGAGACCGGCTTCAGTCTCTCCTGTGTCCGTTCCTCCGCGGAGGTTCTCGGTGCTTGTCGTTGCTTTTACGTCGGAAACTGTTCGAGAGCAATTGCAGCTTCATTTGTGGAGTTCAATTCATTTCATGTGAAAGAAGTTCCAAAAGACTCGGATCGGATCGGCTCTTTCTCCGGCAGTGGCACTTGAGCATCCGTACTTCGGCTCGGTTCGGTTCTTCTCGGTACATCTTCATCCGTTCAGCCGGCGTGGACTCAGTCTCTCAGATCTGACAACTTGAACAACTCCAGGTAAAAAGGAAGCCTTCTTATAACTATCACTTTCGGATAAATGTAGCTGTAGGGGTTTTGGTGGATGGATTTAGCGGATCCTACAAACCAGATTTAACCATCTAGATGTCTGTAAGTGTATCCAAATCGTTTGGGCAGCATTTCATTTCTGCTTGCTTGATTTGATTGTCTGAATGTGGAAATCTGGTTCTGTCTGAGTATCTGCACAATGTTAGTGCATCGTCGTTGTGGGAGATGTTTGGAAATACTTGAGCCTTTATGAGAAAGGCCAAAACCTTCCATTATATTGCAAGTCGCAAGATTTTAAACAAATAATGTGCAC
The DNA here is from genome assembly GCA_032275025.1 of Enteromius treurensis. Classification (NCBI taxonomy): domain Eukaryota; kingdom Metazoa; phylum Chordata; class Actinopteri; order Cypriniformes; family Cyprinidae; genus Enteromius; species Enteromius treurensis. Next base: position 105,999 of record JAUCMU010000139.1, read on the forward strand.
TTAAGTATACACTTTCTTTTTTGCAGTTTGCTTTGGATAAAAGCATCTGCTAAATGCATAAATGTAATAAGATGATTAGTATATAAACTATTTGGTATTATAAGAAATTCCACTTCTGCATAGCAAGTTGCAAGATATTGAAAAAAGAATGCATGTCAATATTTATTTAAATTCAAATACTAGTATGAGACACTTTCTCATTTGTAAGTCTTCTTGGATAAAGCACCTGCTAAATGTGTAATAAAATAGAACTGTTATAATAAAATAAGAACGGAAAGGCAGACAAGAACAGAAATATAATACTCCAGTCAAAGCAATCAAAAATGCCAAACTCTTACCACTGCATTGCAAGTTGAAAGACATTGCACAAAGAATGCATGCAAGTTTAAATCACAGCATAAGATGTTGATTTGCAGGTTGTTTTGGGTAAAAGTATCTTCTAAATAACACTGATTAAAGCTAGAGCAGAAGTGAAATGCAGAAAAGAGTTGACAGATAGAAAAATGCCATAAAAGTTATTGTAAGAAATCCCACTAGCATTGCAAGTCACATGATACTGAACAAAGAAAATCATTGCAAAACATATTTTCTCTTTGCATTTGAAGAAACCACGTGAATAATGCATGCAAATATATAAGTTAAAATACTTTCTCCTTTGCACCTTGCCGTATAAAAGTGTGAGCTAAGTGCATGAATGTAAATTTAATAAAAATAGCACACAAGATCTGAAGAGAAGTGCAGAAAATAATAAGAAATGCATTGCAATCAAGATATTGAAGAATGCATGTAAATGTTACAATCATAAGCAGTAATGCACCATAAGATTTTAATGTCCAAGATCAGTAAGAAAAAAAAATCCTGCTTCGATCAGCTGATCTCTGAAGCCGTTGGCTTGTACAGAGGAACAGGGTGCAAATGTCAGCTTACGAATGCTCCTTTGTATCAGAAGAGAGATATCAGTGTCGGTGAGCATTAGTAAAAGTGCTCGACAGGCAGCTGCGGTTCTGCAGGCTAAGATCTGTATGTAGTGATGTAATGAAGCTTCTGAGGATTAAAAAGTCATTTATTATTCATCCCGGCACCTCTTCACAGGCTCTTCAGAGCCGTACGACACACTGACCGCGGTGCTGTGACATCATAATCACTGGACACTCCAGCAGCGTTTTCTTCGGGCTCGCCTGCAATTTGTGATTTTTGGGTTCAATCATGAGCCTAACTGGATGTGTGGGTTTAGAGGGCCACAATGAGAGGTTAGGGTGAAGATAAGAGGATTTATTGGAGCCTGATAATGAGATGGTGTTTTAGGGGTAAAGGGAGCGAAGGGTGAACGGGTCAGAGAAATCAGGGCTTGAGGTCAGGTGTTATGTATAGTTCACAAATCTGATCAATCTGGTCGGGCTTTGTGTTTCAGCGACAGATCGATGCAGCACAAATCTCTCTTTCTTTTAGTAACAGATAATCAGAATCCAACTCCGAAGCAGTCTTTTGTATTGGCAGTATAAATATTAAGCCTATGCACATAATTGAAGTTATAACAAAGACAATGGTTTCTGTCTCTCTTCTCCTGCAGCTGTCTGTCTCTTTGTCCTCCTTAAGAGCTGTTCAAAAAGCAGCTCAACTCAATATCAGAGGCTCTCATTCACCAGTATATGACTACTTTAGGACACTCAGTACTCTCTCTCACACAGACACGGTGAGAAGTCTATATGGTCTATTCACTCTATATGTTACAGCATTGCAATTAAATGCAATTCCCATCTGCGGTATGCAAAACATTTGATATATTTTATATTTTGAAATATTTAAAAAGTCATTGTGGTAGTATTTGTTGGGGTGCATTTGCAGTATATTGATTTTAATTTAAATACTAACAATAATAATAATACATTTAATAATTTAAAAATAATGCAAAATTTTGAAAGGTTTTCTGTATTGCATTTTTACAGTAATGAAAATTTAAGTTTGTATTTTATATATATATATATATATGTGTGTGTGTGTGTGTGTATAATTTGTATTTTTGGTTATTAAAAGTTTAATTTTCTTTATAATGGCATGAAACAAAAGAGGCTTTATTTTCTTTATGTAAAATATAATTTTACATTTTGGGGTGAAGTATGACTTCATATGTATTTAATTATATTTTACATTTTCTAAAAAATAAAATAAAAGTGTTCAGATTTGGCTGATATTGGAAGCAGAAAATCTTTTTTAACCAATGTAGAGATAACAGATTTTAAAAGTAGTCTGAATTTATTTCACACAAAAATGTCTGAGTTCACCTAAAGTGTCTAAAATTCAGAGCTTGACTGTGAACTGTTCTTTGTTCTGTATCGTTGCATTCCTGAGCGCAGACGTGTTTAATACGTGTTTCTCAGTGTTTGAGTTCAGAGTGTGTGAGTGTGTGTGTGACGGCATCTGTTTGCTCAGTGCTTAGTCTGTATTTGCCATTAAGTCCTTCATCTCCATGGATCAGCAGCTCATGAAGTGATGTGGACGTGATGTTTCTTTAACAAACATGCTGCTGTATTGATTAGTTTATGCTGCTGACCATCTGCATACTGGCCTCTCTGCAGTGGAACGTAGATGAGGTGTAACTAAGCAAAACCCAACCACAAAAACATAAACACCTGTTTCTTATTAGTGGTGTTCAAGCAGCACTATTACTGTTGCACACATTTAAACATTGCATCTTTTTCAGAAAAAGTAAAAATCTCAGAAACAAACACTTGTAACCTTGTGTGCAAACACACAAGCGTCTCAAGAACACAGGGCACTTCTTCAGTCTCATGCAAAATTAATTGTGTCTGGATTTGTGTGAGTTCACAGGAGGGTCTCTGGCAGCCCGCCAGACACATTCCGTCAGAAACACGGCTCTTCTAGAACCCTTCCTCTTTATTCAGTGGATATTTTGTTATGCATGCACTCTTGGAGGGATAATTCAACTAAAAATGAACATTCTGTCATCATTTACTCACCTTTATGTGCTCTTAACCTATTTGAGTTTCTAGTCTTTTGTAGAACACAAGGAGCTGTTTTAAAGAATGCTCAAGCCTGCAACCTGACTGAGATCATTTTATTTACCTCAAGGCTGCTTTATTCAATAATTTGATGGATTAACTTATTTTTGCATAACCTCACTCTTAAAATGCTTTTAGGCTTATTCAAAAGATCTTTCCATTTTTAAGAAGATGTGCAGGTTGTACGGGGAGTGAAATCAGCCCCCTACAGTCAGTCAGTTAGAGGATCGCTGAGCACACATTCAGAATCTCTGGTAATGTTTGTCAAAGTTCATGCTGTTTTAATTAAGTTTATTAATGCCTGCTGAATCACTGCTGGGCTGATGAACAAACTTACTGCAAAACCTTTAGAATAGAAATGCTGTGGCATTCACTGACAGTGTATTAGCAACTGCATAGCAACACATTAGCAACCACACAAAACTGCCCACAACATCCTAACAACTGCATATCAACACTCTGGCAACTACCCACAATGCTTTATCAACTGTATAGCAATGCCCTTGAAACCACCTATGTGCCTAGCAATGAACCGGCAACCACACACAATGCCCTGCTTATAAACTACCTGGAAACTGCATACCAACACCCTGGCAATTGTATAGCAATGCTCTGACAACCAACCTCCAACACCCTGGCAATAAGAATGGCTTATCAACTGCTCATTCACAAATTGGTAACCACTCATGACCTAGCAATAGTAACCACCCAAAGCAACTAGGCCTACATAGCAAAACTTTGGCAACCCTTGCAACCAACCACTAATATCAACTCAGCAACTGCATAGCAACACCCTGGTAGCCACTCACAATGTCCTAGCAACTGCATAGCAATGCCCTGGCAAAATCCCATAGCAACAGAAATTTGCATAGAAACGCCCTGGCAAACTACCTCCAACACACTGCCAACTGCACAGCAATGCCTTAGCAACAGCTCATAAACTACTTGGCAACCACTCATAATGACCTAGCAACTGCGTAGTAATGCCTTGGCAACTACACCCTGGAACCGACCACAAACACCAACCTAGCAACTGCATAGCAACACCTTGACAACCACCAGCAATGCCTTAGTAACTGCATAGCGCATCTGTAGCAACACCCTGGCAACCAACAACAATGCCCTAGCAACTGCATAGCAACACCTTGACAACCACCAGCAATGCCTTAGTAACTGCATAGCACATGTATAGCAACACCCTGGCAACCAACCACCCATATCAAACTAGGAACTGTATATGAATGCCCTGACAATAACCCACAGTACTTTTAGCAACTGCATAGCAACACCCTGACAACAACCCACAAGGCTTTAGCAACTGCATAGTAGCTATTTGGCAACTGCATAGCAGCACCCTGGCAACCAACCACCAACATTTTGTATGTAGCTGTGCCGCAGCCAAAAAAAAAACGTTTATTTTTCAGACCGATTCTGACCAATGCAAACTTTGTGTAAAAATTGGATTTTTTTCCCCAAAAACTACAAGCAGAAAACAAATGAGCCTGTGGCTGTCAGGAAGCGTTTGATGGCAGAATGTGGTCAGAGTTGAGCTGCTGCTGGAAAACATTGAGAGCAGGAGACTTTAGCAAACGGCTCCATTGGCCCTCCTTTAATCTCATTATCGTCTAGGAGAAGCTGCTCAGATCGGACAGAGATCTCATTTGTGATTTTGCTTTCCTACATGAGATTGTGGGTAAATGATGTTACCCTGCTGGAGGCCATTGAGTTCAGTAGAAGACCTGAGTGTTTGAAGATTTGCGATCAGACTGTGTGTGTGTATGTGAGTACGTAGAATATACAGTAAATGATGTTTGGGAATAGAAGTTTTCTCTGGCAAAATTAGCCTTTTGGTTTAGTTGAGCACCTTTATTTTCTATGTGCGGGTTACGGTGAAGATCAGCAGTGCTGTGGGAAGTTTTGATCTTAATTTATTATGTAACAATTTGGAAATTCAGCACCTTTTTATGAGCAGCAAGAGCTTTATTCACACACATCATATGTAAGTGCTACATAAACCATGTTTTTGTGATGTTCATCATGAGCATACCTGCAGCACAAGAGCTGGAAAAACTACCAACTGAATTAAAAGAATGAAAATATGAAAAGTAATGATGGTTTCTCTTAAGACTTAAAACTTAAAACTAGTTTGATACCTTTTAACCCTGGATTAAGCAATTTCACGCGTAACTGTTAAAAAACCTTTACAATGAAAAATCAAACAATAAATAAGATTGTGAAATAACACTTATTTTTTTATAATAATTAAAATATTTAAATCAAGATTGCAGTTGTTTTCCTTTAAAATCCTGAATTGTATTTGTAGTAATGCTGTGTGAGTGTGTTTCAGCACTGTTTCAGCACTGGACAGCTCCTGCTGTCTCCTTTTTACTGAATCCTGCTCCAGAGACTGTTTACACTCATAGAACGTGTTTGTGTTAATATTAATGACTGTTTCTCGGGCTTCTGTAATGCTTTTATCTTGCTAATGTATTTACATGAATAACATACAGTATATTTACATGTCAGATCTTCATAACTATTATTTGTTGAGCTGAGACAGATGTTTAGCATCACTCCTGGATGATTCCGTGTTGGAGGTTTGCACGGGTGAAGCTTGATGTTGATGTAATCTAATATACTAGATTAAGGCATGTTATTAAATAAATTTGTCATAATTTGACTTGCATTACAGAATATACATGAAGTAGTTGTGCTTCATCTTCAGAAAATTATAATAGAAATGCAGTTTGTTTTTATTTTTTGCAGAGGATAATATAAAGAAATTAATTGACTTCAAAGCTAGAGCTCTTGGGTCTGGGAAAAGCATTGCACTGAAACAAAGCATAGCATTTATGATCCTTGGAGGTCTTTTACTTGCATTCCTAATGCCTTTCACTAATGTAAATCCCCTCTCACAGGAAAAGAAACCTGCTATTATTCTCCAGCATCTCTCTCTTTAATTGTATGTCGGTCTGCAGGAGGTCTTTCCCAGCCCCCCTCGACAGTCCTCCATAGACATGTAATGGGCAGTTAAAGAGAGAGAAACAGTCAAACAAAGGAAGGCTCTCTGTTTCTTTGTGTTTATCGTCCGTTCTCGTCGTGTGACACGCAGACAGGCGCTGATGTGAAGCACATTCAAGCATGTTTGACTTGAAAGAAAGTGATAGAATTTGTTTTATACCACAGTGACATGTCTCTCTTCTGCAATGTGATATCTGTATGTTTATGTGATATTAATAATGTGATATTAAATAAAAAAGATAAGATCAGTGTAAAAATGTTTTATCAGGCAGCCTGTAAATTCACTGGATCTATTCTAAATTATTGATTAGAACTAAACCAGCCTGAATATATTACTTTGCATGGATGAAAGGGGTAAGATCAAATAGAAAAACAAATATATAATAGTGTATATATTAATAGTGATTTTTGTTTTTTGTGTCTTTACTGAATGATTTTTAGTGCCAGATATTCTTTACTTAAATTGAAATCACTCATTTCGAAATGATTTGAAATGAATTACTTAAATTAATTAAAATAATTGATAATAGATTAACTAGAAATGTTGAATATTTATTAATAATTAAAAATATTTTTATTAATAATCTTAGTTGTTTTTCCTCTAAAACCCTATTTGTTACATTAAAAAAACGTATATGGTCTTTATTTACAATTAATAAGTAAAAGTTGAAAATAAGTTGAAAATAGTCAAATCAAAAATAAGTAACTTTGCAATAATATTTAATATTTAAAATATTTGCTATTAATAACATTACAGTTGTTTTGCTTGTAAAATCATATTTTGTTTATTTGAAATTTATATTTTTAACGCCAGTTATTCTTTATTTAGAATGAACAATTAAAAGAAATTGAAATAATTACTAAAAATTATTTACTATCCTACAGTTGTTTCCCCTATAAAGTCATATTTTCGACATTAAAATGCATATAATTGCTACTTTTTCTTTATTTAAAATAGAAAAATAAATAAATTAAAATAATCTGTAATAGTCAAATAAAAAACAATAACAATTATTTAAAAAATATTTTAATTAATAATTTTGCAGTTGTTATTTCTATAAAACCTATTTTGTCCATCTGTTAAAAAAATAGCATATTTCCTAACCTTTATGGTATGGAATAATGTGTTTGTTTTTCTGCAGACCTTAAAACACTGCAACAGAAATGTGTTATATGCAATGTCTCAGCACCACCGCCGTGTGTGAACCCATATCCATATGCAAAACACAATCAAGTGTTTTTTCTCCTCCACGGTTAGTTTGAGTCTCCCGGTATGCTGGAGTAACCATGGCAACCAGACAGCCGGTTAACCCTGGCATTGCTCGTGAAGCCTGTGATGAAGCTCCGCAGGCTCATATACAGCACACAGACAGCTATGTTTGTTAGTTATGGCTCTGGATATTGGTGATTCTCTCTCTCTTTGGGTTACCCAGTTGACAGGCTTTTGGCTCGGAGCTTCATTATTTCATGTCTCTTCTCCTTTAGAGATGATTCTTGTCTTTGGGTGCTGTGCTCAGCTTTGCTAAAGTCCTACATTAATTGGCCGTGAAGCGCTGATGGCCACTGGCGAGACTTTGATCTGTTTGTTTCTCTGTAAAGACGCCCAACGCAGTTTTCTGTGTTGAATTGGCTCCAGCTGAGTTGAGAGAAAAACTGCTTAATTGATCTGCGTTTCACATTACACTGTAAAAAGTAAAGGTTCCTGGAGGCACCTTTTGGGATTCTTCACTTTGCCATGGCGACAGAACCCTTTGTGGAACCTCTAGGTACCCTTTCAAAAGGGGTGGTTCTCTGAGGAGCTTTAATGGTTCCTGGAGGAACCATTTAATTAAGAATGGTCAGGAACCACCTTCGAGCCACCATTTTTGAAATTTCAGTTCTTTAATATATGCCAACCTATGGAAATTTACACAGGCCATTTTGAGAAATTGATAAGCCACAGGACATCTGTATGTAGCTTAATCATCTCCTCCTGAATACCCAACAGATACAAGAGAAACATGTGACGTTTCTCCAAAAGAGTTTCGAGAGAAGCGCGCACAAAATCGCTTTGTCCATTCATCTCCTCATCTCGCCAGCCTATCAGATCCATCTTTCCCACTATAAATCGACCCATCTCCTCCCCTTCCGCATCTCTTCTTTCTTTTGCATGATCTCGCTCTATCAGACAGCTACCTAAACGACGACTACTCATCCGAGCTCGATCAGGACCCAGTTCTGCTTCCAGCCCCAACCAGCTTCAAGCCAGTCTGCCTGAATTCCTACGGGTGTCCGTGGCCCCACCCAAGGCCGCTAGCTCTCGCACTCCGATCCATTCTTCTCCATCTGCCAAAACAACCCATGCGAAAGAATCCACGCTAACTTACCCATTTCATGCCGGCTTCCTCCTTCTTCCCCCGTCCCGGACGCCGAGCCAAGCCCACGGTTGCCATTTCAATCCCAAACAGCTAATCCAGCGTGCAGTTTCCAGTCGCTGTCAGATGACGTCATACGTAATCCGCGCATTCATTACGTCAGCACGGCGCAATATTTCCCTTCCCTGTGGTCACGTAATGTTTTTTATCGCACCCAGTTCTCATTTTTATAGTTTCATTGATATTTCTAGCATGAAGCTTTTGTTGTCAGAAACAGGACAAATATAAATAGTGATGTGAATGTAGCCTTTGTTACCAGAACTTCTGCCAAAGCTGTGGTTTTTCCCCATCCCTCCCCGCCTCAGAAGAGGCCGTTTCCCTCCCCGCCTTGGACTAGGCCGTGTACCTGTCACCTCAGACTAGGCTGTTTGCAGGTCGCCTCAGCCGAGGCCGTTGACCCGTAGCTTAGACTAGGCTGTTTACAGGTCACCTCAACCAAGGTAGTTACCCCCCCGCTTTGGTCTAAGCCGTGTACCTTTTGCTTCAGACTGGGCCGTTTGCGGGTCGCCGATGCCTTTGTCCTGTTGCCTTAAGACTGGGCCGTGTACAGGTCGCCTCAGCCAAGGCCGTTACCCTCCCTGCCCGGACAAGGCCGTTTAACTCGACGCCTCAAACGAGGCCGTTACCCTCCCCGCCTGTACAAGGCTGTTTAACTCGCCGCCTCAGACGAGGCCATTACCCTCCCCGCCCAGACAAGGCCATTTAACTCGCCACCTCAGTCGAGGCCATTTTTCCCTCTTTACCCCAATTTTATTGTCTGAATTTCTCATTCCTTTCATTATATCGTACTAACTCATGTTTCTGCTTGCAGGTCGCCGGGGCTCCATTCCGGCCCGGTGACCTCCGCCGTTGCTCCCGCCTCAAGAGGCTAATCAGGCCTCGCCCCCTCCCCCAAACAAATGCATGGACTGCCCAATACCCTTGCCACTCGTCCAGCATCCTTTCCTCCCCCGGACAGCACGCCAAATCTGCAAACATTTTTACGATTGATTGAGAAAGCGTGAACTTTTGAAGTGACGTTTCTCCAAACGAGTTTCGAGAGAAGCGCGCACGAAATCGGTTTGTCCATTCATCTCCTCATTTCGCCAGCCTATCAGATCCATCCTTCCCACTATAAATAGAGCCATCTCCTCCCCTTCCGCATCTCGTCTTTCTTTTGCATCCCTCCTCCGCCCCTCCTCCGCCAGTTCTCGCGCTTTCCTTACGGGGGGGCATGCAGGGTCCGAGCGGGACGCCGAGCTCTGCCCTCGCTAGGGTTCAAATCACTAGAGCCGTCCACCCAGCTCGCCCCCCGGACAGCACACCAAATCTGCTGACATTTTTACGATTGATTGAGGAAGTGCGAACTCTTGAAATTTAGGTGCAAACTCTGCATTACATGTGAGGTTGGTAGATATTATTTATTAATTTACTGTATCAGTGCTGTACCATGTAGATTCAGTGACCCGCGCACAATTTACCTCTATTATGGATTTTTTGAAAATGACCTTTTATGCATTGTTTAACAAATTCAAGTGAAAATTCCTGCAGTTTTAAATCTGAAAGTGCACAGTCTATAAAGTTATTGTCTCTGGAAAGAAAGGCGACTCTGAATCATTTAAACAAGTAATTTTTTACAACAAATCCCAATCTGTTTCATGCTGACGTCAACAGCAAACATTAGCATATTGCCCACCCACTTGTTGCACAGGTGCGCAGACCTGGCAAAATGTCTTTTTAGAAGGAAAATGCAAATGTATTTCTTTGCCATAATGCTGTACACAAAGTAGCAGTGCGCTTAAGTACATCGTAGACCTATTGAAACAAATGGAACTATGATCAACTTAAGCTTATGATGCTTTTGGGAAACGCAGCCCAGAATGAATTGTTTGGGAGTCGTTGAGCAAATAAAACTGCATATTATAAAGAAATTAAAGTTTTTTTGACTGTGCATGCAAGTCAATCTGTTGCTGGGTAATCCCAAAACCAAAATATTAGCCATTCATTACCCATAATAGAGGTACCTAATTAGCTTTTATCGAAAGTGGCCATTTTCTACGGTGGCCGAGAGAGCTCAATGCGCTGCAACTTAAGAAAACACATGCAAACAGAACAAACAAATGCAAACTGCAAGTTCTCACAACCAACCAAACACAGAACCGTTCTGCAAACACAGAAACTTCTTCCTCACTTCGAGGTCCTCCTGAAACATTTCCGTTGTGGTCTGTGCTATTTGCAGCGCGTTTCTGTGTTTGGTTGCGTTGCGAGAATTTGTGTTGTCAAAATGATGAAGATTTTTTCTTAATGTGTTGTAATTTTTTTCCGTTTGCATGTGTTTTTTTTCTGCTTTTCTACCCACCTCTGAACAATATAAACACACACACAGGCAATTGCAGGTACTGTACAGGTATTTATTGCACAAACTAATCATAAACAAGCAGTATAAAAACATTACAAACAAGTCGTGTCACATTCCAAGTCTTCTGAAGCCATACAAAGTGTTTATGTGAAGAAGAGAGTAAAACACAAGGTTTTAATCACTAAAAATGTCCCGCTCCGTTCACGCGCTGTCATTAACTGTCATCTCATTCAGGAAACATACTCCAGTCCCATAGCATGACACAATCGGTCACAAGATACTCAAGAGCCAATAGTATTTCACTACAGCATGATGCAATCAATCACGAGACACGCAAGAGCCAATGACAACCAACTTTGACGTAAGGATTCTTTAAGCAGCGTTTTTTGAATTCGCGCACAGACAGAAAGTACACTGAAGACGGGGACAGCGGCCACGTCTATTCCTCTCACAAATCAATCGTTTTGCATCAGAAGACTTGGGAAATTAATATATTTCAAATAAATGATGACGGTGGTTGTATCTAGCTGCTATTTCTTGTGTTTTATTAACAGATAGGTTTAGGAGCAGGGTTGGGTTACGTGCTCATAAATGTGTACATAATTTCATTTAAATAAAACTGTTTTGACTGTTTACTATGAAAAATCACACCCCTATATATATGCAATAATTTCAATGTTTTTACCCAATATATCTTTTATGACGATAAAAAAAATATATATATATTCATTATAATTCAGACAGTTATATTAATTCATTATAAATCAGACAGTTATATTGAAAGGAACAAAATTGCGATTGAGTTGCTGAAATGCTACAAATAACGAATGGACTTTAAACATTAAATAAGTACTATTTTCTAGCATTTATACCTTTAATAAAACACCTTGTTAATGTAATGTGGTTTAGTCTACATGTACCTCAGGCACTAATTTAAAGGTCTACAGTCTATATCTGTCAGTCTTATGAAATATTATTTTGTTGATACATTGCCCATTCAGTACTGCTGTCTGATCTAATACTGCACTGTCTTCAAATGTCTGGATACACCGTACCTCAGCACTGCTTTTATGAGTTTGAATGACTTCATAGGAACTGACTCTCATTAACTGGGTTTTCCCACATCCAGCAGAAGTTCAGAGATCTCTAAAGGAATATGGCAAATGTACATGGAAAAATACAAAGGCATGTCTGTGACTGCAAACTTCATTTATTGGCTTTCTCCATAGGTTTCTCCAAGGCATGTTCATAGCTAATGGAAAAGGTATATGTGAAACCTTTGGATTTACACGTAATATTCAGGAATGTCACATAAATAAATATGACTTTTTTGAAAAAATGATAAAGAATTCTTTGATTAAAAATCCAGGTAAGTTCAGTTCTTGTGAGACATGACCTGCATCATTTTATCTGGAGGTTCATGGAAACACACCCAGCATTCCAACACGTGAGTGTTTGTGTAGCAGAGCAGATGATCTGTGGGCAGTGGAGATGCAGGAGGTCAGAATGGACTTTTGATGACTTTCTGCTGGGCTCAAGCATTTTAAAATTAAAACATTTTAAATGATGGAACCAGTCAGCAATTTCCTACTGCAAGAACAGTATTTATTTATTTTAGTGCCGTTAAAAGATTAATCACAATTTATCGCATCCAAAATAAACATTTTTGTTTGCATAATATATATGTTTATTCTGTGTCTATTTATTATGGCATCTCGCTTCTCAGCGGCCAGAGAGGCTCGGAGACAGAATTTCAAAACGAAGAACATTTAATAAACACAGGGAACTGACAAAGGTTAGAACGATCCACATTCATATACCGACTGACACTGAACACTAGACAGAGCGTGATTTAAATACAAGGACTACAGTAATCAAGACAAAACACAAGACACCTGGTAGACGCGGCTGGCAGAGGATCAAACACTAACGAACAGTGCGGGGTTAACAATGAGGGAGAACACAAGGGAAAGAGAATGAAAACAAAAACACAAGGAGCACGTGGGACATGACCAAAACATAAACACAGACAACACATGACAGCATGACAGATCCCCCCCCTTAGTCCATGGGAGGGTGGTGGAGTGGAGGCGGAACAGTACTTAGTGCAGGGTGAGGGATGGCTGGGTGTCAGGGAGGTACACAGAGCAGAGTCTCAGGAGGCCTCCCGGACAATATGCAGTACATAATGATCCAGGGCGTATTCGGACCCTGGGCAGGCCACGGAGGATCAGGCCCTTCGGCGGATCAGGCCACAGCGGATCTGGACCAATGGCAGGCTCTGGAGGATCGCCTGTACCGACCCTGGGTCATCAGGTGTTTCTGGGAAGGAGTGGTCTCTCCGGACTGGCTCATGCAGACTTGGAACCGCGAGGATTTCACACATCACTCCTGGCCACAAAACTGAAACCGACACTTCATACGGCTCCTCGGACTGTGAAACGGGGCTGGCACCCAACTGATACGAACTGGGAACTGCAAGGATTTCACACGGCACTCCTGGCTGCGAAACTGGAACTGACCTAGATTTATCTCCACACTCCTCCTCTCGAGTGTGAAGTTGCGGATTGGGATCGGTGAGGGTTTTCACACGGCACTCCTGGCCGCGAAACCGAAACTGAACACCGCTCTTTGGACCGTGACTCGGAGCTGAGACCCGGCTGATGCGGACTGGGAACCGCAAGGATTTCACACAGCACTCCTGGCCGTGAAATTGAAACTGAAACTGAACACGGCTCTCCTGGCCGCAAAGGTGTGGTGTGAGAAAGTTCTGATCTCAGGTAGTGAAGTGGTAGCGGGACATGGCTGAAATCCTGCCCGTGCCCGGAATGTCATCAGATCCGGGAGTGCATCCTGAAGAAAGCAGGCTCCTTCCCGGAAAAGCTGCACTATTTCCAGGTCACCGAGGCCCGACCATTCCTCGATCTGGCGGAACTCGATGATGTAGTCCTCAAATGCCAGGCCCCGCCGAATCAGCTCCGCCAGCTGAGGCGGCTGGCAGAGGATCAAACACTAATGAACAGGGCGGGGGTTACCAATGAGGGAGAACACGAGGAAAAGTGAATGAAAACTAAAACACAAGAAGTCTATGTATGAAGCATGTATGTCTATATCATATAATTTATATTATAAATAAATATATTTAATATCTATAAAAGAACATATATTTTACAAAATACACATATACATGCATGTGTGTACACATACATATATTATGTAAACAAAAAAGTTTATTTCGGATGTGATTAATCACAATTGTTAGTTTGACAGCACTATATATTTATTTTTACTTCTGTTAGAATGGTATTTAAGTCTAGAGACAACATAGATATGAAAAATGATATATGAACAATCTTGGAAATGAAAAATTACAGTTTGCAATTCTAGTGCCACTTCTTTTTTTCTTTTATATGAGTTGTAATAAATATTTCCATCACATTTCAGATTCTGAGCTGTTCACTGTGCACATGTTTAATAGCATGCTGTAATAGCAGCAATGGAAACAGTATTACAAAAAAACACAAATAATCAACATGATGTGAAAGCTGCAAGTTTGCAATGAACAAATTCATCATTTCAAATGTTTTTAACTTCAAACCTAAAATACTCTATTTGTTTCCGGAATAAACTGTTAACTTCTTTGACTTGCTAAGGTGAATTTCACACTTTATAACTGGAAGGTATAGAGAACTTTGAGCTCATTCCAAACTTTCTGAATTTGATGTTTTGTTTACTATTAAATTAAGATAAAAAACATCACTAAAGTCTACAAGTAATTCACATAATTCCATACATTTCTCAAATATAGAATATGTGCACTTCTAAGAAACAAATCCATCAAACCCATGCTTCCAGCTAAAATAATGAATAAATAAGTTCTCTAATGTTTCTTTCTTCAGAGAAAAAACAATCTTATCTAAATCAGGAGAGCAATGTGCCCTGATCAAGCATCAGTTACACAATTTGTCTTTGTATTTTCATGTGAGAGGACAATGGACTTTTTTCTATTATTGAAGGATGCATTGTTATGAATTATGAACTGGTATTGGTATTGATTTAAAGTTATACCGTCTTAATTAAACTGCTTACACACAAAATCTTTACTGAACCACAATATGATAATTCTCAGCCTTTGACTCAATTTACAATTCAATTCTCTATATAACACACAACAATTTAACAGGAATTAATATTATGGTTAATATAACGTTTATGCACATGTTTGCTTTTGAGATGTTTTTGTGATGTTTTGAATGCAATGCTCCATTTTGTCAGAGATTTTTTGTTGTTTTAAGCATTTTGTGTGTGCAGTAAAGAAAAAAACAAACAAACAAACAAACAAAGTTTTGAAAATGTGTGTAAGCATTTGAAAAAACGATGAAGTAAAACAACTCTCTCTTCTGTATTCTTATCAACTTCTGCCTGATATCTATTGCATAGTCTTTTTTTCTCCCCCAAATCTCCTATTCGAAAATATCTAAAAAGTTTCCAAGCACCCTCAGCCACTGCGATGTTAGGTAAAGCAGATGTACCATACTATGACAAACAGCAAAGGGCGCTATTGCACCATATTTATTGACGCCTGATCAAAACAGTGGGAAACAGCTGGAAACAAAGAACAATTTGTGTGGAAAATGTATTTATGAAAGTATCACCTTTCAATATGATCATATTCATATTTAGTATATATATACAAAAAAAAAAAATTGTTAGCAAGTTAGTGCTGTCCTAAATGTGTTGTTATACATTCTTATGCCTGTCATTCACCAGTAGATGGCAAAGTTTAGTGTGCTACAAGAAAACAGAACTAAATTAGAGGTCAAAGAAAGGTCAGCAACAGCAGCTCCTGATTACTGATATAAGAACACTGACTCACATGTTTGCACATGTGAACTTGAAGCTCATATTTGATCTAGAGTGAAGCCAAGATCAGATTATTTTATTGTCTAGTGGTTTGGAGCATAAGGTATGTCATTATTTATTAATGTGTTTCTGATATATGACTCTCATGTGTTCCTCCTGGAGCCACACACACACACACACACACACACAAATGGATGATGGTGTCCTGTGGCTGTGACAGGTGGGTAAAGGCTTTAGAGTTGTCTTGCTGTCTCCCACATGGCATGTTATTGAGATTAAAATAAGACGGATATGCACAAAAACAACATTAAAGTTAATTCAATTAATATTAATATAAGTCTTTTTCACACAGTAATTATTAATGAATAGCTTTTATGCTTAATATTTATTTATTTGCCACTGGCCAGCAACATGTCATCTCTCGTTTCTCCTCATCTTCACTTTGACTCCAAAAGAATAGCTCCTGCTCTGCAAAACTGGAGCAAATAGTTTCGCATGAATTTAATGCTTAGTTTTTTTATTGTAAGTGCAAAAATCTTTTACAGTTAAATCTCCCTTTAGACTACCTGACAGTTGGAAGAGAGATAGAGGGAGAAAGAGACACCGTAATTAACTGCTTTTACGACTGGAGCCATTAGCAGCGCAGCGCTGCATTAAAATTGCATCGGAATGGCTGGAGGCTGACAGGCTGCTTGAACAGTGGATACATCTGAATTCTGTTGGGGGTGGAGTGCTGATGGGTCATCACAAGCTCAAGTTTTTGAACTGAAGGTGAGGAGACAGCCTGCTCTCTTTGAGATGTTTTAAGTATTTAGGTTACAGTCACAAAAGGGGATGAGACTGTATGAGTGCCGTCATAGAATCCTCTGTCTCTAGCTCTCACCCTACCACTGTCCAATGGAATTCAATTATTATTTTATTATCATTATCTTCACACTGAGGCCTGGACATGGAGAAAGTGTTCAATACACCACGAGTTAACAAGCATATTATGTTTATTTAAACAGTTATTTAAATTTATTCTTAAGAAAGTAAAGATGTACACTTAATATTATATGCACGCTCTCAGTATACTTTCGATATGCAGTATATATGTGGCCAAAATTATTAGAACACTATATTTCCACTAGCTAAAAGTCAGTTAGGCTTTAAGTCAGTTATGTCTATATCTTTTGTTGTAGTGTGTATTCATTATCAACTTACATAGAAATGCTGTAAGATGAGGATGCTGTCAAAAATAATGTCATTAATAGATTTTGTTTATCTATTAACTTCTATTAACTAAATTAATTCAAAATTTGGCGTGAGACAATCCTTTGTGTTTAAATCAGCTTTTGTCTTCGGTGCACTTGCTCATGTTTTTTTTCAGATAGCTTTGCAGGTAGGCCTCTTTGAAGGAAAAGTGAACAGGCAGTAATGCACTAAATTCAGATATCATTACAGAAGTTCAAGCCAAAATGTGCAGACTTGCCGAAATACACAGAGACACAGAGAGATCTATCATCACGGATCCTACGTTTTTCTGAATGGAGCAGTGAAAACGGAATTAAAGCTGAACTAAAGGGATGAAAAAGGGTGTCTTAACAGATGAAATGGTTGAATGAAGGTGACATTACCAATGACGACCACAGGGTGGCAACAAACATAACGCTGCGGTTACTCGCATGTTCACAGGAGCTTTGAAGTTGCCCGTGGATGTCATGTAGCAACATTGTGATGGGTGCACACATAACCATAAAAGTGCAGACCCCGACACACGAAAGCCCCGACGAGAGAACCGAGGAAAGTTGTCCGGGGCACGCAACTTATCCAGACCTCACGAAGAGATGACATCCTGCCGGAGAGACGCGCGCCACCTGAACTGCACGGTTTATTTTGTTGATTGAGAAAAGTTTCATGAAGAAATACAATGTTTATGAATGGGAGTTCTCTGAACAGCTCTGCACTGGACCCTAGCGAGCAAGCACTTGACCGGCCGCCCTGGGTCACTACTACTCTCGGGTGTTTCCTCATATTCACCATAGTGGTGGATATTTTAGGAAACCTGCTGGTGATTTTCTCCGTCTACAGAAACAAAAAACTTCGGAACGCAGGTGAGTTGCGTGCGCGATCTTGCACAGGTTTGACATGCGTGTCACATTTTTTTTTCACATTACCTGCTAAAATGTTGCGTTTGAGCCGCGAAGACAAGAGGATACGCGGAACAACAGCACTGACAGGAATCAGAAAGAGCGCGCAAGCATCTCTGATGTACGCACACGTTTCATGTTTCCTTGAAAACGCATCGCGAGTGTTGTTTCGAAATCTGTACACCGATACTATGTTGAATACACGATAATATGTTGAAGAATAAGTTTCAAATACAACCAAATTGCATTTTAAATGTGTGCGTGTTTTTACGCAGGACTGTTTGCAAAAGTACTATTATAAGGAACAGAAATACTAACAAAAAATAAACATTGTTTATCAAATGAAATATTGATTTGGCTGATTCTACACTGTACATTCATGCTACAGTGTAATTTTAAATACATAGTACCAATTAACGACATGTACTTAATGTTGAATAACTTGTAAACACACCTGGTTAATAATATAATGACTGCGTTATGGACAATGGATATCATGTTTTGTAGATACTTTTTGTTTTTAAATTTGTATCACTCCTGTTTTAATACGAACTCAAGAGGTGCTATTAGTAAGATAAGTCATAATGTAATAAATGGGATAGTATGATTTCTATTGTAACAAATATGTACTGCACAATCGCTAAACAAGATATGATTTCAGTAGCTATATTTCAGATTTCACATTTTGCACTCTTCAGCATATTTGAGTGATTTTTAGATCATGCCTGAAAACAGAAGAAGCAACTTCTACAGTATTTATATTTGGAAAGCTGTCAAAGTTTTAGGTGGTGTTGCAAAATTGTAAAAAATAACAAGCTAGAAACTTGAGCTGGTCTGTGAAAGGTTGCAGGTTTGAACCTCATAGAAGGCAATCCATGGGCCATCATCACTGAACCCCTCCGCAAAGGACACAACCCTAAACTGTTTGCTCCAGTCTTGTGATTCTTCCTGTGTAAGTTCTCGTCCTCAGACAGAGTATATAAATTGTGTGTGTCTGTGTGTGTGTATGTGTGTCTCTGTAAAAAAATATTTAGTGCTGAACGAGTTAAATGAATTATTTTGGGGACTCCATGTCTGTGGTCTGTCAGCTGCTGTGCTTTAGGTCTTCCCTCTCTTTTGTTGTTTCATCCTGTGAGATTGTCTAGGCACATATCCGAGCTTTAAGCTCTGATCTAAACACAGAGAGACTGTTTGGTTCTATTAGGGACTATGAACACGTTCGTTGGATTTGATTGACGTGCTGTGCCGGATATATGGCAGTTTATTTTGGCATTCATCTGTCCACATCAGTATGATGTGCCATGGGATTGTGTTTCTTGTCCTGTCAATCACAGAGTGGGAAAACAACACACGAACAGGAAACCTGTCCAAAAACTGAATATTAGTAGATAAGTACTGGGAAACGTGACTCATATAGACTCGTTAGAAAAACAGCAGACTCAATTTAATTAAGCTTTGACCCACATTGTGGATCTTGACATTTTTCCAAGGATCTCATTATAAATGTGTGTTGGGAGCGCGGACATCTGGGACATAGGGAAGTTTATGGAAAGAGCGCGAGGAAGATCTGCGCGCTCATGTTTGTCCTGCTCGCGTGCGGGTGGGAGGATGTTCCAATGTCAAGTTCACGCGCTTCCCACTGTCAGTTCCCGTGCGCCTTTGCGCTGACCGCTCTTGCCGCATGTGCGTCTCTAGTTCACCAAGGGAACATGTGATTCATGCTTTCATTCATTTGGAATGACACTTTTAATCCTCTATTTAATTTTAATCCACAACAATCAAACGAATCAAATATACCCGTGCTTACGCAATGCATGATATGACATCGATAAACCCTTGTGCCACAGACACAGCAAACGCGCGCATTTGTTATTGCATTTATATTTACTTCTTGAGTTATTTATTAGTAACCGTAAATAATTTACTATTTGAGAAGCCATCCAGATGCTGTTTTACTAGAATCCAGTGATGAAACTAGATTAGTAGTGAGTGATAACCTACACATTTTAAGAGGTCAATAAATCAAATACAAATTGATATGTTAATTTTTTGGTATGTAAAATCAAAAGGTTACAAAGAGTACTTTATATACAGGAGTAATAATGTAGTTTGTCAAATAGAGCTCATGTCTTTTTTTAATTATACTAAAAACGTGACATTAGCTCCCTATTTGACTTTTTTTTATTTGGTTGATAACACAACTTATTTATAAATGTCAGTCGCTGTTCTCATTTATTGTGGAATGTCTCACTTAAAGATGATGTTTGTATGTTGGAGTCACACCTGGTTTTTGTCTTGCAGCCCAGTGGTAAACGGAGCAGGACAAAACAGGGGCAAAATTTTACAATGGACTCCTCTGGCCACTCTGCACCTGCTGGGCTGGCTTGACATCTGAAGAGATGTACAACACACACACACTCACACACACACACACACACACACACACACACACACACACACACACAATGAACAATTACCACAAGGACAGCTGAGGCTCCAATCACAAAGTCCCTCCTTGAAATTCAGAATGAACGAAGCAGCCACCACAACTGCTGGACATATGGCTGTCCTCTAGTGCCAGATGAATGAGTGACAGTGTGTGCTGGGGGAGGAGTGCTGTCCCGTGGCCTGTGCGATTGCAGTGCTCACCCATAATCTGGGACGTCTCTCTCTCTCGAGTCATTGTACGTGTAGCAGGCGACCAGAGCCTTGTTTTTAGGTCAGAAGAGGATGTGTGTGGTGCGTCTAGTTGCGGAGAGCTCTTACTGTATGCAACCCACAGGCTTTAGCACCCAGCTCAGGTTTACATTAGAGTGGTATTTGTTCAATTGGTGCTGCTGTTCACAAACACACTTTTACCTCTGTTGAGTGAGTGTGAGGACAATGTAGTGCCATTTAGATGTAGATGCTTTTTTAGTCTTTTTTACAACCTCTAGTGCCAGTGTTTTTAATGCACGTAATTGATGTCGGATACATGCAGACAGACAGCTTTTTAGTCTTTTTTTACAACCTCTAGTGCCAGTGTTTTTAATGCACGTAATTTATGTCGGATACATGTAGTCAGTACATTTTTTTTATGATTTTGAAAGAAGTCTCTTATGCCTATCAATGCATTGATTTGATAAAAAGATAAAACTGCAATATTGTGAAATTGTGCTGTGCTATGTGGTGTTTTTTGAAAAGTGTCAGCAATACATAAATACCCAAATGATACATTTTGAAACCGTTTTTTTGGTGAATTTGAAGTACATAGCTTTTATTTTGATCTTTTATCTTTTGTTGCATTCTTTGTCTTTACTGACCCGTTTGACCATTTTATTGCATATTTGCTGAATAAAAGTATTTTTATTTATTGTTTTTATTATTTTTTTCAACTGCTTTGGCTCAGAGACCTCCAGGTTAGAGAAGCTCATGCCAAGTGGTTTTAAAAGAATAGTTCACTTAAAAATTAAAATTCTGTCATAATTTACTATATTGATCCAAACCCGTATGATTTAGTTTTTTTCTGTTATAAACAAATAAAGATATTTTGACAGTAGCCATTGACTTCCATAATACATTTTTCTATATGTGGAAGTCAATGGCTGATGTCAACTGTTTGGTTACCAAGACTGTTCAAAATATCTTAAAGGTGTCATACAAAGCCAATTTTCCACAAGCTAATATGATTCTTTAGGGTCTTAATGGAAAGTTTGTAATATAGTTTGTTT
>JAUCMU010000139.1:157770-169924 GCA_032275025.1 Enteromius treurensis
GCAAATGGTTTTCCCTCCAGATCTTCCCACAGATTGGAGAGGTGAAGTGTTTTATTGTCCTGGTTTATAACTCGAGAAGTTCTCTGAGTTGTGTTCAGCAGGGAGATCAAAGCATCCTTACAGCAGTATAAGACATTTTGGTAGAGGGGAAAAAGACGGGCCAGGGCCGTGCTCGGGCCTAAATTTGAGGCCCTTGCAGGGCTCTAGTTACAATAGGTAACCGAGACGTTTCTATCAATGAAAACCTTGCTCCTGCTCACATTTGCCTCCAGACATTTTTCGGTCTACAAATTGTGCCTGGAGTTCTGGCCATCGGATTCCAAGGTAACTCTGAGGCCACTGCCCTTTTCGTGCCAAGGTTCCCACGACTCCATTCAGAGACCTAGTGTTGAACCTCCAAGTCACTGAGGCCGGAGGAAGGGGAATGCCCTTGAATTGTCCAGCCTCGATGCAACGAATCCTGTGAGAGCCGCTAGAGGGCTGGGGCCCCATGTGCGGTACCCGTTTAGGGCCCCATGTAGGTATTCCACGGTTAAGACCTAGAGCCATGTTTTCCCGGCAGTCTTGCCGTCCATGAGGGTTTCAATCACCTCTTATATTCCATATGCACTAAGATGATGTCATATGCGTGATCGTCATCGGACCTCCTACGGGAAGGCTGGACTTCCGTACGCCTTTCTGAGACGTCCCAGTGCGCCAGTTACTGATGGGTATTGCTTGTACAGTATCTTGAGCTGTACTTGTACTTGTGTGGTATCTTGTGGTGAGTCCTGGCCTAGAGGCCAAACACTGGGGCTTGAGAGACTCCCACACAACGCTGGATGGGGCAGCTTCCATGGCGCTTTGGGAGGGATCCCTATTCGACGGTAACCAACATAAATCGGAGTGACTGACTGAAAGAAGAAGGGAACGGAGATGGATCTGTGCCTTCGCTGGGTGGCCTTGTGACCTCAGCGCAAACCTAATGAGCGCTATATCCACTGCTTGTTTATACTCGCGCTGCGATCAGCTGCAGCTGGATGCTAATCAGCGCATGCCAGTTTAATTGGAGTTTAATCATACACCCGAAGTAGATTGGTCATCTCGAAGCAAGATTCCTATTCGTCGGTTGTTCTTCAGGGAACGAGCGTTACATACGTAACTGAGACGTTCATGCCTGTGTCATCTTTCTAGTATGTATAGCAAGTGCATACTAGACAGCAGGGCAGCTCGCTGGGTTTGAGAATGGTTCTTTTGTAAAAATTACTTTTTTTGACATTCATTTTAAGACATCCATTGCTTTTCTACCACAGCAATTTAATCAGCCATAAGTTAGTTCTCCTGCTGTTACAGGAAATTATATTTCAGTGCATTGAAACAAAACATTTGGGATTTAATTTGTCAGCTGCACAATGTGAACAAAAAAGGCTGTTCATTTAAAGATCAGACGTCACCTGTATGTTTAATTAAGGCTGTAATCAGTCTTAGTATTATTTATATGGTATTGTAGTATTTGAAAGATACAATTAAATAACTTTAAATAACTTAAACCTAATTTAAAACTAATTTAATTTTGTTAGTTGCCGAGACAACATTTCTACGCATTACACAAGTTAGTAATACCTGAAGTATTGACACATAGTTTTTTCTTTTTATATAGTTTTTTTTGTTTTCATTCATTTTAACTTGACTTTGTTTCAGTCTTTTGTTTTGTGTTTTTTCCATTTATTTTATTTTTCAATATCATTTTTTGTTTTGGTCGTTTTAAATTTTAGAAACAAACACATTTTATTTATGTTAGTTAGTAGCCAAGGCAACATTTCTAAATTTAATGACGTTTAAGTTTTTTATCTAATATTTTATTTGACTTTAGCTTTTTATTAGCTATTTCAATTTAACTAAAACTGGAATCCAAATGATTGATTTTTTTTTATTGTTTGTTATTTTTGTATTTTCACTTTTTGTTTTAGTTTGTCATTTTTATTGTTTATTTAAGTTTTAGTTTTAATAATTTTCAAATTTGAATCATTTTTTGTTCCTTTTTTTATTAGTTGCCCAGGCAACATTTACTGATTTTCATTTAAGTTTAAATGAAAAGTTTTTTTCTAATATTTTATATTTATTAATAATTCATCATTTTAAATAGTGAATAATAACAGCACTATCTGTTCTCAGAATGATTTGATCTACTGTAGTTTAGTCCAGTTTTCCTCTGTTTCTGTTTACAGTGTCATCAGGTATACGATGCCTATGTGTTTTCAAATCTATTCATATTTCAAAGGTCTTTATTATTTGATGAAATCACCTTAAGATTTGAGTCATTCATGAACCGATGGAGTTACACACTGACATTTGGTTCAGGTCACTAGTCTTTAAATGAGCAATAGTAATGATATTAACAGACAAAAGGCAAATAGCCTGAAGTCTTAAACAAGTAGATAAGAACTGAAGTCAAGTGAAGATGTAATAAGAGTCTGGCAGACGCTTCGCTGCTCTCTAGAGACAAAAAACAGATCAGAGGAATAAATCAGAAAACAACAACATCTAAATGCAGATGAACACGAGTGCTGATTGAATAACCCCACACAGACAGATTAATAATCATCAGAAAGATCTGGCAGTCTTTAACTAATCAGTCTCATTACTGAAAGCGTGTTTAGTCTCTACCTTGTTAGTGCTGATTATTTGCTTGAGGCAAACAGATGAAAAAAAGATTGATGTGTGATGATGATGGGAACAGAAATTACTCAAATTGAAATAAAAAATTAAGTTCAGTCGAAATGTATAAAATAAAAACTGAAAATGACAAAAGCGACAAAAAGATACAATTTAAAATAAAACAGACATTTAATTCAAAATATTCAACTTCAACTAAATTAATAAATATAGAATAGTATAGCCTGTAACAATACTAATGCAAAGTTTTAGTGAATTATTTATAAGATACTATTATAATAATTATTAATATTCTGAATAATCTTTTGGATTTTATTTTATTTATTGTTATTGCAAGTTTTAGTTTCTTTATTAGTTCTTTCGTCTTTTTTAGTAGTTTTGTATATACAATACGCAGACATATATTATGTAGACAAAAAAACTTGACAGCACTACTTTTTCATGTATATATATATATATATATATATATATATATAATTTTATTATTTATTTGAAATATTTCTATTGCAGTTTGTTTGTAATGATCACTAGCAGCACTGGTTGTTTTGTCTCTGTAGGACTGATGTCCTGGTGGAGCCCCTCATTGCTGCCCGGTCCTTCAACCGACCCTGATAAATTAATCACCTCCTTCCCGCACACAAGTTCAGTCATACCGACAACAGTCCTACCGAACGCCACAGGGGATGGGTCGAGTGACAGTCAGACCAGTCGACCCGCAAAGGACGGTTCATCGACGACGGCTGATTGGGTCGCGGTGACTGATATACCTGAGCAGAAAACCCAGACCCCTAAACCCAGAACCTCCGTCTCGACCGAGAACTTCTCTGGAGAGAGTCGAGTGCCTGAGTCGGAGGGCAGCTCATGGGGCGACACATACCTATCGTCCCAAACGCCGCTGATGGTGGAGACGACCAGCTCGGTGTCCTTCTCCACCGCTGTACAAGGCCTCGAGGCTCGTGGAGAGATCCAGTACAGACGCAGAAACAAGCCCAAGAGACTCAACCAGAGTCCCACTGAGACAACCACGAGCGTGACCACTCCCTCCGCCTCCATGTCCAGCACCGGAGACCATGCCACAACGCTCTTGACGTCTGCAGACCAGACTCAGACATCAAGCTTCATCACGACCATCCCCAGTAAAGCAGTGCAGGATCTGAGCAGCCCCGAGGCCGTCCAGAAGAACAGCTCCACCGGAGAAGGTAATCATTATCTTCATTAGGGTGATAAACAATATCATATCAAGAGTCAGCGTCTCATTTGAAAAAAACTACCATCAAAAACACACTGAAACTTAAAGAGAAAACCTAAATAAATGTTTGGTTTAACTTGAAGAAATTATGATAGAAAAATATTACTATTGATAAAAACTTAAGAAAACTACAATGCAATTTTTTTTTAAATTGCTATAAAAAATGCATCCAAAAATTCCAAGAGAAAACTTAAATAAAGTATGGTTTAACTTGAAGAACTATTAATATTCTATGCTAAAATCTTCTCAAAGTGTTAATAATAATAATTATAATATTTTTCAGAATGTCATACAAACTTTGTTTGTGGTCAATAAATTTGATTAAGATTGATTTCATAGTTTTATTATTCTTATTTATATAAAAACATTATGATTTTTTGTTAATTAACAATTTTTGATACATTTGTATTAAATCATAAAACACAGAAGCCTCAAAAAAATATTTTTCTTTTTTTTTTTACTTCAAAAAATAATTAAATTCATAAATGAAGTGCTACATTTTCAACTGATTACGTTTTAAAAGATTGGTTAAACTGCTATTTTAATTAGTTGTGTAAATGCGTTTTATTTATGTAAAAAATGTATGGTATTTGATGCATTTGTATTAAATCATAAAAAAGAATCCAGAAAAACTAAATGGTTAATGTACTCATAAAGTACCCTATGTATGATATTCTAAAAGATCAATTCAGGATATAAATGTTATTCATAAGGCATATTTATTTATATGAATCCCAGAACATGAACACAGTTCTCTAAATGACACATTATGTACTTAACTTCTGATGGTTTATAACTTTGCACATTGCATTCATATTATCTGTTCATCTGCTGGCCTTAACATAGTATGTTTTATTAATAAGATGTATCCTGATTTTGATTCTCCAGTATCAACGTTTTAATACATTAAGCCATTACTGTTTTCTTTTCCATGTTTTTCTGTTGGAAAAGGTTGTTATATAAAATTTAATTTAATTGCCTAAATTGCATCTAATGTTAATGAAACCTACTCAAACACACAAGTTTTGTTCATATAGTCTTTTCATTTAATAGAGAAAACATTAGAATCACCCCAGTGTAAAATTAACAATTTAACAACAAGTCTAAGCCAACAGATTGTTCAAGATTACCAGCTGATTTTAGGAATGGAATGAACAAAACTAA
This sequence comes from Enteromius treurensis, assembly GCA_032275025.1. Taxonomy (NCBI): domain Eukaryota; kingdom Metazoa; phylum Chordata; class Actinopteri; order Cypriniformes; family Cyprinidae; genus Enteromius; species Enteromius treurensis. Next base: position 162,839 of record JAUCMU010000139.1, read on the forward strand.
ATTAACTAGTCACTCCGGATACCTATTATCCAAATTACATTTGACAAAGCAACACCATTTGAGTACAATTAAGCTTTATAGCCTAATGTCAAAATGTCAGAGAGCAGTGATTTGATTGGCTATTTGAGCTGTCAGTCATTTATCTGTAATGCCTCAGTTGAATGTGGAAATGCCAAGACGTCTTACCAAAATCCCTTGAAATCTGACCTGAACGGTGTCAAACTTTGTTTATAACCCTCAAAAAGATCTAAAAGCTGTCTATTTCAGGCTGAACAGCAACGCACAAGTGCAGAGTAGAACAAAAACAGAAAACTAGTTAAGAAATAAACACAAAGCTGATTGCTGATTGGCTGTTGAATATGGAAGGCGGGACTTATTTGGTGTTCCAGTTTCCTCCATTCATTAGAGTTACTGGTGGTTTTATACAGCCCTTTGATAAGATAGATATTTTAATAATGTGTAGCAGGTGGCTGGATGTCCAGGTGCAGGAAAGAGACTCTTGTTGGCTTTAATAATGTGATGAGTGTGTGCTCGGGTGGAGAGCTCACTCAGATGAATATTCATATTGTCATGAATATTAACAAGCTGTTATAATGGTGAGAGCTGTTATAGTGAAGAGGCTTATGGACATTTAGGGATATTTGGACATGAAAATAGATGTTGGTGAGAAACAAAATATAATAATGTAAATAATTAATGAATAATGAATATACTGTAAATTATTTTAAATAGTATATTATATTATAAATTAATAGATTAGATTATTGATGAATTTAATCAAGTATAATATTTATCTCCAGTAAAATGATAGGGAGGTTTTAAACGTCTCTGAACTATTGAAAATAATCTTAAGTACTAGTTGCTGTGCCTCAGGCTCTCAGTGCTGCACTAATGTTCTCATGTTCTAGATTCACTGTGTGTTGAGTGTGTGTGTGTTTCAGTCATTATTGCGCTCCCAGCAGTTTAACACTTCATCCGGCTCCGGAATATGTGAGAAGCTACAGGGGGAAATTTGTGTGTGTGTGTGTGTGTGTGTGTGTGTGCCACTTCAGCGTTCAGTATCAGCTGTGATCATCCCTGGCGGTGTTTTAACTCCAGTCATTCTCAGACCGTCAGCGAGGCGGCTCAGTAGGGTTCACGTCCATGAGGATTGATCTAGCTGCTGCTGATTCAAACTGATGTCTCTGGCGTCTTGCGTCTGTCGTCCCGCAGAAGGCCAGATTTGACCTTCAGTGTTCCAGCAGCTGTCAATCACACGAGGCCTGTGAGCTAACCTGACTGACAGCACCAGCACTTACACAATACAGAGCAAAAGTAATAGTGATGCTGAACTACTAATGTGACACATCATAACCAGCTCTTTTTGTTGTTATTATTATTATTATTATTAAACCCAACAATTAATATTATTAATAACTTACTATTATTCTAAAGTTATTTTTTGTGTTAAATGAATTGTAATGATATTTTTAAACAAATAGGAATTATATATATTTTTTTCTTTTTTTACTTGAAGTAAAACATTTCAAATAGAACTATTTAAATTAAAATATTAGAATAAATATATTTCAGCAGGTTGCTGATCCAACATATCTCATTTTTATTTAGTTTGTTTTAAAGTACTAAAATAACTAAAAATTAAACTGAAATAAAATCTCTGTGTGTGTGTGTGAATAATAAAAAAAACACCCATAACATTATTAAATTAGTTAATTGATTTAATTATTTTTTTAACTAAATATAATATAAATCTACAATAAGTATGTTCTTTGTAAATATATATATAAAAAAAGTTAATATTAAAGGACTAACATAATATAGACATTTTAAAAGTTAAAGATAATAACAGAAACATCTACAAAATTATCTACTGTAATTTAGCTAAAATTAAAAGGAAAAAACAAAATACAATATCAATATCAGTGGTCTTTTATTTTGAAAGATCAAGACTAGACTATTATAAATATTGTATTTGTTGAAGTGTAAACTAAATAACAGGGTTTTTGATTTAATTATAGATGCATGTTAGTAATATCTCTGAAGTGTTTTGAGGAAGATTGTTGTAATAATTTGATGATGTTTAAATAGATTTGCAGCTGTGTAAACGCTGAATTAAATCAGTCTGCCTGATGAGTAATTGTTTGCTGTAATTATCACATATTTGCATATCGCTCTGTTAAAAATCACCTCGCAGGTTTGCAGTTGCCCTCTTAACCTCACAAACCAATTATGTGCCGTCACATATGGTTCTCTGTGTAAATCCCATCATGCCCTGCTGGTGTGACCTCAAAGACGTGTGGTAAAAACTGCCAATGCAGCAATTAGGGCCGAAGCGAGGGTGTGCTGCCTTAACGAAGGAAAAACAGGGCTGCTAGAGAGGAGGGGGCGTGGCCTGCGGAGCGAGAGGATGATTGGCAGCCACTCACAGCACAGTTGCCACGACAACAGAGCTTTGTGGAGTGCATCCACGAGAAAAGTATTTATAAAGCCCATCAATGTAAGAGACAGAGAGAAATGGACAGACTAACAGAGAGTAAGAGAAGAAATAGAATTGATAGTCCTGCTCTAAACATTGATGTTCAATGAACCGATCCTGAACTGTGTTCTTTGTAAATTGTGTCTGCGATCAAAAGCTGTATTTTCAGCATCATTACTCCAGTCTTCAGCTTCACGTGACCCTTCAGAATCATTCTAATATACTGATTTACAGCTCCAGAGACATTTCTGATCAAGTTGTGCCTCTTTGTTTTTTTGTTTTTTCAGGATTCTTTGATGAATAAAAGTCTTTTTAAAAAAGCATGTACTTGAAAGAGAAGTCTTTTGTGACAATACACACGAAAACACTTCTTTTTTCAATACTTTTATTCAGCAAGGATGTGAAAAATTGATAAATGGTGACAGTAAAGACTTTCTATTTTGAGGCTACCAAAGGTTTCTATTTTAAATAAATGCTTTTTATTCATCAAAGAGCACTGATATTTTAAATTGTAATGCAGTTTTTTTTCTGTAGGCAACTTCTTTAAAAAGTATTAAAGTCTCACAGATCCTATTTTTGAACAGCAATATAATGAATACATTTGAGCTGTTCTGTTTCGAACAATGAAAGTGATGGGTCGGCAAAGCCTGTCAGACTCCAGAAAGAACAAAAAGCACTGTATAATTTTCATAAAAATATAACAAATGCTATGTTTGTCAGGTCAGCGGTGACCTCATTCAGCTCTGTAGAAGAATGAGCCCTACTCTGAAACTCATCGTTGGAAACCCATTACAGGCCTCAATGATTGCTCTCTCACACAGACACACACACGCACCGCTGAGGTGTGTGTGTGTGAGGAGTAATGAAGAGAGATTCTATAGAAAGCAGGATGATAGTGATAGTGTTGATAGTGCTGTGTGTTAGACTGAATGTCCTCTAAGCATGTCATCATGCTTCACTTTGCTGCTAATTCTACTGAAGACCTGCCCACTTAAACTGAATGTCGGGGAAACTGACCAATCACAGCTCGTCTTTCATGTGACGTTTAAATTACAATAACAGAGCAGCATACAACATGTCTGAAATAATGTAAAACAATCTTCAGTTCTTGGAAAATGCTAATACACCTACATTTGCTTTTGCTCTAGAAATGATGAATACTGAACGTTAGCATGCATAAACTTATTGGAATATGTTCCTGACATGCAGCTGTGTCTTAGTGTTTTGAAAGATATTGGAGAATTTTGAATGATTTGTATATTTTATCTGGTGTTCTTGTACAAGTGTGAACATTCATAAAATAAGATACAGATACTTCAGGTGCAATTTGGCATACGATATTAAAATAAAGATATTTTATTGTTCATGCTTAAAATAAGAACAAGTATTTCTCTTTTGAATTAGGCTTATTTTTCTGAACCCACTGCTTGGTGTTTTTTATACATAAATTAATTTGGATCCGTTACGATTTGATGTCTTTTGCATCTGCAGTAAATATATTGTATTTTAAGATTTTTTAGATATATGTGCTGGAAGGCAAGATAAAAAATACTGAGGAAGAAAATCATTTTTAGCTGCTTGGATAATTGTATAATTTTAATTGCATAATTGTAGCTGCTCGGAAACTTGTAATAATTTAATAATTAAACAGTGTAATGTTTTATTAAAATAACTGTATTTTTTTTATTATTACTAAACATATTAATTCAATATAAATAATAAATATAATGCAAATATTACTCTTGCAATGTTTAGAGAATTATTATTATTATATATGAAAAATAATATACTACAGTACTTTCATTTATTTATTTAATCAGGGACAATACACATTGGCTAATTTTCATCCGCAGTCCCTTTTGGCATGTTGATGTTAATAACAATAAATATTAATAATAAAGTATTATTTTATAATTAAATGCTAATATTTATGGTTGTTTCTATTTTTATATCTTTCAGCTGTTCTTCATTTCATCATTCATCTTTTTTTAAGCTTCTCTTTTGTTCATGCAGTGCATATAATTATTTATTTAAATTAAACAGCCTTTATGATCTGATAATCACACCGAGCCAATTTGGTTTTATTCACAACAAACCTAAACAAAAACAGCACTGAATACTGCTTTAGTGCTATTACAGTTGTTGCTGTTAATATCAGTGCTTATGGTATTGTTATGGCAGTAAGTTCTGCAGGTAAACGAACAAATCTCCTTTCTGTCAATAATGTGGCAGTGCTCTAACATAAGACAGATGGTGTTTGGAAAACTGGACTTATTTAGCAGGTTTTTGCAGCTGAACCTCACTGATGTGTGTATAAAGGTTCATTAGGGCGTTGAGGACTCGCCCGGCCGTCTTTCAGCGGGTAACGCGGGTCACGTATGTCTGCGAGTGTGTGCCAGCTTAATAATCACAGACAGATTGTGATGGATCACCTCCAGAGCATCACTGACTCCAGACCCTGTGTGTGTTTTCTGTTCGACAGTGGACGACAGATGCAGCTGTCTGCACGGAGGGACCTGTCTTCCTCACGGAGAGGGTTTCCGCTGCTTCTGTCCGCAGGGTTACACTGGAGAGAGCTGCGAAATTGGTGAGAAAATACAAAGTTTAAACAAACAGTTCACCTCATCGCATCAGTGTCTCAGCAATGGAAGTGAATGGGTGCCATCAGAATGAGTCTGAAAAGCTGATAAAAACATCCCAATAATCCACAGCACTCCAGTCCATCAGTTCACATCACAAACAACTTTTTGTGGGTTTTTTTTCTTCACACACAACAGAACTGATAATATATATATATAGAGAGAGAGAGTTTATATACAACAAGACCTAAATTAAGTGTAATATATATGATTATTATTCATATCAAACAATTGTACTATTGTTTAACTGTTTGATATGAATAATTATCATGGTAATTATTCTAAAATCATTATATATTAATTGATAAGTTACTAATTCATAATATAAAAATTAATATTGATATCATTGATGATTATTTATATATTTTATTTAAAATAAGCATGAAATAACAACAACTAAAACTATGTAAAATAAATAAAAATTAATAAATACTATGAAGACAACACACAAAAAAACAAAGTTTAAGTGAAATTATGAAATTAAGTGAATATTATCTAAAAATAATATCTAATAAAAAATGAACAATATTTAACAATATTAAATTCTGTTTATCATAATACAGTTTTTCTCGATTGCTTTAACACATTTCTTGAAACTATGCCTCATATTCTCACAACAGTAAACACAAATCCTTAACATCTCACCCAATTTCCCAAACATCCTATTTTCAGGTCAAAATGAAGCTCTACACTCAAAACCATTCACTTTTGCTGAAAAACCAAACTTTGCCCTCAGAAGTCAAACACAAGCTCTCAAAAACACACACACTACAACGTAGTCTTACACACTGGTGCAATTAATTTAAAACAATATTTCCAAAAGTTATGTTGCTTATGGTTACCCTTTCAGTTGAGTCACTTCGACGTTACAAATGGGAACTCGCCAGAGAGACCTATTGCCTTTGAGCTTTATACAAAAGGCCAATGAATATTGGCGTGCATTGATTACGCTCAGGTGCACCTCATCACTGCGTAAATAAAAGAGGGCACGAGTGGAATGCACATGCAGATTTTCGCTTCAGAGCCTTCGTCGTTTTGGGCTATCTAGGAGAATGATAGAGGAAGCGTCCTACCTTTAAAGAGTTCCTGCGATTTTGCTCTCTCGTCTGACAGCGTTTCTCTGGGCAACTGTCAGCGAATCCTACGGGCTGGTAGACTTTTTAAAGGCTGATGTGCCAGTCATCTTGCAAATCCAGCGAGCAAAGACCTTTTTGAGTGCATGGAGTTGCCGCGATAGGTCTTCCCTGGGCAACCGGGAAAAGAGCGAATTTTTCCATGGTTGGTGAAAATGTTCTACGGAATATCGATCCGACCACGCGCTTCTGGATTCGGAAGTTTCCTCACCTCTTTGGACGGTCACGAACACGCAGAGACAGCGTTTGTGGATGGTCAATGCGCTCATTAAGAGCTGATGACTATGGCTACGTTGAGGTCCCGCCTCTCTTTCGCGAGATGGCTCCCCTCGCATCCTTCCCACGGCAGTTTGTTAACCAAAAAAAAAAAGGCTCTGAGCCTGGATAGCGCTCCCCAGCCCCTTGCAGTGGTTGATTTGGATGGTACGCCTCGGCTATGCGATTCAGTTCGCTCGCCACCCGCCCCGGTATCGTGGCATTCGCTCGACCACAGTCAGCTCGGAGAGCCAAGCCGCTGTGCTGCGCGCGGAGTTTACTGTCCTACTGGCGAAGGATGCAATCTAGCCGGTCCCTCCCGCAGAGATGAGGTCGGGGTTTTACAGCCCTTATTTCATCGTGCCCAAAAAGAGTGTTGGGTTGAGACCGATCCTGGATCTCAAGATGCTCACTCCGAAGCGCATACTGATATGCATTCGGAACCAGGATTGGTTTGCAGCCATAGACCTGAAGGACACGTCCTTTCATGTATCGATTCTGCCTCCACACAGACCCCTTCTGCGGTTTGCGTTCGAGGGTCGAGCATATCAGTATCGCGTGTTACCCTTTGGCCTGTCCCTGT
>JAUCMU010000139.1:171887-184758 GCA_032275025.1 Enteromius treurensis
GCTCCAAGATCACACATCAAAAGTAAACAATTTGTGATCCATTGTAGCACTGGAATCCGGAGCTCCACACGCCTCGACGCACTCGCTTACAATGAGCTCGCCATGTTTCGAAAACACCGCCCTTTTATCAGCCGGCTCCAAGTTCAGCAATCACGTGGTCCATCGCTACACCAATGAGCCACCTGCACACACAAAAACACTGGCGCATACACAAAGCATATCATGCAGATGCGAGGAACGTAACAATATCAATCAATTATTGATAATAAATTGATTATCAATAATAAACATAAAAATATGTAAATTATATGTATATATATATATATATATATATGTGTGTGTGTGTGTGTGTGTGTGTGTGTGTGTGAACAACTATTTTTACACATTTTGAAATTTACATGAAAATAATGTTTATCTCAACACAGTCTCACGATCAAATAGTTTGTATTCGTATGGGGTGCCAAATTCGTGCTAATTCGTACTGAATCATACAACCTCACACGTAAGTTTTTGTACGATTTGTCTAAAATCCCGTAGCTGGTTTAGAGGTGGGGTTAGGTTTAGGTAATTCATACAAATTCATACGAATTGGCAACTGGTAAAACACATACGAATTAGAAGAAATTGTATGAATTTGTACGAGTGAGGTCGTGAGTGAGTATCTATCTATAATTACTGATTGGGAGTGTGATCGCAAAACCTTGCTGTATGTCATAATTTACATAAGTATAATAGTTAATTAATTTGACTTTACTTTTCTGGTGACCCAGATGTGATCTTGAGAGGCTTCTTAAGACTCTGTCTGTTTTCATCCGGCTTCGTTTTCTTCCCATCACATTTTAAAGCCCCATGAAATGATGCAATGAACACGACTATCAAATCCGTAACGCATTAAGTTTCTTAAAACAGCCTGAGCTCCGAATACCGCCTTCCCATGATCCTCCGCTCTTCTGATATCCACTTAAAGCCTAGAAAATTCAAGAAGTTGAGGAGCAGCAGTTCGGGACTTTGTGACTGACGTGTTACACAAACTTTTAAGACTTTTTACTTTATCTTTTCAAGCTCCTCTGATGACAACTTTTTTGCAAGCCTGACAAACGCAAGCCTCAGAAGAGTTTGCTATATCGGGAAGCGTCTGCACTAATGTCTCGCAGTAATCCTGAACTGTAAAGAGCTTACACAGACACTGAACCTCTACATCACTGTCTGCTCTTTAACCCAGATATTACTGCTCTACTGTCACCTCATGCTGCTCCAGACCTGCATGACCTGATCTCTTCTGTGCAGTGACCCTCAGCGGACAGTCTTTCATTCATTACGCTCTTAAACAACATCAAACTGTTTATTTGAAATGTGCTCTTTCATCTAGTGTGATTTTAGCATCATTGATTTATATATATATATATATATATATATATATGTGTGTGTGTGTGTGTGTACTGTGTATATTTCTTATTTATATATAAATAAACACACACACGGTATATATTTTGAAAATATTTACATGTGTATATAATTTCTATATTTAAATTAGATATGAATATATTTCATATATAAATGATTAATCATTTGACAGCACTAGTTATTTCACTTAAAATAAAGCTCAATGAAAATGAGAAAGTTTTGTTGTTGTTGTTGTTTTTCATTTAATTTTATTGTATTTAACATTTACTTTAAATAAGGACATTTTTAGGTTTTTAAGTTATGCTCTTAATATTGTTTCCTGAAATGCATTTCGGGAGGAGAGGTGCGAAGGCAGTCTTTTACGATCTCCACCTCCCTAATCTTCTAATCATCCTGTTATCCTATCAGATCTCAAGCCAGGCCCTATAAATAGCCAGAGTCCCTTCCCTCCTCAGCTTGATCTAAATATCGGGCCATGGCGACCCTCAGCTCCTACTACCAACAACCACCAACGCGCTCTCCCCGGCGCTCTAGTTATCGATCTCCGCTATCACAGCTACAAACAAGGCCTCTCCAACCTCCTCCGGGCCAGCTCGTTAACCCAGCCACTAAAACATGGATCATGCCTAAAATCTATCAAAGCCAGAACAACGCCCTCAACCCATCTTCGCGCTTCACTTCCGGATAATCGCTACCGAGCAAATCAGATATTTGTACGGAGTTCCTAGCCCAAATCACCCTTCTCCAGCTGAGCTCGCGGCCTACGCGCAAAAAGTCCCATCCGCCAGCCACTCACCTCCATCAAAGCGCTCGCAAGTCAGCGTTTCATCCTCCCGCCGATCTCCAGTCGCCAAACGATCGCATCACTCAGCGCAGCCCTCGTAGCATCCTTAGCATTCACAAACGTGAGCATGTATCCTTTTAACAGCCGAATCTTCCTTCTTTTCCGCATTCGCCTTGAGTAAAGGCGGATCAACATCTATCTGAGATTCAGAGCACAAGATTCGTCTAACCCAGCCATGCAAACAAAGCAAAAAGGAAGAACGATTTCCTCACGCGATTCGTTACTATTTCAAAATAAAGGTATGTTTACTTTAATATTATTAACTATTAAATCCCCTTTCCATAAATTTTTTTCAATGATATAATCTATGTTTCACTATCCAATATTAGTAAATCAGTTTATCAGCCTTAATCAGGTCCCTCTATTATTTTTCCAAGTTTATTTAGGAATATCAAAATAAAACAAAATTCTCCTCCCCGAAAGCCTTTGACTTCAAGCCTCACGTCCCCGTAAAGTATAGACCTAACTTTCTCTTTTCCATTTATCTCGCAAGATACAACGCTACATCTATTATATCCGCTATCCAATTATTTTCGGTCTCTTCCAACCTTCCTCCAAAGCTATCAAGATTATCAATACAAATTAAGATATATAAATTAATAGGGCCACCAAAGAGAAGTTAGCATGCTTTAAGCCGGTATTTCCCAAATAATTAGATCAAAATTTTCCAGAGACACTACACACCAACCGATTTCCCCCCGTATTTGTCTCTCCCCAGCTAAAAATGCAGTCCATATTCCCCATTAAACCCGCATTCGCCTAGAGTGTTTTAGAGTCCTTACAAACAGCAGCATTGCCCGTCGCTTAGTCTTCAGGTCGATCTCTGACTCTCTCGTTGCCCCATTCCCATTACAACCAAAGCTGAATAATCTCTCGTCCTTCACGCCTCCTTTGTCTCTTCCGTACTCTAGTACGCCCCCCTTCAATGAGGGGAGACGCAACCGCTCCATTCTCAATTTTCACGTTCACCCATCATTACGGTGGCGACACACTCACCAAATACTTTTGTTTCATAAAAGCCCAGTTTAAATATTCCACAATACTTTAAGCTATAACCACGCACTGCTAGATGTCCTACCAGTCATAGTGCTTCAAAACCAGTTCTAGCAGCTGATCTCTCTTTAAAACTTTAAAGTAGAGACCTGCACGGGACGGATTTTTCAGTCCCGCTCCCGCAAATATATATTATTTTCTCCCGCTCCCGCCAGCAGTATCCAAGTTTTGTCCCGCTCCCGCCCGCAAAAGCCCGCAAGCAAACATATAAGTAGTTTTATTTTCACCGCTTCTTCCCGCTACTCTGTTATTTCAGTACTTGTGCCTGTAAATTGTTTTTACTTTATTCGTTCTTGTTGCTTTTTGTGCAGTAGATAAATAAACGGAACAATTGTTTTTATTGAATACATTTTAAGATAAATCCATCTTGCGGGAGTCCCGCGAATAATTATATTCTCCCGCAACCCGCACTAACATGAGGACCTTACCGTTCGCGCCTGCATTCACCCTTCAAATCTTGTCCCGCGCCGCACTCGGTGCGTTGGGTCCCGCGGGTCCCGCGGTACTCCCATGGGACTGCAGGTCTCTACTTTAAAGCAGAAAATTCCTTGTCATCAACCTCAACTGCGGCCAGTGACCGCATCACAATTCTTGACGACTTCCATGCATTGCCTAAGTTATAAGCGCTACCCCTATAAGCTCCCTTGCCACCACTTTGAACATTGGTCTCTGCCCCTTTAAGCTTAAGCCCAGCAACCGCAAGCTCCCTTGCCGCCCCCTGAGCATTGATCTCAGCCCCTTTTAGCTTCAGCCCGGCAACCGCAAGCACTTTTGCCGCCCCTTTTGAGCATTGGTCTCAGCCCCTTTAAAGTTTAAGGAAGCACCTTTGCCGTTCTTTTGTGCATTGGTGTCGGCCCCTCTAAGCTTTAGACCCAGCGACCGCAAGCTCCCATACCAGCCCCCTGAGCCCTACAATCCTCGCTTCAATTCCCCAGTTCGCTGCTTTCAGCCCCCAGATCGCCCGCTTCGCTCCCCTAAAATCCTCGCTTCATGTTCCCAGCTAGCTGCTTTCAGCCCCCAGATCGCCCGCTTCGCTCCCTTTGTACGCTCGCTTCATGTCCCCAGCTCGCTGCTTTCAGCCCCAAGATTGCCCGCTTCGACCCCCTCGAACGCTCACTTCATTTCCCGAGCTCGCTTATTCCAGCCCCCAGATCGCCCGCTTCGCTCCCCTAGAATTTTCGCTTCATGTCCCCAGCTCGCTGCTTTCAGCCCCAAGATTGCCCGCTTTGCTCCCCTTGAATGCTCGCTTCATGTCCCCAGCTAGCGGCTTTCAGCCCCCAGATCGCCCACTTTGCTCCCTTTGAACGCTCGCCTCATTTCCCCAGCTCGCTGCTTGTAGCCCCCAGATCGCCTGCTTCGCTCCCCTAGACTGCTCGCTTCATTTTTCAAGCTCACTGCTTTCAGCCTCAGGATCGCCCGCTTCGTTCCCCTTGAACGCCCGCTCCATTTCCCCACCTCACTGCTTTCAGCCCCCAGATTGCCCGCTTCACTCCCCTAAAATGCTCGCTTCATTTCTCCAGCTCACTGCTTTCAGCCCCAAGATCGCCCGCTTCGCTCCCTTGGAACGCTCGCTGCATTTCCCCAGCTCACTGCCCTCAGCCCCTCGAAAGACAGATCACATTGGTCTCGAATCCCCAGAGCATCAGCCTCTAATAGCATTTGTCCTATCCCCTCAGAGCATCGGTCTCGCCCCCGCAGCGCATTGGCCTCTAACCCCGCAAGAGCATTGGTCTCATCCCCCGAGCATTGGTCTCTAATAGCATTTGTCCTATACCCTCAGAACTTCAGTCTCATCGCCGCAAACCTTTGGCCTCGAAGCCTGCAGAGCATTGGTCCTCAGCATCCCCCAAGCATTGGTCCCTAGCCCCCCAGAGCGTTTGGTCCCTAGCCCCCCAGAGCATTGGTCGAGCATGAGGAGTGGTCTCAAACCCCCCGAGCACGAGCATCAGCCTCTATCCCTCCAAGGCATCGGTCTCTAGCCCCTCAAACAGGTCCCTACTATTCCCCAGAACACGACCCTACCCACAGGCCACCCCTCTTCCATCCAACCCTCCATCAGGTTCAACAGCCTCTTTTTTGTTTTGCATTTTTTGGGCGCTTACCTGTTTGGCTGCTGTTTAATTTCTTGCCCTTTTTGGGGAGCCCTCAGGGTTGGGAGTCAGCTGTCAGCCTCTACCCCTCCCGAGCCCTAGGGCTATTCACCCTAGGGCTCGGCAGTTGTTTTTGATATTTGTATTTTTTTTATATATATATTTTTTTGTTGTATTAATTCATTTTTATTTACTGTACTTATTTTTAGTTCTTTTACTTATATTATATATACTTATACAGTAAGCTTTTAATTAAATTGACACATTTTAGTTTTTACTTTAATTTTAGTTTTTATATATTTATTTATTGTTTAAATGTCTAGTATTAATACACTTTTATTTGTTTGATTTAGTTTTAGCTATTTTAATACTTTTTGAGACATGTTGCCTTAGAGAATACAGGAGCTGCAATAATTAATTGAATTTAAAATTATGTTTTTTTCAAATTTTATTGCAAGAAAGCGAGAAAGATCTTTTTTTTTTTTTTGTTTTAGTGAAAAATAATAACCCTGCTTTATTCCTAATCTTCTAAAATTATATTTCACTTGTTTTCACTTCTACATGTTTGAAGGAATTTGTCTGTATTTATTTTTCACTTTTTTCACCAGTATTTTGAATTTGACATTCACTGCATTGTGTTTTTAGAGTTAACAACATTTTGTTTTTATTATGTTTTCATGTTTTACTTTTTATTGTTTTGTTGTTGTTGTTTTTTTGTTTTTTTTGTAACCTAGTCAGAATAACCCAACTGCAGTTTGATTGACATCAACTGGAATACTCAATGAAAAAACATGATTTTTGAGAATTTTTATTGAAAATGAACTCTTCATAAATTAATATATCCAAATGTTTGCTGAAGTCAGTGTTTTTACAAAAAAAGGAGCCAAATAATTGTAATGTGTATCATTTACTTACATTTTGGGAGAGTGATCTGTGATAAAGTTAATATTAAGCAGAAGCTTTCTGACTCTGTTGCTCTTTCAGATGTTGATGACTGTCAGTCAAATCCCTGTGAGAACGGCGGCACCTGCATCGATAAAGAGGACTCATTTGTGTGCCTCTGTTTGCCGAGTTACAGCGGAGACCGATGTGAGAGAGGTGAGATGATCCAGCTCAGAACACTTCTCTGTCTGATCATGCAAATACTGGATCTCTATGGTGTCAGTGGAGAAAAGGGGAGTAGCTCAGACTTAATCAGAAACGCTCTTGCCTGTCAATCATTGTGATGTTTTCAGAGGTCTTCACCTTTAAGATGAAGGTTATCCTTGTTGCAAATCTGGTTTCCACTGGTCAGGGTGACCTTCACTGCATCATTCAATTCTGTTTGTATGCCAACAAATTTTTATTTTTATTTGATAATATTACTTTCTTGCACTATTTTACTTATTAATTTACTCAATTATTCAATTCCTTATGCTGTGATGCCTTGCATATATTGTTCATGCATAATAGCATTGTTCAAAAATCTCTTAAATTAATATATTGCATATACAAAATGCAGTCATTTCTTTCATATATTGCAGAATGCATTAATATTTTGCATATGCATATTTTTATTGTGCAAAAAATTAACATCTTGCACATATTGAATATTTTCAATGTGCAAAAACCTATCCAAATAAATATATTTTATATATACTGTGTGCAGTAATATAGTATGTACCGTGCATACATATTTGCATTGTGCAAAAATAAGTCAAATTAACATATGCATTTTGCTAAAATCAAATGAATGTATTGCAAATGCAAAATTTAGTAATATCTTGCATTGCAGTTTTGTGTTAAGCAAATGTCAGTCAAATTTATATACTGCTTACACTGTATACACATACAGTATTTACATTGTGCAGATATCAGCCAAATTAAGATAATTCAGTTGAAGTTCCCTATCAAATTATTAATCATGATAAATCAAATCCAAAATAAAAGTTTTTCTTTACATGTCTGTTTTTGCTGGGTTTATTTATTATGTATATATTAAAACCAACACATACAGTATACATTTTACATATTTAGTATTAAGTATTTACATGTAAATGCATTTATATATTTATTTTCTTATATTTGATATAAGCTATAAATATATTTTAATATATAAACATAACATATTTGTATTAAATATATACATGCACATATTTGTATTTATATATACATAATAAATATACACAGTGTACACAAATATATTATGTTAAAAAAAAACTTTTATTTTAGATGCGATTAATCACAATTAATTGTTTGACAGCAGAAAATGTAGTAATTGTGCAAAAATAAGTTAAATCAACATATTTCATATACAACAATATCTTGTATATATTGAAAATGCATACTCACATGCAAATCTGTCAAATTAATATATTACATATACATTGCATATTCACACTGAGCAAAAACATGTATTAAACAGTATTAATGGAGTCAGCTAGTAATATTGGCAAGTGTGTGTGTGAGTTGTTCTAGGTCTTTTCACTTCTCTCATAAGTGATGTCCAGTGTTTGTGGATGTTGAGCACTCTCTCAGTGGTTCTGCAGACTCATGAGCATCGCTCGTTCTCCTCTGTGTCTCTGGCGACAGTGACTCTAACGATGATGCATTACTTCTAATAATGCACAGAGCTGCTTCACACGAGAGTGATGTCACTGCACTCTATCAGACGCATTATAGTGTGTGTGTTTAGTAGATGCTTCATCATAGTTATGATCCTGTAGAGATTTAGACAGCGTCTGCAGCTGTTGGTCGGGTCTTTGTGTTTACTCTGAGATGATTCCAGGAGAGTGCAACTTGAAGTGTTTTTCACTTGCTTTCTGAATAAACATTAGGCCAACAGTAAAATAGATTAACGAACAATTCAGAAAATTTTATATGATAACCAGAAAACACTTTACTGTTCAATTAGTGCATGGTTTAACTTTCATTTAAATATCAAAAGAGCATTAAAAACATTATTAACAGAGGCTGTGGAGCAAAAAGTCTTCATAAAAATGATTAATTTGATCTATTTTGATTTTATTTTGATTCATAAAGCATCATATGACTTCAAAAGGCTACCCTGCAGTAATAGCATTTTTCAAAATAATCCTTAAATGTGAACTTTAAAAGGAAATAAGCCATAGACTTTACTACACCTTT
Source organism: Enteromius treurensis (assembly GCA_032275025.1). Classification (NCBI taxonomy): domain Eukaryota; kingdom Metazoa; phylum Chordata; class Actinopteri; order Cypriniformes; family Cyprinidae; genus Enteromius; species Enteromius treurensis. The sequence goes on from JAUCMU010000139.1 coordinate 180,405, forward strand.
ATGATCAATTTAATAAATTACATACTGTATATGCAATAAGCAAGTTTATTAAATTAGCATACAGGAAATGCAGTAATACCTTGCATATATTGTGTGTGCGTATTCACATTGTGCAAAAATCTGTAAAAATTTAAGTAAAGTTAGTAATTTCAGCAAAGAAAACGTCTAAGTTATGAATGTAACCCACGTTCCCTGAAGGGGGGAACGGAGACGTTACATATTGGAACTCGCCAGAGAGACCTATTGCCTTTGAACTTTATACAAAAGGCCAATGAATATTGGCGTGTACTGATTGCGCTCAGGTGCATGTCACCACTGCGCGAGTATAAGAAGGCACGAGTGGAGTGGACATGCAGGTTTTCGATGAAGAGCCGAGCCGGCGTCAGCATGACTTCAGAGTCGTGACAGGTGAAAGTGTAACGTCTCCATTCCCTCCTTCAGGGAACGTGGGTTAGCGGTAGCTGGGCGGGCGCCTGGCGAACTGAATCGCATAGCCGAGACGTACTGTCCGTATCAACCACCATGGTACCTGGGCGGACGCCTGGTGAACTGTATTGCATTGCCAAAACGTACTGTCCGTGTCAACCAACGCGAGGGGCTGGGAAGCTCTATCCAGGCTCCCAGCTGGGTCGCTAGGGGAATCAAGGCAACGTTGACCGCCGTGCCAGCAGTGGGGCAGCCTGTAGGGGGACAGGGGCAGGGACTGTGAGTCTGGCTACGTTCAGCAGCGCTTACCTGCCTCCCTGGATGATCGCGCTGGCGACTCAGTGCTCCGTATAGCATCTGAGGAGACAAAAAACATTGGGTCAGATGGGAACCTCGAGGTACTGGGCCCAGAGGTGTGAGAAATTTCTATTCCTGGGATACTGCCGATCCGTGGGCTGACGGCAGCTGCAGAAGCTCCCGGCCCTCCTCCGGGAGTGGGGACGGAGATGTCTCCAATGAGCAGACGGAGGCGACGCACTCGGGGACTGGCTGGTCCTCAGAGGCAGAACGTGTGACATCGCCTCGGCCTGCTGCCGAACTGTCGAGGACTTGGCCCAGGAGTTCTTGACAGTTCGGCAATAGGCCGACCTGGGAGATGGGAGCATCGAGAAACCGTTCTTTGTCGACATCTGCCACCTGTGCCAAATCCAGCCATTGAAGTCGCCCCTGGACCACAGCTGTGGACATCACCGGGCCAAGGGCATGCGCGGCGACCTTCGTCGTCTGAAGAGCAGAGTTCCTGCATAGCCCCTTGGTCTTCTCGTGCAGCTGTTTTAACCCCTTAGCCTGGTAGACCTGCAGTGTTGCCACAGCATGCAAGGCGGTGGCAGCCTGCCCGGCAGCATAATAGGCCCTGTCCGCGAGAATGGACGAAGGCCCACATGCCTCGGGTGGAAACTGTGACTGGCCCGGCCAGGCCGGAGCACCACGTGGGGATAAATGCACCGCAACAGCTCAGGACGGCGAAGGCTCTGAAGTGAAAGTCTGCATGTGCACTCCGCTCGTGCCCTCTTATATCTTATGCACCTGAGCGCAATTAAGTGCACGCCAATATTCATTGACCTTTTGTATAAAGCTCAAAGGCAATTGGTCTCCCTGGCGAGTTCCCATATGTAACGTCGAAGTGATTCGAATGAAAGGGTAACTGTGATTGTGATTTACTGTCAGTGAATTATGATAGTGTTTACTTTATGGGTTTATATTGTAATTCTGATTGTTATAATCGTAATATGCTACCTTTTAAAAAAGGCAGCTGGAATAATGAAAGAATAGAGATAAAAGAAAATAAGAGTTGTGGCATATTTTAGGCCTTTAAATAATTAAATCTCATGCCTTATGTGTGAAATTGTTTTCTGCTAATTATTGGTATATAACAAACACTAAACTGTATCTGGCATGTAATTCAGCATAAATAGTAGCTTCTCTTCATCATAGGCTACTATATTGATTAGCACTTTTGAAATTGCTAGTGCATTTCACAAATAATTACAAAGAACCTGCAGGTAACACGCATTAAATTTTTAAGTACTTTGAAGCACTCAGAGAAACAACTTTGTTTTATACTTTTTTTTTTGTCTATAATGACACTTTATATTTTGTGGTTTCACGTTTCTCATATCACTCCACACTCTTTTTCTTCTCACATAAGGAATCATACACACTCATATCAATGTGTCATATCTTATTTATTCTATAAGTATCCATTTAATAAGCAGGATAATGTTCAGTGAGCTGGTCATTATTATTAAAATAAAGCCTGTGTGGGTGATAGGAGACCCTGCGGTGGGTTTATTTTGCTGTAATGACAGGCTGATTGTACATTACCCACACTTACTCCACCTCACTGCTCAGTGTTTCTACCACTGATACAGACTTAATTACATCTGTGTGCTGCTTTAATAGCAGCTCTCTGGTGACCTGTGCTCAGATTTAACCACATGCACACAAAATCCCTCTCTTACACACGTTGGTTTTTGTGTCTTATGGGGACTCTCCATAGGTGTAATGGTGTTTATACTGTACAGACTGTATGTGGCATTGCCCTATACTTACCCTACACCTAAACCTACCCCTTACGGGAAACTACAGACACTTTTAGATTTTCAAAAAAACACCATTTAGTATGTTAATTAAGCCTTTTGAATAACGGGGACTCTGAAAATGTCCTCATAAATCACCTTCATATTGTAATACCTATGTCATACCCATGTCATTATACACATTTGTGTCCTCATAAACCACATAAACACACACACACTCTCTCACACACACACACTCTCAGGCAGATTGAGATTTCAGGGGGTTATGTTTTGATGAATGTTAATCTGATGGAACCACAGAATCACGAGCACAGAGGTGGATTATGGGAATGCATGATAATAAGCACCAATGAGCTTGAATGATTCATTCATATGAAAACATTCCTGACGCTTGTTAAAAAGAAGTATGGTGCGATACTGTGTATATGTGTCACAACCCCTAAGCAGTCAGGGAGAACACAGGAGTTGCGGAGTGTGCAAACGAGAATTTCTTTAATTATAAACTCTGGAACATAGGATACCGCGTAGAATGTCATACATTAAGACAATTTATAACGACCGACAAGGGAGATTCAGGAACACAGGGTAAATAAACACACGAAAATCATGGGAGAACTGAAAAGACCTGGGGAACACAGCTGGGGACGAATTAATACAATGAACTTATCAGGGACAGGAACAACCAAATAAGGGCATACACATGGGGAGCAAAACACAGGGCAAGGGCACACAAGATTTATTTTCATTTAAGTTGAATTTTAGGAATTTTGTTGTGATTTTTTTATTTTATTTTTATTTTTTATGTTTTTTCCGTAACCTTTTATCTCACAATTAAGGCTTTTTTTTTCATTGAATTGCAGAAAGTTAATATACCTAAAGTTAATATTTTGCATATGCAGTCATTTCTTGGATATGCTGCACATGCGTATTTGTATTGCATATGCAGTCTCCAAATAACATATTGCATACACATATTTGTGTTGTGCAAAATTTTTTCAAATGAGCATCTTGCATATGTTGAATATTCAGTAGTCTGAACTCCCTCTGTGGTGATGTTGTTTGTGTGCAGACACAGAGGGCTGTGAACACGGCTGGAAGAAATTTCACGGTCACTGCTACCGTCTGTTTCCTCGCAGACACACTTGGGAGGATGCAGAGAAGGACTGCAGGGAACACAGCAGTCACCTGACCAGCATCACTTCCCCCATGGAGCAGGACTTCCTTAACGGTCCGTCAAAAAAAAAAAGAACAAAGACATATATATACTGTATATATACCCATAGCATGTCAGCATCAAAAGAAATTCACAAAAGTCCATATGTACATAGAAAGCACATTAAATGTAAGTAAAGTGTCTACTTTTAAGGTTTCAAATATATTTTAGAAGAAAGAAATGTGAAAATTTGGTTAAAATAATGTTATATTGTCATTCCGTTTAACACAATATTTATGTAAACATTCAAACATACTTATTCTGACTTTTACATATTAAAATATATTTTGAAATATTATGTGAAATATATGATATTATGTGAACAACTAATAATTAAATAATAAAAATAGAAAAATGAAAGTAAAAATCTAAATACTTGCTTAAAAAAGAAGTAATATTTTGTTTATCTTCTCTCTGGACCGTTATCTAATATCACAGAACCATATATATTTGTTATAAAATTATTGACATATTAACTTAAGATCTCAAGTAAATATTTCAGCATTTTTTCCTGGATACAGTAAAGATTTAGATGGCAGTGTGTCACGCTCCATGTCTGTCTTGTTCAGTCTCGTTTCCCCTGTCAGTTCCTGTATGCCCATATTTGGTCTTTCCT
>JAUCMU010000139.1:198626-209872 GCA_032275025.1 Enteromius treurensis
TAAACAAAACATATTTTCATTAAATATATACATGCATGTGTTTGTATTTATATATACTTAATAAATATACACAGTACGTATTAATATATTATGTAAAGAATAACGTTTATTTTGGATGCGATTAATCTCGATTTATCATTTGACAGCACTAATATATATGTATATATATACACGCATATTTATGTTTAAATGAATAGAATATATTACCATTTAAACGTAAAATATTTGCATGACATGTTAATATATTCCAAAAAAATAAGTCTTTCTCTTCTTCATTATGGTGATAAAAATTATGAGAGTGAAACTATTTTGCAATTTCACGAAATCATTTCACAATATGAAAAATCTAACTGGCAAAATGTTCTTGACAGCTTTCATGAGGTTCACCATGGAAATGTATTAAGCAATGTCAGCTGATTGATCAGATCGCCTCAGAATGACTTGATTAAATAAAGCAGAGGATGGTTGCCCTCTCTTGGTCAAATCAGGTCATTAACACCTCAGAAGCATTTTAAAAGCCACACTTCTAAACACAAGATCTTAGAAAACCAAATCAATTTTGCATTGTTTCATGTCAATGCAGTGTTCTTTAACATGCATTCATGTAAAATAAAGACATAAGAGGCAAACTTACTCTTGTAAGAAGGACACATGGTTGATTGTGTAGAGAATGAAAGGTGCTGTCAGAGACAGAAGAAAAACACTGATCTCTGGAGGAAAATCCATTTGACACCTCTGGAATCCACAATTTTGAAGTCAACTGAGCTCTATTGAACTACTCAAACAAAATTACACAGGCAATATATATATATATATACTATAAAAAAAGCTTTTAAATAGCTATTGAAATAAATATCTGTATAATGTATTAACACATCCTGTGCTTGATTTCCCTGAGGTTGAGTGTTGCTCTGTGTCTGTGTGTCGTGTCGTTCACTCAGAACTGATGATGATGGAATCAACATGAAATCAGGGCAAACCTTTCAAAGTCCACGGACTCTGAACTATTACCGCCCATTAGTTTAAAGAAAGAGTCCCATCAATAAACCTCCACACGCAGGAGAGACCATCATCAAACACTTCTGACTTTACTTTACATACGATATAAATTGGTATTAGGCACGACTAGAGAAATTAATGAATAACATAAATGAACTAATAAAAGTAAAAAATAAATCAATTAAAAACAGAATCGCTGTGCAGGGTTCCATATTGATTGTTATGATTTTACAGCCTACTTTTCTCACAAATATCAAGTACCATATAAGTTTTCAAATAATTCTTTAAATTTTATTATTAATATTTTAAAAATACAATATTTATATACACTTTTTTCATATATTCATACATGCTGTGTATGTTTGTGTGTTTGCATATATATATATAAATATATATATATAGTCCTTTAAAATTATTAATTTCAATTAATCGAATCCAAAATTCATTTTTTTGTTTACCTACATATATATAAAAATATATATGTATGTCTATAGAAATACAGAAACATACACGTTAAATATATTGATATATAATATAAAATCTAATAATGTAAATATTTTCTAAATATATAATGTATATATGTGTATTTATATATACATAATAAATAAACACAGATGTGATTAATTACTTAATTGTTTGTTTAACAGCACATAGAGAGAGAGAGAGAGAGAGAGAGAGAGAGAGAGAGACTATATATATACACTATATAATATATATTGCTAATTGTTTGGACCACCTTTTATTAAATTATATTTTTGAAAAAAAACATTTATCTGAAGATGGTCCAAACAAGTAGCATCTATAAGCAGAGGACATTTCGCAGTCTAAACAAGTAGGCTGTAAGGTACTAAGTTATAAAGGTTTTCAGAGCCTGCACTTATTTAGACTGCAAAGAGTCTTCACAGTAAATGCATAAAATACACGAATACGTTTTTTATATATATACAAATCTATATTCATAAACGGGAGAAATAGTAAATTCATTGTTTTCTTGTTTTAATCCACAAAATACACCTATCTTAAAAAAAAAAATCTGCAAGCGATGACGTCAGCGGAAGCGTCCTCAGTCTTTTAGATCAAGATGGCGACGTCGACCAGGAAGTAGGTAAACAACCGTACAAGGGTAGAAAAATATGGATTAACCCCTTCAATCCGCGTTTACCGATCAAGAAAACCCCAGATTGAGTGGTCGTTAGTGCTCGTGGAGGGGTTTGGCGGACAGGGGGGTTTAATTTACGCGCGGTGAGTGAGTTTTCTGTCAGGTTAGCATGTTAGCACGAATCAAACAATAGCGCTCCATTGAGTCAGTCAGAAAAACACGCAGACAGTTGATAAATTCGTGAATAAATCAATTATGTTAATCTATAATAAGCAGTGTGAGCTGGTAATCATATCAAATAGATGTGATTGAGAGATCAGTGCTGTTTGGTTAATGGTTTTCAGGTTGACAAACGCTCGGACAGATTATGTTATCATAGTCTGATTCATAGATAAACGTTTTTAGTTTGATGTTACCTTTTTATTTAGGTTGAAGTAGTGACAGATTGTATCAGAGGTCCAAATAAAAATCGACACACACTTACAGTGTAATTTGCCTCAAACTGTCACATAGACAAGGCCAGTATCATATATTTAATATATTATATATTAAACATTAGTCCTGTCCGTCTCGCATTATATTTGCTCGGCTTTCTTTCGGTTAGCTTTCTTTCTGAAATAAACTGCCTTATTTCATATATATATATAGTACGTAAAGACCACAAAAATGGCCTTTCTTTTCATTCAGATCTTCTGGTAAGATAGCAATGTATTAATGGAAAATCATAAATTCATGCATTTAAGAAATAAAATTGCAGAAAATAAAAGATATTTGAATAAGTATGCATGAATTTATCTGTGTCTGTACATTTTGTCTTGCTAGTTGTTGTGTCACAGCCATTCAGTAATAGGTCAAATAAACCTGGTAGTTTCAGATAATCAGCTGTGGATGCTTATAGCATCACCAGCGTCATATGATCAAGGCAACTTTAAAGCAGAATTCATCAAACACTGTAACAAATTGATTATTTGTGTGATTATCATGCTGACTTCTCTCTCTCTCTCTGTCTCTCAGAGATGGCTGGAGAATGACAAGGGTTTGACACATGACCATGTTTCTGCTCGGAGCCTGATGCCCATTCTTGCCACGTCTGTTGTCATGGACACGGAGGACTATCTGCACCCTGAGGGCCCTCAGCTGGGGAGCCCAAAGTTCAGCGCTCCGAGTCCTCCTCTCACAAGTTCCATGGAGGTACATACTGCACCTTAAATGTCCAAATAACATTAAGACACACCTTAATGTAAATGTTAGCCTCCGGTTAAAGGTCTGCACATTTAAAACTTCAATCCTGAACCTGAGATTCAAATGCTAAGACCAAACCAGATTGCTCTTAATGAGCAAGCAGAACAAGTGTCATATGGGGAAAAAGTTAGATTTTGCTTGAATGATTTTTTTTTTTTAATGATTTTATAATGTTTTTGGCTTTTCGTGTAGTGTTTGATTATAATTGTACTTTTTACGTAATGTGATTTTGGGGAAAACAATTGCTTGATTGTGATGAAATATTTTTTATATATATATTTAGTTGAATTTTGATGTTAAGTTTAATTTCTTGTAAAAATATCAGTTATAGAGAGTTTTTGTAATCTCACCTAGAAATAAGAAAAGCTCAGTACAAAATGAGTTAAAAATAAAGTGAGGGGGAAAATTCCACATTCTTAATATTCCAAAAATCTTAATATTGCTAAAAACAGGCTTTTCTGTTTGTTTATGTTTTTATACAATTTTCCAGTTAAATTACAAACCAAATCTTTCTGAATCCAGGTCAAGCTCAGGTTTGATAGCATATACCTGTCTATTTTATTCTGCTCTTTCTTAAATTTGATTACATTTCTTAATCTGATTATATCTGTAGTTTTGAACGGTCTTCTTCGTCATTATTGCTCTAGTTGGTCTTGAACCTTGTCCAAAATGGGACGGATCTGGAGTGCTTTGGTAGCCAGCGGTAAACATCTCTTTGACATCACCTGGTTTATGGTGGTTGAAATGTTGGTTTTCACTCTGTACGTGTCGAGATGAGTCACTAGATAATCAGCACTGCCAGTAAATATTTGGGGTGATGGGTAATATCTCTGCTGAACAGTGTTTCCAAAGGGCCACTTCCTGTGTCAAATGTGCTGTTTGTTTCCTGTTTCGCCAGAGTCAGCTGTATCCGTCAAACTCATGGACGTACCCACAGCAAACTCAATACAACCAGCACTATCCTATGCAATCTGGGAGGTGAGTCTTTTCCTCTCAACAAGCAAAAACAACAAGCATGCATTATACATGTAATGAATTGTGCATTTGATACAGTAATATAAATAGGTGAAGAAGCAGTGTTTTATTCCAATAATGATGATTTGTTTAATCAACACAAGATACAAAATATTTAAATTCATGATAATATGCATTAAGAAGATTGATGATTTTAGGTAAATTTTTGTGTTCACTAATGTTTGTACTAGCCTGGCTTCTGCGACTTTAAAGCTCATAGGAGCTTAGTCTGGCCAAGCTACCTTACTACCTTAACCTGCGTCCATCAGATGCCTCTGTATACTACTGGACGAATCTACAACCACTCATTTCTCATTGGTTCCCACTTTTTTGGGAATGGAAATTATGTAAAACGGCTGCTTTGCTCACCAAATAGAATGTAGCGTCACAGGAAGTATGGGCGGGCCCAGGCTAGTTTTTACTGCAATTCAGTTATAATATTGTGGTGAGTGCTGATGTATTGGACATGTGAGATACTTTATCATGAGTTGACAATACTTATCCAGTATGTATTTAAAAATACAAAGCTGATCTCCCATCAGTGATCTGATTTGAAATATTCTAGGGGTGTAAAGGTCTGTATATTTTCAGTACAAAAGACATTAAATTGCTTATTTTTCCCTTTTGTATTAAATAGTGGTTTGCTGATTACGTTGTGTCTCTGTCTTTAAATAAATTAAATTATAATCAACATTTTCTTGGGAATCTATCTATCTCAGCTAATGCTGTAACCATATAGGAAGCCCTATTACTTGCACATTATTATAATATTAAACGTTCTAATTAACAACATTAACACTGATGTCAAATGTCATTTATTATTAGATGTAATAATCAACACAAAGCATTTATTGTTTGAATTTCATGATAAAAATAGTAAAAAATAAATAAATGATGATTTTCGTTAAGAAACAACACTCATTGCGGTTACTGGGGGGGAGGTTTGTTTGCTTTACTATGAAACGTTTTATACAATTTTACAAGTAAGCCCCACAAACAAGTTTTATTCACTCATCAACTGAAACAGCGTAGACTAACAGGTTGATATTGGGATTTAAGAATCATTATTGATCCATTAAAATGAAGACATATAAAGCTTGCCCCTGTTTTCATAGATGAGGCTTAATGCATGCCTGAAAGAAACTTGCACTGAGTGATCGTAATATAAGTCAGATTCATTGTTTCGCCTCAAGAAGCACACCGGTAATGTTTTTTTTTCTTTTTTTCTAAGGCATATTTATAAAAGCTACTTAAATGTCCCAATTGAACTATGGCCAAATCCTGGCTTAACCTAAGCCCTGTCTGTGAAACCGGTCCTTGGGGCTTTAAATGAACTTGCATACCTGTTCAGAAAGTGTTCAGTTTGACTACATGTTTCTTTACACGCCTAAAATATTCATCTTGTTGATCTGTGTTCTAGTAGTATCTGACGGCATTAGAGACGTTCAGCTCTCTGTGTGATTGTTCCTGATCTTTCTCTCTCTCTCTCTCTCCTGATTTATCAGGCAGCTCCAGCCAAACCCGTCCTCTGTGGCTCTGGACCTGCCTGACATAGACTTTCATGACTTGGTGCGGAACGGAGATTTCTCCCAGGTAAGAGCAGATCCCGTCTCTTTTGATTTTCGCTGTAGTGTTGGTTGAGGTTGAACCGTTCATCCGTGCAGCATAAAAGCACAGGAAAGCGCAGCGTGCAATTATGATGATGAAGCTGCGGTGTTAATGCAAACCCATTAATGAGAGTTTCAGTTCAGCGCCGCCACAGAATGCTCTTTGAGTAATAACTGAACTGAAAGTAAAATCAAGCAAGTCTCTTTTGTGGGTCATGATTGGGTCAAAAAAGAAAACAAAATTAATTAGTTCTGTCAATTGATTAATCGCATTCAAAATAAAAGATTTAGTTTATAAAATATATAAACACACAGTATATATTTAATACATAAACATAAAAATGTTTTTAAAGGAGACATGTGTTTTTATTTATATATACATAATAGACACACATATTATGTTAGCACAACTTTTATTTTAAATGCAATTAATCACAATTAATGGCTTGAAAACACAAAAAAATATTTATTTTGCAGCTAGCTGAAAAAAATATTTTTTTTTTCATGAAGCAAATGTTTTTTTTTGCTTTAGTTAACTCTGATAAGTTTCACAATCTTATTAGCAATAGTAAGCATTCGCTGCAGTGTATTCTCCATCACCATTGTTCTCCTATCGCTCTGTGACACATGGAAAGTGATTTTACATGAAGGAAAGAGTTTATGTGTTCTCTCGGAGCATGAGAACATGGAAACTATTTAGGTTTGCCAGCTTAACGCTTCCAGCTTTATCTTTGATTGTTCAGTCATCTTTGTACAGATCTTATCCACATCGCTAACACTGAACTTGAAATGTTTGCAAATGGAAATATCAGTTATATGCTGCTTAAATTTGCTGTTCAGGCAGGTACTCATTATCTGAATACTATCAGAAGCCACATACAGCTGTCAACACTTCTTAAAGCACATGCGGTAAAATTAGGCTCAGCTGCCTGTAAATATGGACACAAAAGCATCATTTCCTGACCGAAGACCACCACACCCCAGAGCAAACACACGCTGGATTGTGCTCAGTGTGTCTGAGTCAGTGCTACTGGCTGGAAGGGTGTATTTTAGTGTTTGTTTCACCAGGCTCAGGTCATCAGTTAAGCTAATGCTTTTCTGAGGTAGGGCAGCATGGTATTTTATTTAATTTTTTTACTATTTGTGAGACTGTGCAATCATTTTGCATACAAAAAAATATAAAAAAAAAAATATCATACATTTGTTATCAGTTGTATTTAATGAAATAACTTCTGGTCATTATATCAAAGTCAGATCGTGGTGTTTTTAAGTAATCTCATGCTCTCTGAAAAAGCCCATGCAAAGGGAGTTTTTATACTAATTCGTTTGAATCGAAAATCCTTGAGTTCACATCCAATTGGTCCCTTATTAGTAAACATTACGAGGTGATCTGCAGCTTCCCTTCTAGTGCAGAGAGTCTGTTGTGGCATGATTTAGGATGATAAAGAGTTTGCATCCATTGTTTCAGCATGTTGTTCTGCAGATATGAGTTGCTGATGTGTTTGGACATTTCTGACCTCTCTCCTCGTGCCCTGATCCTCATTCCTTCCTGTCCAACAGAATGTACTGTTATTGTCCCGTCATTCAGTCCTGACCCTGCTTTATCTCCGCTAATTTACCTGTTTCACTTTAGCAAATGGAAAAATTACACAACTGGGCATCTTGATGTTAGAAACAGAGTTGTTTCCAGAATAATTCAAGCAATTTCATCATCTATTGAGGGCCTCACATCAGTTTTATAGCTCAAAATTGAGAGATCCATCCAGCAGAGCACTTTTAAGAGGCTGTAACATCTGCGAACAGGAGATTACAGTATCTGGAACTGGCTTTCTTTGGACTGTTTAAGGATTCTGGGTTTGTGAAAGACTCCAGCTGTTCTGTAGCTTAAGCCTGAAGTTAGCTTTAGAGTTGAGGTTTGCGCTGTCAGAATCATCACCATCAAGATTTATTTTATTTCGGTCCGTATGCATAATTTTACATATTAACCAGAAAAGGTGTAGGCTGAATCCTGTGCATATTTAACATACCCTTTGTCACTTCCAGTATTACATTTTAATCTGTACAAAACACAAAAACAAACCAAAAACAACGCCTTCAATTAACTTTAAATAAATTAGTGCAATTATTTAAAAATATATCAAGTATTTGTACACACTATTATGTTTAGTCATATATTTAAAAAAGGGAAATACATATTTTTAAATACATTTTAACCATTATTTTACCCAATTAACAGATGAACATTTTTTTAAGTTTATTTATTTGTACAGAGAATGAGAGTTTATACAGACAGCCTCAGAATACAGATTATGATTTCAAGCTGATTGATTATTAAAATATTATTTTTAAAGGTCTGTTTGCCATAGTAAGGTTTTTTTCTTCTGTGTGAGTATCACAGCTTTAAACAGAATTGTTCACCCTCATATCAAACCCATATGATTTTTTTGTTTTGGTTTGGTTTGAAAGAATCGTTTCCTCAAGAGGTGTTTTATTTCAAATTATTTTACTTTTTAGATAGAATTTTTAGATGGAAAGTTTTAATAATTTTTTGTTATTTAAATGTCTCTATACTTCTAGTACTAGTACTTCAGGGGCCTGTTTCATAAAAAAGGTTAACAAATAAGCCGTGTTTATTTCAGTTAGTCTGATTATTCTCAGTTGATTTGGTTCAAAACAAGTCAGACTAAATGAAATAAACATGGCTTATTATTATTTGGTGAACTTGTGTTATGTACAGGCCCCTGGTTAAGCTAAATGATGACGAATTGTGCTTTAGCAACTATCGGAAATAAAAAACAGTTCAGTTTTTATTTAATTTTAAGTTACAAGAATGTTTATGGTTTTAGTGAACTAAAATAATCCTGGTGAAAAGTACAGTGTTAAAATCTTTGCTTTTGTTATAGTGCTGTCAAACGATTAATCGCATCCATAATAATATTTATTACGTATGTAAAAATATAGGTTTTGAATATATTTACATGTATATACATTCATCTATTTATATTCCTGTATTTTATATTATATGTAAATATTTAATATAGAAGCATAACACATATTTCTGAAATATATATACATACATGTGTTTGGATTTATATACATAGTAAATGTACACAGTGTACACACATTATGTAAACAAAAACTTTTATTTTGGATGGGATTAATCATTCGAAAACAGTAATTAATACACATTTAGGCACAAACGTTTGGCTAGATAACTATATCTAGGCTAAAACTGCTATGTGTATTTTAGTATAAAGTGGTATTAGTGACTGAAGTTTTTTTTGTGTGTGTTTATTTTTAGGATCTGCCATGCATAGATGAGCTGTCCAACCAATCTCTGTTCTCCTCGCCATCTGATTCTCTGTCGGAGTATGCAGACACTTCAGGATTCGCCGTCGATGACCTGCCACAGTTATCCACCGAGGGCCCCGCAGCACCCATGTACTGGGATATACCTGGACACAGTCAGAGACAGGTATTCATGCATTTCTCTGGTTTTCATTGGTCCCACAGACGTTTTTAAACCTGTTATGCTTAATAAGCCAACAAAGCTTGCGGTCATCTAAACACGTTAACATGTAAACCATTTTCCTGTATTGTTGTAAACAGCTTAAACGTAGTCCAAACTATCCAGCTGGGTTTTCCCTATGACCCCGATTTCGTCCAGCATGAGAACACCTGTGTTCTGACTGGAAGCCGTTTTGTTAGATTAAACCTGACTTGAAGCTTACTGAATAATTACCGTAATACTTAATAATTAATCTCGCTCCAATAATCTGCTCCAAACTTCATTTCTTAACCTTCAGGTAAGTTTTTTTTAGTACTGAGAGCTTTTTCTGTGCAAGCTACTTTAGAGGTGCATTAATTAACGTGTTTAATCCCTAAACATGGACATGTGACTTTGCTTAAGCTTCTTTTCTGCTAATATTATGAAATGCTTAGGGCTTTCTAATGCTTTGTTTAACATCCCAACTCCCAAAACAAATACTTATACACACTTATGATTACATATTAATGTCACTATTAGAGAAACACCTGTAAATTCAGGTTTCTGGCATTGCAAGGTTGTTGGTTTCCGTGTAAATTGATAAACTGGGATATTGTAGTGAGCTAATATTTAGCATTCATCAGGCTATTAAACAGATCAGTGCTTAATGTGGAGCCCTGACCGACTAAATCTTTAAAGCTTTTTATTTTTTAAATATTTCAGTAATTTTCCTTCTGTATTTTCTAGCCTGAAAAGTATGACTGGGGATTTTTTTTATTTATTTTTTGCCAAAATAAAAGCTTTATGATTTAAAGTTTGAAAGTAAATAATTTTATACATCGAATCAGTATTAATTATTTTATTTTACAATTTAAAAAATGATTTCGTTTTCATATTATAGTACAATCGTAACATTTATGTATTTTTTGTGTTATAGAATTGATATTTTTCTCATTTAAAAGATAATGATAATAAAAATATATATTTATGTTTTTTTGTTTGTTTGTTTTTGGTGGTAGTTCATCCAAAAATACCAAAGTCTTATCCTCAAGTTGTTCCTGTAGCTATTGGCTTCCATTTTTTTTTTCTATACTATGGAAGTCAGTGGGTGGCAGCAACTGTTTGTTTACCAACATTCTTCAGAATATCTTCTTTTGTATTAAACAAGTCAGTCAGTCATCGGTTGCGCTTGGGGTTAAGTAAATTATCCACTCTCCCTCCCTTTAAACATTTCTACACATTGCCAGTAATATTAGTACACAAAGTCTCATTTCTCTTGTGTAATTGTGTTGAGTGCTCAACATCTCTGTATCTGTGTTCTTCAGCAGAACCTGAGCACGTTTTCTGGTAGGTTGGATGATTTTAGTGCTCTCCTGTCTGCATCAGTGGCAGGATTTAAGGTAGATCCTTTTCTTTTCTCTCTAACTCTCTTTTATCTGTTTCATCACATTTCATCATCTTGTTTTCTCCCCCTTCATTCCTTCATTTCCACAGACTGTTGCTGCTGCTCCTCCACTGCCACCACCACCACCACAGGAGGAAGAGGACGATGCAGATGAGGAAGAGACGGAGTTGTTGGGGCACGCGGACACATACGCCGAATACAAGCCATCCAAATGTAAATAGACATGCTGTATTATATTAATCTACAGCTCTTGCCTGGGCAATATGAGCCAAATATATATTTTTTAGGGCCGGGACTCGATTAGAATTAATCTCATTAATTAGAGGCTTTGTAATTAATTAATCGAAATTAATCGCATATAAATATTTGACCTGAGAACAGTGAGAAGTACGT
>JAUCMU010000139.1:220689-238436 GCA_032275025.1 Enteromius treurensis
GAGTCGTTTACGAATCATTTAGAAATGGGGTAAAATTAAATCTATTTTTAGAGAAAACTAAAGTGTTTTTTGACCTTTCATACACATAAACCTGTTAAGAGACTCGTAAAACAATATTAGCAACCTTTAAAATGGCATAATAGGGGCACTTTAACATCAACCTAAAAACAACTTGACTTCTCACAAGCGAGGTAACGGCGGCGCTGTTGGTGAAGAAAATGAACTTAATGTTTCACTGTTTTAGCCGAACACTTTTGAGAGATGCACAGACTTGTAATTCACATCTCTCTCTCTCTCTCTCTCTCACACATAACTTAGCTATTAAATCCATTAGTCTGCTGTCAACTGCTCCAGCCTCAGTTACAAGGTCTAAAATAAGGTTTTGGAATTAACAACGGAGGCTTTGGATGAGATGCGGAACAAGTAATCCTACTCACAATAGTGTTTTAAGTAGGCCTACGAAAACCAGACAAATAAGAAATAAATATGTTGGTTTCATAAATATGCACTGTTTTTTAATTATTAATTTCCTCTCATTCCGCTGGCTATTACTTAGAAGTTGATACAGCATATCAATATAGGATTTTTTTGCTGTATTTATTTGATCAAAAATACAAAAAATTGTGAAATATTTTTACATTCAAAAAAATAATTCTCTGTTTGAACATGCTTTAATTTAATCCAGTGATGCAATCTGAATTTTATAACATCGTTACTTCAGTCTTCAGTGTCACACGATCCTTCAGAAATCATTCTAAATTTCTGATTTATTACCGGCTACTGTGCTTAATATTTTTTGGAAGCTGCAATACTTTCTTCAGGATTCTTTGTTGACAAAAAAAAACAAAACTAGTTGTTCTTCTAGATCTGTGATTTGTGCGTTTATTAATCATTTATTTTGCAGACCTTGGCTTTAGTTAGTTGAAAAGTGAAACCTAAATAATTTCAGAGAACATTTTCATCTGATAAACCCGATGAACTCATTAGATGATCGTAATATCACACACACTTAGTAGCAGTGCATGTACGCGGCTGTGAGTTCCCTTTTGTGGTAATAAGCAGAATGAAGTGCATTGTGGGATTGGGTGGGTAGGAAGTGGACAAATAACTGACATGTTTTGGTGAAAATAAGAGGCAGGACTGCTTCCAAACATGTGGCAATACAGTGTGATTTACAGTGCCTAAACAGAGTATCTAGACACTTAATACACATTATGTAAAAAATATAAGATATTTATATTTATATATATATTAGATAGAAAATATAAAAAGGAAGTCATATGTTTAAACAGGAAACAAACTCCCGTCTCCAAATGCTTCCAGAAGTCCCCCTAAATGACTGAATCAAGATGTTTTCTCGTTTGTTGGCAGTGAAAGAGGAGCCTTGCAGCAGGCCGGCCGTTCACGAGTGTTTAGGGGAGGTTCTGCGTGTTTTGCGGCAGGTAATCAGCACGTATCCTCTGCTGAACACTGTGGAAACACTCACCGCAGCAGGAACGCTTATCTCAAAGGTCAAAGGTCAGTCCAACTGCTATTATAAACTCCTCTTCTTCAACTCTTGTCACTGGTTACCTTCCTCACACTCTCACCTATGTATGCACATAGGGCAAGTAATTCAGCTCTAGCATCTGATATGAGCTGATACCACACAACCAGCGTCTTATCTTATGAAGGAAAAACACGTGTAATATGCAAACATGAAAATACAGGTGTTTCCACTTTTGTGTGTCGATGTGATGTCACTTCTACTTTTATTTGTTGTCTAAGCAGAAGCGCGTGTCTGTGACCGTGAAGTTGTTCTTCTTCTCTGTGTTTGTCAGGGTTCAGTTATGATGGCACCACTGACGCTCAGAAGAAAGATTTTGAGAAAGCCATTGAGACCATTGCTGTGGCCTTCAGCAGCAAGTAAGATCCGCTGCTCGTATCTGCTCAGTTATTATTTAAAGTATAATAGTAGGAAATTAAATGTAAATAAAAATGATAATAATAGTTATATGAATTTATATATATATATATATATATACAATAAACAAAATAATTTAATATTTTATTTTAATACATTTCATTTTATCAACATAATTTATTAAAATAATTTTGTCAAAACTGTTATTCAAATGTAACTTTTAATGCTAACATATTATATTATTTATATGTATAATCTAATATTAATTCAAATATATGTATTGATCCATATATATTTTGTATAATTAATACATTACACTTATTTCCCTGAAAGCCACTCTATAATTCTTATAGAAATATAAATATATATAATGTAACATTTTAATGTAATATATTATTATTATAAAATAATAATATATAATTGTATTTTTTTTTTTTTTGATTAATGGTGTGTAAAATTGTATATATTTTATGTTTGTATGTACTATATTTATACCACTTATAATGTAAGTAATTATATATATATATTTATTTATTTATTTATTTTTTATTATTATTTATTTGAATTCTATAAACATATAATGTATCTTTAATTAAGATATACATTTTACTTGCAATATTGTTATGGAATTATACATGTATAATTTACTTTTATAATATGTATTCTCTAGAGTTTCAGAAGAGATCTCAACAGTGAGAAATATTGACTATTTCCTCTCTGTTTATAGTTGATTATTGTGATTTATTTTCTCCCTGTCAGTGTTTCAGAGTTGTTAATGGGAGAGATTGACAGCACTACTCTTCTGTCCCTGCCTCCGACAGAAAAGAGCAGGGTGAGTGTATGTGTGTGTTTGTGCGGATGTTGTTGGAAGCGTGTGTGTGTGGGTTGCTTCCTGCGTTGTCTTGCAAGCATATTGTTTCCTCCACACCTCTATACAGACTCGACAGAGTCCCTAACGACGCAAGTCTTCAAGAAGACGTCTTAGAATGACACTGATGACAAATTAATCATTTTTATGTCCAGAACTCTCAAATCATTTCCCAGAACAGCTAGTCTCACTTCCTTCATTAAAATACACTTTAGTTGTTATGTTTGTCATGCCACTTTGAGTCTGTAGTTGACCAAGCGATTAGTCATTATTTAAAGCAGTTCAGTTTTAGTCAACTTTTTTTAAGAAGGACTGCACTTAAAGCTTCTAACAAAAGTAGCTTCGTACTGGACGATTCTTGAAGGAGCAATATTATTTTAATGTAAAGGTAACTCTTTATTGATGTAACACATTTATTTTTGGTGCAAAAAAAAAAAAGATTGGCAACATAAATGTGAACAGATTAACAGTTAAATATAAAAATAATTTGTGAGAATATTTATCAAATATTATAATAATATATGAAATATTTTAAAGATCATATGTGACCCTGGAGCACAAAACCAGTCTTAAGTTGCTGGGGTTTATTTGTAGCAATAGCCAAAAACACATTGCATGGGTCAAAATTATAGATTTTTTTTTTTTATGCCAAAAATCATTCAGTAAAGATCATGTTCCATGAAGATTTTTTGTAAAAGTCCTATTGTAAACATATCAAAAGGTCATTTCTGATTACTAAAATGCATTGATAAGATATTAATTAGGACAACTTTAAAGATGATTTGCTCAGTATTTAGATTTTTTTTGCACCCTCCGATTCCAGATTTTCAAATAGATGTATCTCTGTCAATTATTGTCCCATCCTAACAAAGCATGTATCAATAGAAAGCTTATTTATTTATATGATGTATACATCTCAGTATTATTTTTGAGTTATCCTTTGATTCTGTTGTCATAAAATAATACATTAATAAACAGTTGACCCTATCTAAAACATAGAAATGTAATTTGGAAAAGCAACTCAGTTTTTATATTTATAATAAATGTATATATTATATTATAATAAATATTTATGCAAACATGTAATATTTTTTTATATTCGTTCCTGCTCGGGGTTTCCTGGACTGGGAATTTGAGCTGATGAAAAGCTAATAAAAAGGTATAATTGTAATGAATGATCAATTTATAATAAATGCAGTAAAAATAAAACAGAGAAATAAATTTCTAAATATGTCATGTGACCTTTAACCAACATCACAGAATCAAAAGTGTTGTTAAATTATTGAAAGATTAATTATAAAATCTCAGGATGACTTCAAGAAATTGTTTTAGGTTACTAGCAAACGGCTGAAATTATTTATGGTTGTTTAGTTTAGTTAGTGCTACTTTCATCTGCTATATAGTAAAGTAATACTACAGTGGAAGAGCTAAATCTACCCAACAGCCCTCAGAGCAGGAAGTGATATAAACTCTACTACAATCTCACCACATGTATCTGACTCTGACCTTTCCCTTAAAATACACACCGTTTAATTTCATAATGAACTTTATTACCATTCTTTTGTCCTTAAAAGTGTCCTAACCAGCTGTGTCTTTGCTGTGTGTTTAGTCGATGGAGGACCTGTACAGGGTGTCGTTGGGTCAGGGTTCTGAAGGAGGAGGAAAATACGACCATCAGGACTGCAGTGAGTGAATCCCTCTTTTATGGTCTTAGCGATGCATAGATTAAGTATGTAGTATGCATAGGGTCATTTCTTCTGTTGTTCACAGTAAAACGGGACATACTGCTCAGTACCTAGTATGCATTACCATTCTGACCACAGCTGTTGTATATTTTACATTTAAATTTGAAGTGCTCATATCATGCATGGCTGATGTTTACGGTGTGTGTGTGTCAGCAGTGAGTCCACAGGAAGTGGATATTCTCCTGCAGCGCAGCGAAGGCGGCGTGGACTCGGCTCTGAATTACGCCAAATCTATTGCCAAATACATGAAGGACATCATCAGCTACGTAGACAAGAGAATCACTCTCGGTAATGACATTTCCTTCAGCCGTTTGGGGATTTTTGAAAAGCATGTGTCGATCGCTCTTTTTAAATAGTGATATACTCTCAACATAAATGCGTTTCGAACTCATCTACCTGGACTAGGTCGTTTTGTTTGTTCCTTACGACTCTATTTTCCACTATTTCGTCAATAGAGAATGAGTTTTCTAAAGGTCTTCAGAGACTCTACCAGTCCTGCAAACAAAACATCATCCAGGTAATCCGTGTGCTTGTTTGTTTGTGTTTTGCAGATTGAAATAACACTAGGGTTTATGATGTAAACTAGTCTCCAAAACACTTGTTTTATTGAAAAAAAAAGTGAGAGTCCCATGAGTGTGCGTGGATCATGACAGAATCATTATTGTTTAAACACAGAGTTGTTTAAACAGAAGAGCGGGTTTCTGAAATGTGTCTCTCTCTCTCTCTCTCTCTCTCTCTCTCTGTGTATCTCTCTCAGGAACACATGCCGTTGCTGTCGATCTTCTCTCTGGCTCTCGAGCAGGACTCAGAGCAGAGCTGTGGTTTACACCAGGCCACAAATAACATCTACACACACGCCTTTTTACAGGTACCATACCTTATCTGACAACACAAACCACAGCAGGATGACCGTGTGGAAGTAGTCTTGCACATTTCACCTCAAATTGACTAAAACACACAATAAATGCTATATTTAAATGTATATGCATATTTTATTATGTAATTAATGTATAGTAATTATTATTTTATAAATTTAATTTAGATTTTTTTTTTAATTATCAAAATAAAATAAATAATACATATTTTTTAAAATAATAATACAATAAATATTGTGTTTAAATGTATTACTATACTTTACATTTATTATATTACATTATTAATACATTTCATTTACTAAAAAAAATCTAATTTTTGGGATCATTAAGAATAAAAAACAGATTAAAATATTTATAATAATACAATAAATATTGTATTTAAATATTATAATACATTTAATTTTAAAAATAGAGCTTAATTTTTTTGATCACCAAGAACGTTTTTTGTTTCTTTGTTTCATGGCATTTTATTTCTCTATGATTTATTTGCTTTTTGGGTGACCTGGATGTGTTCTTGGCAGCTTTTGAGAGATTAATCCATGAGAAACCTTTCTCTCTCTCTATTCTTCATTCAGCCCATGACACAGCGCAGACAGGAGCATGAGAAGAAGCGCAGAGACATTAAAGAGCAGTGGCAGAGAGCCAAGAGAAAGCTGGTAAAGATTCAGTTCACCCTGAACTAACTTGATGACTCAACTAAAGTGCTAAATAAAAGTGAAATATTTTCATGTGTTTAGAGATGTGTGTGTTTGTGTTGACTAGGCCGATGCCGAGAGTAACCTCCGTAAGGCACGTCACCTGTACATGAGTCGCTGTGAGGAGTATGAGAGAGCTCGGAGTGTGGCCAATAAGGTTGAAGAGGAGCAAAGCGGAACAGGAAGTGGCTCAACCACTAAAGCTCTGGACAAGAAGAGACGACTAGAAGAGGAAGCGCGCAACAAGGTCAGCCAGCTCAAACAGGAAATGTCCTAACAAGAGCTAATCTCATATATTTTGGTATTAATTATGACTGTGCTTTTGCAGGTCACATGCAGAGAACCATCATTATGATGAACAGATAACATTACGCACTTTATCATCTACTGCATTTTATTAAACGTCTTATATATAATAGCGTTTATAGCGTTTAAATATTATTTTTATGACAATTAAAACATTGGCAATGCAGTAGTATGTATAACAGTAATGAGAGTTTGTAATGACAATAATCTCACAATATCATATCATTTATTTTACTTGATTTTGGGGTGGTGTTATGTTTATGCAACAATTTGGAGTTACTGCTCCATCCTTCAATAAGAGCGTTATGCTTTAGTTATTAATTTTCATGATATATAATGGTTTGTGTCTGCAGGCGGAGGAGGCAGAGGCGACGTATCGCACCTGCATCGCAGACGCTACGACACAGCAGCAGGAGCTGGAGGACATGAAGGTGAACGTGCTCAAACAGATCCAAGAACTCATCAGACAGACCGACCAGATCCTGCGGGCGGTGAGAGTCATATATATATTCTAGGGCTGTCAAATGATTAACGTTTTGAATCAAATTAATCAGGATTTTCCGTGGATTAATCATGATTAATCACTACTTGCAACTACACCTGAGTTTAGATCAAGAAAAACGCACTGTCACTTTAATTCAGCTGCGGCGCAGCAAAAATAGACTCGGCGCCGAAACTATCGCTCGCGGCACTGCCGCTTCTGGTCTACTCCTGTTACGTGCTGCCGGGCCTCCTTGACCAAAGCATTCACAAAGCCGCTGTCAGCCAGACTCACTGTGACACATCTCTGCAGCACGTGAGCGACACAGTTCATGTGTTTATAGCGTGCAAGACAGATTGCGGCATCCATGTCGCGTGCACTGTCAGAAACTGTTCTTTACAAACCTAGTCAATATAGTCAGCGTGAAAGACTTCAGTACCCACGTGTCACTAATGCAAAGTGCAGTTACTCCGAGGTAATTGTTGCCCCACTTTCCTGACAAATAATTTGTCACACTGCGCACGTGTGAAATGCGTAAAAAAAAATGTACATAATTAACGACAATAAATAATTTACGCCGTTAACGCGTTATTTTTGACAGCCCTAATATATTCTTATATTTACCATATATATATATATTTTTTTTTTATTTCTTTTTATATATATACATTTTATTATTGCTTTTTATTCACTTTATTTTATTAGTGCTGTCAAACGATTTAATAATATTTATGTTTAAAAACATAAAAATAAAAGTTTTTGTTTACATAATATATGTTATATATTTATTATGTGTTTTTTAACACACACATATACATGTTTATATATTAGATATATTTATTTTTAGATAAATTATATAAATATAAACATGTAAACACATGCAAATAGTTTGAAATATAAACAGTATGTGTGTATTTATGTGTACATAATAAATATACACAGAACACACGTATATAGTATGCAAACGAAAACCTTTTAACAGCAATAATTGTTTAACAGCACTAAAAAAATAAAATAAACCTACCATAATAATTATAGACTGATAATTTCTTTGTCAGTGGGCAAAGTACAAAATCAGTAGGGGATCAAAAAAAATTTATTATAATTTGATTATTATAATTATATTTTATTATAAATTATAAATGATATTTTTATTGCATTCTATATTTTTTTTTTGTTGTATATTTATTTATTTTAAGTTATAATTTATTTATTTATTTTATTTGCCTATAGAATATTTTAGGATGTTTTTCTAAATGAGACATTTTTATTGTTATGCTAAACAACTTTTCTCATTGTTTCCCATACACACACACACACACACACACAAACATATACTGTATATAGTATTATTGTTAATTTTCCCCTTTTTTAATACATTTTTTATTGTAGCCTTTTTATAAAATTTTTGTATATATACAGATCCTATATTTATTTCATATTATCATTATTGCATTATTTAATTTATTTAGTTATTTTTCATTTTTAAATATATATTTATTTTTATTTATTTTATGCATATAGAATATTCTAGGATTGTTTTAAGAAGTCAGTAACCTCTCATACTACTCAGAACAGCTGTAATGGGGAATCTTCAAGTTTGAGATTTAGGACAGAGAGATTTAGTAATTTTCCGCTCCGGTGGTTTGTTTAATGCATCCTCTTCCTCTCTATCCAGTGCACCATCTCGTACTATCAGACGATGCATGTGCAGACAGCAGCGCTGCCGGTGCACTTCCAGACGCTCTGTGAGAGCTGTAAGCTGTACGACCCGGGTCAGCAGTACGCTGCACACGTCAAAGACCTGCAGCTCCGCACAGAGCTGCCCGTCCAGTACCAGTTTGAGCCGTACTCCGCGTCCAGCCACCAGTAAGACCACTTCTAGTTAAAACACATCAGTGGTTCAGGATTTAAATAAAATATATGAAAGGAACATGGTGTTTTGAATTCAGAAGGAAACAGAGTTGTTGTTTTTTAATCAGGCACGTTCGGACCCGTAACAACAGTCTCTGTAATGACCAGCGGCAGAACAACTCTGAAGCTCCGCCCACAGGAGAGGAGGCGGGGTTTGGAGAAGGAACTGTGGTTAAACAAAGACGAGGTCAAGGTCAGTTTCACAGACTATAAATGAGCAGAAAGCTGCTTTTAGGGATGAACACATTTATAGATTAGAAGAGAGGGTGTCCCTTTGTGGCTGCATGCAGATCTTTATTCTTCTTATTGCCGTTTTAATATTGAAATGTTAAAATTAACAGGTTATGTGTTGTTTTTGCAGGTAGAGACCATCATCAAGCTCACAAGTCCTGGCCGTCCACCCTGAGTGACACTGACAGCGTCGGTCTGGGAAGTGGACTGGGATCCCCGACCTCCAGCACAGGTATGAAACAAATCCAGATTTGTCTGGTATAAGGCATATATGTTATAAACACTACTGTTGTGTAATGTTTCGGTCTCAGGTGATATCTCAAAACCTTCAAGGCCAGTTTCTGCAGCCACATTGTCATCCAATGAAGATTTAGAGGAGCGAGACGGTGCCATGACCCCATTTGAACAAAGTGAGTGACTGATTACACAACATCTGGCAAGCGGAAACTTGAATGAATAGCCAAAATTAAAAATGGCTGAAATTCGACTCATCCTCAAGCCGTCACAAGATGCAGATGAGTTTGTTTCTTCATCAGATTTGGAGGAATGTGTCTCAGCCATGGATGCTCTGCAGTGTGATAAAACACTTCACGATAATCTGCACCACTTCAAGAAACAAAACCATAAAGATGTTTTTTACTTCAAGCCTCCAGTGAAAGTGTTTCGGTCTGAATCAGGAGAGAAATCTGCTCAGATCAGGCCAAAACAGCTCTAAACACATAAATGGCTGGATTTTGATGTGAGAGACAACAGGAGTTAGACTTTTTCTCTGGAGGAAGCTCTATTATTGATTATGGATCCATAGTTTAGCTGGAACCAACGGTTTAAAGTGAAAAATGTTTCTTACAAACATTTTATCAGTTGTTTGGAAATGCTACATTTCTCCAAATCCGATGAAGAAACAAACTCATCGACGTCTTGGATGGATAGGACGATGTAATGTTTGCTGACCGTGTCGGGGGATTGTTTGTGTTTTAGGTATAAACGGAATTGAACCGGAAAGCGCAGCACCCACTGGACCTTTCAGAAACGCGGGACTGTCCAAAGCTGCAAAAACCCATCGGCTGCGCAAACTGCGCACGCCATCAAAGTGCAGGGAATGTGACAGCTACGTTTATTTCCAGGGAGCAGAATGTGAGGAGGTGAGACCGTTTCAGTGGA
Organism: Enteromius treurensis; assembly: GCA_032275025.1. Classification (NCBI taxonomy): domain Eukaryota; kingdom Metazoa; phylum Chordata; class Actinopteri; order Cypriniformes; family Cyprinidae; genus Enteromius; species Enteromius treurensis. Next base: position 230,869 of record JAUCMU010000139.1, read on the forward strand.
ATCATATGAATCTGTAGATGTATGAGACCTGCAAATCAGCCCATTGTGTAAAACAAGTTTAATGTGCGATCAGATCCCTGATGCACAACGTCGAGTTACATTTATGCATGTAGTGCTTCATACAAAACAGATTGTTTCAGAGCTGCTTGACAGAAATAAATAACAAAGTGAGTTCTAAAACCACTGTAAAGCAGCTCTATCGAAAACAGTAGTGTTATTCGGTTTTGTTCTCACACTATTGTGTAACATGTGTTTTAGTGTTTTCTGGCGTGTCATAAGAAGTGTCTGGAGTCTCTGGCCATCCAGTGCGGTCATAAGAAGCTCCAGGGCCGCCTGCAGCTCTTCGGACGTGATTTCTCTCAGGTCCTGCAGGGCGACGTGGAGGGCGTCCCCTTCATCATCAAGAAATGCATCACTGAGATCGAGAGGAGAGCGCTTAAAATGAAGGTGCGAGGGGAATCAAGCTGTTCTTCCTGTATTATCCTGTATCTGATGGTTTGCATATGCATTCTGATTGTTCTAGAAAATAAGTTCTATTAAAGAAACACTTAATAGTGTCTATAGGATGTTTTCTTTCCACTGGTCTGAAAAAACACTTTATTAAAAACCAAAAAGCTTAAGATCTCAATGTGCATGAAAAAAAAAACATGACCCTGCAGTAGGCAGTATAGGGTTGAAGCTCTTCTTTTTGTGTCTCCAGGGAATCTATCGAGTGAATGGAGTGAAGACGCGTGTGGAGAAGCTGTGCCAGGCGTTTGAGAACGGTAAAGAGCTGGTGGAGCTCTCTCAGGCGTCTCCACACGACATCAGTAACGTGCTGAAGCTGTACCTCAGACAGGTGAGTCACTGACGCAGGGAGGTGATGCTGTGATGAAGCAGTGCCGTGCTCATCGTCTCCGTCTCCTCCTCAGCTCCCGGAGCCCGTCATGCCCTTCCGCATGTATAACGATCTGATGGGCCTGGCGAAGGAAAGCCTGAACTCGGAGGCCGGCGAAGGCGTGAAGAGCCCAGAGCTGGTGGATCGAGGGTCAGAGACCGAGCCTGAAGTGCTGGTCTTAGTGGAGAAACTTAGAGAGCTGCTCAAGCGTCTGCCGCCTGCGAACAACGCCACGCTCAAGTACATCATGAGGCACCTGTGCAGGTCAGATTCGGCTAAAACAACACAAATCAAAAACTTATTTATAATGTACAGCGGGGTTTATTAACCCCTAGTGATTTACTGAGGAAGTTTCTTTAAGATATATTAAATTATTATTGTATATCATTTTATGTCTTTTTTTTTATTAGATGTATAAGTAAAACCAAGGTGCATATTAATATTTGGTTAATAATAATTGTTAATAATATTCATTATTATTACTATTAATATTAAATCAAAATAAATAAAATCACTTTTCTATTATTCGAAAATATTTCCATATTTTTATCATTTATATTTTTGAATATGCTAAATCACATTTTTATCTTTATTATTTTAAATATTAGTATGTTTTTATTTTGCTTGCATTTGTGAAATAAGAGGATTTGGGAAATGTTTTATATGTTAGTATTCATATATCTATATATTTTTTTATTATATTAAAATAAATATTACAATAAAGTTTATACTAAAATATAATTTAGTTTTAAATAATATATATATATATATAGTAATTAAAAAGTAATAAATCATTAAATATTTAAAGTTTTTAATATTTTAATAATTTGTCTAATAATAATTTAATTGTATTGCATTTAAATAAGTGTAAGTATAATAATCTAATAGTATTTAGATTTTAATTTAAGTCAATGTTTATTAATTTAAATCATCAGAGTTTAGCAGACAAAAATAAAAAAAACAGGGTATGCAAAAACAAATTTATGGTAGTTATGGTAACAAAATTTAGTTTTTTCACTTCAAGATTTATATTTATATATATATACATATTTACCTTTTCAAGTTGCAGTTTAAATAGTGACTTGTTAAAAATATCAGCTGCAGTGTTCTGTATTTCCTGAGGTTTATCACAAAACATTGTTGTATGATGTTACTGAAAGATTCTTGTTTTTCTCTCGTCAGAGTGTCTGAGTTGGAGCAAGATAATAAAATGAGTGCCAGTAATTTAGGCATCGTGTTCGGGCCGACCCTGATGAGACCCAAACCCACCGGAGCCACGGTGTCCCTGTCATCTCTGGTGGATTACCCTCATCAGGCGCGCATCGTAGAGGCTCTGATCGTCTTCCGGCAGAACATCTTCATCTCGTCCTCTTCCTCGGTCAGCTCTCCAGGCCAGAGCCAGGTCTGTACAGATTCATGTCTGATCTGATGTAGTGTGCAGCGTGTCTATGACTGACAGGGATTCAGCCCATTTCTGTCGTGTGTGTGTGTTTGTGCACAGCTCTGATTGTAATATATTCCTTCACACAGGACTGTGAGACTGGGAATCACGAAGAGCCAATCAGAGCGGATCTGGAATGTTGTGAGATAAATATATATTCCAAATAATACATATTTTTTCCAATTATTATTGTTAACATTAAGATAATGATATTATTGAAAATGTGTTTGATTTTGTATCTTTATAAAATGTAGTATTAATATTTTAATTTTGTAGAAAAATATTTTATGTAATTAGTTGGGCACCATATTTAAATATTAATATTATTTTTCTAACAGAGTGAATCTAGTGATTTGTAATATCTCAATAATATTATCAAATATTTTCTGTGCTCGAGTTTGTGACATTTGTTGGGATGTTTTTTTTTTTTCTTTTACTGGAAAATATTTTTATATTTTTAAAAATTATGTTAAATAATATTTTATCTTTATTATTTAAAATATTGTTATTCAAATATTAATAATTATATTCATATTATTATTAATAATAATAATGATATTATTCTGCTTGCATTTGTGAAACAGGAGGATTTAGAACAAGTTAAATATGTTAGAATTCATGTAGAAAAACAGAATAAATAAATGTTACATAATGTTAGCACTAAAATATATAAAAATAGCAGAAATATATATTTCAATAATATATTTTATGTATGAATATATTTTTTTTTATTATGTATGCGTAGGTTTGTTCATTTGGATTGAAAATGCAATTAAAATGTAATGAATCAATTGGATTGTTAATTTCATATTACAGTTCGGATCACAATATTAGCTGAAGTATTCTTGGTGTGATTTGTTCCTTCCTTTGATCAAGCGTATGTGTGTTCCTCTGGTTCTTCAGGTCATTCCGTGGGCTCCTCTGGTTCTCAGGAGCGTTCGCTGGACTCTGACTCTGACATGGAGGATCTGGGCAGAGCAAGCCGCCCACAGCGCCCTCCTCTGGTGAGTCAGGAGAGCGAGACCAGCACCGAGGAAGACCAGATGAGTCCCCGAGCGAGCCTGGACCTGAGCGGACTGGTCCCAGAGACCATCCCAGAGCAGACCGTCGGGGCAGACCCAGATCAGTAAGACCAGATGTATAATGAATTTAAAACAGGTCAAAATTTCATTTAAACTATTAGAGATGTGCGACAGGAGAACAAGTGTTAAAGTCAGATGAATAACATTAAGAATAAGGAGGTTACTGACAGGTGAACTCTCGGTGACCCCTCATGCCGAACTGAGATTAGTGTCGCTTCCTATGATATTAACTGGATGTTTATATAATGTTGGTGTCTTTATTCAGATGATGGTGGTTATATTCTCTCCGTTATAATAGGTTTGCGCACTAGTCTGTATAAACCACCACATTCATAACCTGTAACTGGAATACAATAACTACTGTCTTTCAAAAACAAACAAGAGTCATTATTGTTCTTATTTAACTGGATCTCAAAGTGAGTCAGGGTGTGTAAAGAGCCTAAAGTCTCATATTTCTCGATACATTTTTGTCTCTTTTAGGAGCTTGTAATGTTGTATTTTACAATATTTATTATAGTTTCATGTAGGCACTGGAGTTTATTGGCCAATAAGCAGATTATTACTACAAATTGTGTTACGGTTAAACTGGTCTAACAACAGCCAGACTGCTGGTCAGTGCTGGTTTTAATGCATTATGAAATGTTTATGCATATTTCTCTTCTAAACATTGCTTCGTTTGTAGTAGTGTGTATATTCCAGCAGCACTGTACTATCTAAACTAAATATGGTTTAAAGCATGCTGGGACCGTAGCTTCTTCTCAACCATGTTACCTAAAGCCTTTAACTGTTTAACATGACTGATAGAAATGAAAGACATTTGCGAGTGTGTTTAGAAGCCTTTTGTACATTCTGGAACTGTGTGTATATTTTCAGAAAACATCTGTATGCAATAAATCTTTAATTTCTACTATATTTGCAATGAATTGTTTATTTTGTAATGAATTGTTTATTTATCAGATCTGGAATATATATTAGAAATATTATAGTCTGTCTTTATTATTTTAGATATTCCAGTTATTTTTGAATGGAATGTGGTGATTTATTAAACAATATTCAATATTTCTATATATAATATAAACTGATATTTCCAACTGACACGCTACCGCAGAAGATAGAAATAACCCACTCAAAATCATTTTTTGTTGCTGAAAATACAAGTGGCCTAGGACTTTTGCACACTATATATATATATATATATATATATATATACATATACACACACACACACACACACATACATGTGTGTGTGCGTGTGTGAGTTGGGATTTGTGGTTTATGAAGACACACATGTGTATAATGACATGGGTACTACAACGTAAACATGGCTTATGAGGACACTTCCTGTGTCCCGGTAAAACAAAATGCTTAAAAAACATACTAAACAGTGTTTGATGAAATTCAAAAAGTGCACACAGTTTCCTGTAAGGGGTAGGTTTAGGTGTAGGGTAAGTATAGGGCAATACCACATACAGTCTGTACAGTAGAAACACCATTACACCTATGAAGAGACCCCGTAAAACACTAATGCAAGTATGTGTGTGTGAGGGAGAGAGAGAGTGTGTGTGTGTGTTTGTTTACTACGGACAGATTGAGTGAAAGATGGAGCTGAGAAATATTTGATTGTCATCGAGGCTTGATAAAGGAAAAAAAAAAAAAAAAAAATCTCTCAATGAATCAGATTCTGCTTTCGCTGTGATTTTTCTGTTCACATTATTATAAAAGAAAAAGACTTCATAAATAACTTTACTATTATTATGTTCTTTGTAAAAAATTTAATTGTATTAATTATATATATATATAATCATTACAAATTAAAATGTAAGGAAGTGTAGAGTTGAGAGAGCGTTCATTAAAAATTTACAAAATATATTTGAATAATATTTTGGCTTCAAAGAATTTTGAGTAACCTTTCACTTAAGCATAAATGGCTGATATGTAAAAGATATGTAAAAACATTTGTATGAATAAAAAAATATTAAGAATTACATTAGTATTTAATTATTTAAAAATTATTGGAATTAATATTAATAATTAATATAATTCAAAATAATTACATACAACTGCATGATTTTTACTAGCGTTTTGTTTTACTAATAATTAAAATGTCATGTTTTATTATTACTATTATCATGCATTTTTATTTAGATTTTATTAATAATTAAGTAATTTTTGTAAAATGGACAAAAATATACAAATTTGAGCAGCAAATCATCAATGGTTTCTGAAGGATGATGTGACTGAAGAAGGAAGTCATGATGCTGAAAATCCATCTTTGATCTCAGAAATAAATTACACTTTATTCTGTATTCATACAGAAAGCAGTTATTTTAAATTATAATAATATTTCACAATATTATCATATTTACTGTAATAAATGCAGCTCTTGTGACTTATTTACTAAACATCTGATCTAATCATTGGTGTATTTGCTCTTCTGCACAGTATTTTTGCTCTTGCATCACTGACGGAGGGCAGAAACATGACTTGTGGCGTCTCACCTGATTAAAGCATTGAAACGCTCGGCCCAGTTTCTCTTCTACTGTCCTTTACTGTCAGATGCAATGCATTATTCAAATATAATGGCTGAATAATCACTGAATGTGTATGTAGGTCAGCAGCGGGTCTTTATTCTGGAGATTCAGTCCGAGTGAAGTTCTCCGATGATTTTACGCTGAAGCAGAACAGACTGTGTGTTTGTGGAGAAACGGACGAGCAAGAGTGAGTCATGAGACTCAAACATCACACACGCTCTGTCTTCAAGAGCCTGGTTCCTAGAAAGACTCCTGAGAGTAACCACAATAGTTCTTAATCACACGGCTCCCCGTAAATCATAGACTTTATACTGTGTTCAGGGTCTTCTGATCTCACATGATGGTTTGTGGGATGAAAAGACTCATATTAGAGTAGTTAGTAGTTAATGAAGTATTAGTAATGCAGTTTAGTGCAGCACAGAAATGGCTTAAATGTACTATATTTACACCAGATTCACAGTAGGATAGAGATTCACTGCTTTTGGTGTTTTTAGTAGGTTTTTATCATTACTGGTTTAATAAAATATTATATAATATTTGAGGAAATTACAGTAAAAATGTTAATATTGTGGAATATTATCATTTTAAAAAAGCTTTCTGTGTGAATATAGTGTAAATTGTAATTTACTTCTGTGATGCGCAGCTGTATTTTCAGCATCACGAGTCTTCAGAGTCACGTCATCCTTCAGAAATCATTGATGACTTGCTGCTTGAATTTTTATATTTTTGTGTTTTATGTTACAAAAGTGCATTTTAAAGCTAGATTATTATTAAAATGTAAATGTAAGATGATATTAATAATAAATATAAATAAATAGTAATGAATAAAACTAAGAAAAAAGCATTATGAAAACGTTAGTACAAATCATGCAATTTTATTTAATTATTAATGATATTATTAATATTCATTATGTTTTACTTAAAAATAAATATATATGATATATACATTCATCTTTTACATAACAGCCATTTATGTTTAGGTGAGATGTTGTTTTTTTAAAAGCCAAAATATTATTAACATAGTTTTTGATTATTAATGTGACTAAATTATTATTTTATTTATTACTAAATGTAAAAATGCTAGAAAAAATAAATACCCCACCCATTCTGCATAATATATATTTTTATATTTATAATTAATGTAATTAATACAATTGAATTACATTAAACTTTTCTGAAAGAACACAAAAATAATAATAGAAAAATAATTCAGAAAGTCATTTTCCTTTAGAATATATATTTACTATAATTTTTTCATTTTTGCTTCCAACTTCTAATTACTTTATAAATAATTTAATAATATTAAAATTATTACATTTTAAGAATTTTGCTCAAGATGCAAAAGTCATCAATTAAATATACAAATTAAATATATTATAAATGTATATACATATACAGTGTGTATATATATATATATATATATATATATATATATACTTTTTTTACTTTTAATGTTAGTGTTATTATAGTAAAAATTGTTATTAATGTAATTTTCTTAAATAATAATTTAGCATAATGCAACTCACTTAAGCATGAATCTCTATTATTGTCAAGGATGCCCGCTGTGAGAGCTCGCGCTCTCGCTTCCTCGGCGAGCAAGGCACGGACACGGAAAGGCAGGACACGGAGGCTGAACT
>JAUCMU010000139.1:252919-277690 GCA_032275025.1 Enteromius treurensis
CACAAGAATTAAAATTCAGCATAGCCTATAGGCTGCTACTTGTTGCGGGGGTTTTTTCTTTCGTTTTGTTAATTTATTATTTATTTACAAAAATATATATATTTGACTTATGAGCCTTTTTTCTTTAATAGCTTATGTTTTTCTCTGTTCGCACTAGCTCTGCTCGTGATTTGATGTGAATCCTCATGTTCTGTTTATGCTGCTTGTTTCGTGTATAAAATTAATCCCTGGACTTACTTTTATAATTTAATAATGGGCTATGTTTTCTTTTCCCCCCAAAGGGATTAAAAACAGACTATTGATTTGCACAATAGGTGAAATTGAATGGAAACAGCTTAAGGGCAGTTTTTTTTTGCGATACTCCAAAACTTTCCAGGGCTGAAAAGGAGTCCTACTCCGGCCCTGGTCTTAAAAGATAGATCAGTGCCCAGTTTATTTGGACTGGCTTGCTCCTCTGAACTTCTACCTGTAAGTAAGATTAATAATTGATGATTGTATTTTTTGTATCTTCGAACTGCTTCACACAATTTGTTAATGAATAATTTAGAACTGGGGTAAATTAAAATCTATTTTGGAGAAACCTACGTGTTTTTTGACCTTGCACACATGTTTTAAGAGACTCATAAAACAATATTAGCCACCTTTAAAATGGCATAATAGGGGCACTTTTAAAATTGGTCTAGAGAAGGAAGCATGAAGACAAGTGATGTGATTGGTTTTCAAAAAGCACAATGGACTAACACCAGCAGATGACATTGCACCCCAAACAGTGTTGGGAAAGTTCATTTTCTACATGAACTAGTTCAGGGTTCAGTTCACACATTTTAAAATGAACTAGTTCAGTTCATTGTTCATAATTAAGTTTTTTTGAACTAAGTTTGCAGGTTCCAAAATGAACTATTTCATATTTCTTTTATTTTTTCCAGTATGTTGCTACAAGCTGTTACCCAAAGAATATTGGCTTTTTCCAGTTGTTGCCCCCAATTCAGTCCACACTCGTATCCAGCTGCAGCTTTCACCGTACAGTATATTCTCAGAAACATGAGGAAGAATGTGCTGCTTTTTTAATGAGGAATTTCCTCATGGATGCCTCAAGTGTCCTTTTCTTGGGGTTTCTTGTTTTTTTTTTAATGTGTATGGAGCCCTGTCTTTGCACCATAACAATAAAATGTAACTATTAAATAAATAAATAAAAGGATCTGGCTTTACTGGTCATTAACCAAATATTCGGCTCTTTTGGCTTGGCTCCCTTAAAAGCTCCGGCTCTTACGGCTCCCAAATGGCTCTTTATTTAGTATCACTCAGAGCCTTCTATTTTAACCCAATTTATCAATTTTGAATGTTTTGTGTATTGGTAAGCAACTTTTTAATTCCCAATTTTTCATTTAAAAATACACAGTTACTATTATTTACAATTTAATAAAACTTTAATTGGACAATTGAGCACAACCACTGCAAACAAATCAAGTAACCTAAATAAAGGGAAAAGTCTTAACAAATATAAAAAAAAACACTTGTGTCTTTAATGCAGGTTGGAATTGAGAAATATGAGATTTGATGGGCTGATGCGATTTCTCCTCTCTGTAATTATTTGTCCTGGTTTTTTTTAGTGTACCTGGCCTGTACCACTACACACTCGCTATATTTAAAGCACGCGCTCCAGTTCTAGTACGATTCTAGTGGTTCCTCCGATGTGATTAGCCATATGGTGTTCCCAAATGAAGCCCCGCCCCCTTACAGCAGAAGATTCGGCTCTCCCTGACGGGAGTCGGCTCTTCTCGTTCGTTACAAAGAATCGGCTCTTAGAGCCGGCTCGTTCGCGAACGGCACATCACTGCTGCACGGGACTGTTCTTTAGTATAAAATTTAACTACGAGAGAATGCCGTTCATGAACGCCAGATTGAGCGCGTTCACGTTCACGTTCATCAGGCAGATATACAGCACGTTCAGTTCACGTTCACCCAGAATATGAACGAGTTCATGAACGATCGTTCAATGAACTCGTTCAGGCACAACACTGGCTCAGACATGCTCGTACCTGTCCCTGGGGCCTGTCCAGGTGCGCTTCACATGGCTGGGAAACGCAAGAACAAGCGTATAGGCCAGATGAGTTGAGTTATCTTACAACAGGTGAAGTCAGGTGAAGGTTAGAATGAGATCACCAGCTTCTGTCCTACGAAGATGTGGACTTCATTCCCGGCGTCAGGGGCTGTTTTTATGAAGGAATGCCGTTTAGTCAGTTGCTCAGCGTTGTTCTGAGTTAATCATAAATCTGCTTTTCTGAGGAAACTGTTAAAAAAACGTATAGGGGCTAGAAGATTGACAGCTAACGTATAAATGGAAATCCAGTGTGTGATGTAAACAGAACAAAACAAAGTCCATTTCATTTTCTCCCAAATTGTGTGTGTTCAGTTAGATTTTTCCAAACCCATTGTAAAATCCAGGTTTTAATTAATAAAATTAACTATTTGATAATTGCAACAGGGAAATTAATAGAAATTCTGTTTATTTTATTTAGCAGTTTATTTTTGGATTCTGTTTTAAGAATTAATATAGATTTATCAAAAATGGTGATAATCAAGATTCATATATAAAACTATTTAATGAATCTTTAATAAAATGACATTTAAACAATTCAGTTTTATGGCAAAGTGCTGCATAACATTGCATTTTCAGTTCAATTAAAACATTGACAAAATTGTGTGATATTCCTTAAAAGTCATTTAATAAACTTTACTACAGTAATGATTTAGTGATTCCATCCCAGTTGTAAGATCTGAATGATTTTCAAGGTTGTTTTATTCAGAACCTTTCCACTTTTAAACCTGAACTTTGTATATTCAAGTTTTCCAAGACTGTGGGAATTCTAGATTCTGGATTGTTTAGAGGTTGAAATATTTAAAAAATAATAATATTTGAATTGTCTTAGCTCATTTGAATGTGTTTTGTGTGTTATATTCTTTCTTAACAGGCTGTGTAATTCAGTGTAAGTCACTCTCTTTAGGAAACAGTGTTTCTGTTTATATCTTGTGGAATAAAAAGCATTGTGTACCGAATTTCTGTCACAATTTGGATTCATTTCTAGTAAGCCTGTAAAAAAATCTAGTCAAGACTAGACTGCAGAATTTTGCCATTTTGTCAATTTTTTTTGAGAACGAACTGGCCTGTGAATTTAAATCAATTATTTAAAAGAGACAAGACTTTAGTTTCTTAATAGTAAGTCAATGAGATGTCATTGAGCACAGCTTTATTCACTAAGCTGTATACAACTAAGACCATAAAGTAAAACCTTAAGAATCCACACACATAAATAATAAATTCATTACTTGAAATAAAAGAAAATAAAGTTTTTTATTATATTTATTTTTGGTTTTACTCATTTTATTTCAGCTAGTAAACAATGCACCAATGCAACGTTTCTTATTTTCTTTTAGTCATTAACTCACTAAATACAAAAATATACGAAAATAAATATAATTTTTTCAAAAAATAAAAAAATTATAATAAAATGACAAAACCAACCTAAATATATAAAACTAAAATGTGAAATATGAATTTTAAACTAATTAAATGTAATAATACAATCTATCTGATACAAAACAATGGCTATTATTAATATTTTACATTTGGAATTCTGAATATTTTTAATATTTATTTTAAGCTTTAAGGTAGTGTAATTTCAGTTTAAGTAATTTTAGTTATTTAACATAAGCATATTTTGTTTGTTGCCAAGGCAACAATTAAAAGTTTTGAATAACTGTATTTATTTATTTCATCTGTATTTAAATGGACATTTTTATAGTAGATTAAAGTAAAGTTTATTTTTTTAACAACACTATTTTGAGGCATGTATGCAGCACGTGCATTAAGATAGATGATTAACGCTCAGCACGTCTTTGATTGTGGAACAGATCTGAACATGAGATGTGTGTTTCATGCTGCCATGACGACGGCTCGTGTGTCAGTGCAGTGTTACAGAAGCACATGACATCAGCGACATTCTCTTCCTGTGTGTTTACCTGCCCAAACCCTGCTGGTGTGTTGCTATGCAGATTTACATTGTTTCGTGCTCTAGCTTGTTGCTAGGTAGTTGCTAGGGTGGTTTGATATTTAAACTTAAGTTTGTGGTCTGTAAGATTTTTTTTTTTTACACCAAAGCTGGATTTAATAAAAAAAATGAATTACTTTTTTTTTTATTGTCACTATCCTAGGTTTTATCCATTTTTTTACTCATTTACAACTTTCTCAAGTTGATTTTATATATTTTAATATGTACAAATCAGAATAAGCATGTTGTTTGAATCTTTACATAAATATTGTTCCTTTTCAGGACCTCAAGCTGCGTCGACGAGACGCTATGGGAATGCTCTCAGCGTGATGGCTCTGAATTGTGTGTTGAATCTGCCCATGATGAATTGGGACCTCATAGGCGGGTGACGTCACTGGCCAGGAAGCATATAAGCACGTGGAATGCTGGCCGGCAAACTAGCTTTCTGTCATTCAGGGAAGCGCTCTGTGTTGAACGTGTGTTTGTTCTAGCTTAAAAGTGTCTCTGTCAAAAAAGAAAAAGAAAAGGGGCGAGGGCGACTTACCATCTTATAAAGTGTGTGTTCTTCTGTGCAAGAGAGATATTAATTTTGCCAGTGAACACACACATAATATGTGTAGTTGGCCATAGGTCTCTTTTTAGTGATAAAAGGGAGCGCTAAAGCAAGTGATTCTTGCGGGACTGGCCCGTTCTAGCTGAGGCTCTCATTGTGAGCGCTATAGTCGCTCTCCAGTTCGTGAGACTGCTAGGCGGAGAAGACTTAGCTGAGTAAATGGTACTGAGCACCGAGTTCTCATACAAGGAGACACAGAAACGGAGCATTGCTGTCTTAAAGGGAAATATTTTTCCTGAGGGTTGTGCTTTAGGAGACCCTGCATAGGGAGATCGATCTGTTAACCCTGCCAGTGCTCCAGGGCACAGCGATCTCCAGCGAGCGCTATTTTCAGTTTTTCTGCCCGAAAAACATAGCGGAACTGGAAAGGCTCGCTACCTCCTCTGGAGGTCTCTAAACAGTAGTCCTGACTTCAGAGGGCAGGCCCCCCTGGGGAAGAGTGGCGTTCACCGCATTACACGGTGCCCCATCTCTCCTCTGTGCCCTCAGGAGGTCGATCTGCTTACCCTGCCAGTGATCAAGGGTGCAGCGGTCTCCAGCGAGCGCTGCTTTCAGTTCTTTCCGCCTGGAAACGTAGTGGAGCTAAAAGGCTCGCCACCTCCTCTGAGGTTTCCAGAGCAGCTAGATCGGCCGTTCCCTGCCGGTCCTCCACTTCAGGGCACCGAATTCGCAGCTCTAGTGATACCAGAGACCAGTCTTAAAGGGACTTTTTCCTGTATGGGTCACCTGGCGGTGTGGAAGCCCCTGCCAAGAGTGCCCTGTTGGGTCCTGCCTAGCAGGCTCTGGTTCTACCAGTTTGGTCTTCCTGGGTGTGGTCAGAGGACCGTCATTTTTATCGAAGACTTCAGTAGTTCTGATGCTCAGGATTTCCGAGGGCAGGTCCCTCTGGGGAAGAGTGGTATACACCGCATTACACGGTGCCCATCTCTTCTCAGTGCCCTCGGGAGACAGTCTCACCAGTGTTACAAGGCGTGAGCATCTCCCGCGAACATCAGTCTCAGTATCTTCCGCCCGGAAACCTAGTGGGGCTGAGACGTTCGCCACCAGGCTCTCACGAGGGTCTGCGCACAGCTTCACCCAAGGGTGGGCTGCGTCAAAGCAAATATCATCAGAGACCAGCTTTGAGAGGTTGGTTCCCTTTAGTAGACTTTTAGCAGCGTGGAAACTACTGCCAAATGTGTCTCAATGGGTCCTGCATACTGTAGAGAGAGGATACTGAATCCCATTCGAATGAGCTCCGCCCCAATTCGCGGCCGTCACTCATACAATAGTTCGTACAGAGCAGGCTCTGGTGATGGAACAAGAAGTTGAAACTCTCCTGAGGAAGGAGGCCATCGAGGTGGTCCCTTCTCACTAAAAAAGAGTGCAGGTTCTACAGCCGCTACTTCATAGTTCCAACAAAGGATGGAGGGCTGAGGCCCATCTTAGATCTCAGGTTATTGAACCGCTTCAGAATTTCAGAATTCTCACTGTGAAGCAGGTCCGAGGACTGGTTCGTCACAATAGATCTAAAAGATGCGTACTTCCATGTATCGATCCATCCTTCACTCAGGTAGTCCCTGAGGTTTGCTTTAGGGGCAAAGCATATTAATATCGGGTACTACCCTTTGGCCTTTCACTCTCACCGCGCGTGGTTGAGATTGAATTCTAAGAAAAGTGTTCCTTCTCCAGCCCAGAGAACCACTTATCTAGGGATGGGACTCGACCACTTTACATCAACCACCAAGGAGGTCTGTGTTCGCGCCCCTTGTACAAGCTGGCGCACCAGATCCTTGTGTGAGCCTGGGACAGATGGCTCTCAGTGAGAGGGATATCCATATTCCCGGGCATCATAATATAGGTGCAGACGTCCTGTCGAGACAGTGGATGAGGCCCGGGGAGTGGATCCTTCACCCCGAGGGGTTGAGTAGATCTGAGATGTTTCAGGATACAGACCTGACCGAGGTCTGTCTGTACACCTTCTCCCCGATCGCTCTGCTCCTAGGAGTTCTGGAGTGAGTGCGCCGGGACGGGGTCAGCCTACTGCAAGTAACGCCGTTCTAGCCGGGCCAAGTATGGTTCTCGGACCTGATGTCCCTTCTAGATGGCTCTCCGTGGGAGATACCGATCAGGATGGATCTCCTCTCACAAGTGAGGGGCACCTTAGTGCACCCTCGCCCGGAGTTGGCGGCTGAGAGTGTGGCCTCTGAGGGGGCACAACTCTTAGCAGCAGGTTTCTCAACCGAGGTTGTTGAGACCATCCAGAGGTTGTCCAGAGCTCCATCCATGAGGAAACTGTATGCCTGAAAGTGGAAACTTTTCTTTTCTTGGTGTAGAGAACAGTTAACTGCCCAGTTGGTACAGTGGTGGAATTCTTGCAGATTAGATTCTCTATTGGGGTCACCCACTTCACCCTGAAGGTTTCGTGGTGACTAATCGGCCTACCACTCCTCTCTCGGTGAACATTCTTTGGGTAAGAACCCCTGGTCATACATTTTGAGGTTGAGGCCTCCGGTATGTTCCCAGGTACCAGCCTGGGACCTGGCTGTAGTGTTAGAGACCCTCTTTGGGCCATCATTCGAGCCCATAGAGGAGATCTCAGATCTTTGTTAACGATAGAGACCACACTACTGCTAGCGTTGTGTTCTCTGAGGAGAGTAGGTGACCTGGCCCTTCAGTGGCTCCTACACATCTCGACTTTGAGCCTGGCATGGCCAAAGCCTCCTTTACCCGCAAGAGGGTTACAGCCCTAAGGTACCTAAGGTCACACCACAGCCAGTAGTACTACAGGCCTTCAACCCACCTCCCTTCAGGGAGCCTGGTCAGCAGAAGCTAAACTGTATGTGTCCAATGCAAGCAGTGGACGCATACGTCCACGGACCCTGTGGAGAAAAGTATGCTTCGGTCCACCCAAGAAGGGGTTTCCAGAGACCAAGCAGACTTTGAGCCGTTGGATTGTGGATGCCATTAACATGTCATATTAGTTCTCTGGTCTCCCGCCGAGTCTCGGAGTCAGAGTGCACTCAAAACGTGGTGTGGCGGCTTCGAAGGCCCTGCTAGCAGTGGTCTCCATGGTCGACATATGTAACGCTGCGGGGTGGTCCACCCCTCATACTTTTTGTCCGTTTTTATGGGTTGAACTTGCGAGCCACTTCGGGCTTTTCTGTTCTCACACACTAGGCAGGGAATTTTGAAAGTTGGGGGGCGTGGGCATCTCGTTCCCATAGCGTCTCGTCGACGCAGATAGAGTTCCTGAAATGGAACGTCTCAAGGTTATGTATATAACCCAGTTCCTTGAAGGAAAGAGATGCTGCGTCTCGAAACCACACTTTTGGCATCCCCTGCAGGCGCTCCGCTGCATGACAGGAGCTAGTTTGCCGGCAGCATTCCACATGCTTATATGCTTCCTGGCCAGTGACGTCACCCGCCTATGACGTCCCAATTCATCATTGGCTGATTCAACACAAAATTCAGAGCCATCACGCTGAGGGCCTTCCCGTAGCGTCTCGTCGACGCAGCGTTCCTTCAAGGAACTAGGGTTATATACATAACCTTGTTATGTTTTGTGATACTAGCAGTCTACATCCATGAGTAACATAATGCAAGATTAATTTAATCCTTCTTTCTCCTCTCTTTCCATGCTCACTCATTATTATAAAAGGAGGGTTAGAGACAGAGAAATCTGCCCCACAATAGAACAACTTAAGAGTAATATCTTATGTATCTGTATGTTTTTCACTTGTTCCTGCCTTTCTTGTGCAGTCCATTATTGCACAAAGTGTATCTATCTGGCAGAAGAACCTGCTACTGAGGGCAAACAATTCATACCTTTGGGTCCTGTTCACACTTAAAGGCAGTATAAGCGATTTCTGGAAGGCAGTGTTGATATTTAAAAGAAGCAAAACAAACACACCCCTAAAAGGGTCTCGCCCCTATTTTGATAGCTCAGCCCCTCAAATACATAGCCTAAGCAACCTAGACAACGATTATTTCTGTGAAACACAGAAGAAACAATGTTACACCGCCTACACCCGATGCAAGTGGCATGACAAAATACTATAGAAGTCATTATAATCATTGATGCTGTCTACAGTGGGCATGAGCGATGCAACAAATCTCTGACAGGAAACTGCTGCCGCGTTCTATTTATAACTCGCTGACATATATTTCAAAATATTTTCAACTGACGCTTTATCGCGTCCAGTGTAGGCAGACTTTAAACTGTTGAGGCGCTGCGTCTGGTGTAGACACGGTGTTACTCACCTTTCAAGAAGAACCAAAGAAATCTCATTGCATTTGCAGGCCTTCCGCTCCCTGAGTTCTCTCCAGCGCTGGAAATGTGATCCGATATTTACACGGGTCCTACTTCTTGCCTTATTGTTCTGCAGAATTTTTCCTTTTTTGTTTAATTAGTAGACACGCCCCTTACTGCTGACCGTTTCTAAAGCATTTAAAAAAAAATCGCTTACCCTGCTTTAATGAGGATGATCCATTGCTTAACTACATTAGTTAACATGTATTTAAAAAAATAAATAAAAATCTGTATCTGTTATTATTTTTTAACTAACATAATATAACAGTCATCAGCGACAAGTTACGAATCAACGCACTAGATGACGCAGCCTGAGAGGTCCTTTACATGCAATCTCCTGGCAGTCACATAATTTACTACATGACACAAGCTGACTGGCTTTCATTGATTCTGCAGCCAATAAGCTTGCTAATTAAGCATTTTTAAAATTTTAATAACATTTTAATATCTGGTCCTTGAACACACTCTTCCTAATCTTTGAAACCCTCCACCTCCCTGTTACATCCACACCAGGCTCCACCCTCACAGACACACAACGAGCACCTTCACCAGAGTATTAACCAGCCACACCTGCTCTGAACACCTGACACCAATCACCACACCACATAAAAAGCACATTTACCAGCTCACTCTCCGTCCAAGCTCATTTATTCGTAAGTGGACTCTCTCTTGCTCTTTCCTTATGAAAATACTTACCTTGTGCTTACCTGTGATTCTCCAGAGCTCTCCGTCGTCATCTGCATGATTCTCCACTCCTCTGGGATTCCACTCCTTCCATCTTCCTAGTTCGTCTCTGTTCCATCGGTGTCGTGTGCTCCAACGAATCCTCCTAAGGAACAAGAAAGACTTTCAGTTTGTTTAGGATATCTGTTGAATTGGACGTTATACTCCTGAGCTACCTTTTTCCGCATCCAGCGAAGAACCTGTATTAATAAAGCCTAATTGTTTACTTTTACATCGTTGTCTGTTTGCTTCCTTAACAGAAGCTCGGACCCAAACAGTAACAACATGAGCACACCGATCCCTTCCAGGAGCTCGTGGACGCTCTCAGACGAACGATTCACTCCACACCACCACCAACGGCACCTCCGCCATCACAAACACCACACCCTGAAGTAAACAATTCTTCTTCGCAAGCTTTGGTCACAATGTGCAACAAGAACTGGAATCGAATCTTCGAATGATGCTGGCTCCATATGATGACTCAATTGGACTGGAAAAGTTAATTCAACTCAGTCTCTGCTGTTCAGCCCGAGTCACTGCCTATAATCACCAAAGTTTCAACCCTAAATCAGCTAACCCCTGCCCGCCAGGGTTCTCCAGCCCTCCAGAGCCAGCACCAGAGCCTATGGATTTAAATCGACATCGTCTCACACCCCTGGAGCGTCAACAAAGATTATCCTCTGGGCTTTGCTTGTATTGTGGACAACCTAAACACAGTTTAAAGAACTGTCCTCTTCGTCCTCCTCGTCCAATGGTGAGTCAATTCTTGACTATATCAGAAAATATGCACCCATGCACATATCCAGTTACTGTTACTGCTAAAGGAGTTTCCATATCTGTCGCTGCTTTGATAGACTCCGGTTCAGCGGGTAACTTTATTGCTGGACACTTGGCATGACAACTGCGTCTACGGACAGAACCTACAGAAAGGAGATATCAAATCCAGTCTATTAATGGAAAACCCCTCTCCAATCGAGATGTGCAGCGTCGTGCAGGCCCAATTCAGGTTAGGTGTCATCAAGAGGAGATCTGGCTCTTGGTTCTGGAGGGCTCAACAGTGGATCTAGTTCTTGGGGGTCCGTGGTTGGCGAAGCATGAGCCCATCATCTCCTGGGGTACTGGTGAGATACTGAAGTGGGGTTCTCAGTGTTGGCCTGCTTGCTTTCCCAAACTTCCACTGTGTTCTACAAAGCCTCTTCCGGTTTGTACTACATCCATTGAGAGTCCTATAGAGAAGCAATCTGTTGACATTCCCTCTGAATATAATGCTTTTTAGGATGTTTTCTGCCCCAGGAGAGCTGCTCACCTGCCACCTCATCGCCCATGGGACTGCGCTATAAACCTGCTCCCAGATGCCCAGTTGCCCAAGGGACGAATCTATCCACTGTCTGTCCCCGAGACCAAGGCTATGGAGGAGTACATCCAAGCAGCCCTTGCACACGGCTACATACGACCATCGACGTCCCCTGCTGCTTCGAGCTTCTTCTTTGTGGCCAAAAAGGATGGTGGACTACGGCCTTGTATTGATTATCGATCTCTCAATAAGGTAACCATACCATTTAAATATCCACTGCCCCTCGTTCCTGCTGCCCTGGAGAAATTACGTGGGGCCAAAATCTTCTTGAAACTTGATCTCCGTAGTGCATACAATTTAATCAGAATAAAACACGGCGATGAATGGAAGACGGCTTTTGTTACCCACACTGGGCACTACGAGTATCTCGTAATGCTGTATGGTCTTGCTAATGCTCCCTCCATATTCCAGGACTGTATGCATGAGATCTTCAGAGACTATCTGAACAAATTTGTACTCATCTATATAGATGATATATTGATCTTCTCCTCTACACCTCAGGAACACAACATGTGAAACAGGTTCTTACCAAACTCCGTGAACACCAACTGTACCTAAAAGCTGAAAAGTGTTCTTTCCACCAGAAATCGACTCAATTCCTCGGTTACAACATCAACTCAGCTGGAGTGAGCATGGACCTTGGAAAGGTGGAAGCCATCACCAACTGGCCCAAACCCTTGACAGTCAAAGAACTTCAGAGATTCTTAAGATTTTCCAACTTCTATCAATGATTCATAGAGAGGTACAGTATGCTTGCTAGTCCACTCACGTCAATGCTGAAAGGAAAACCTAAAACCCTTCCCTGGTCTCCTGAAGCTACACAAGCGTTTCAAAACATGAAAACTGCTTTCATCTCTGCCCCCATTCTCTGTCATCCAGATCCTTCCAAGCAGTTCATCGTGGAGGTCGATGCCTCAACCACTGGAGTAGGAGCCATTCTTTCGCAGCAGCAGGGGAACCCACCTCAACTGAAGCCGTGTGCATACTTTTCAAGGAAACTCAACCCGGCGGAGAGGAATTATGACATCGGGAACAGAGAATTTTTCGCCATCAAGCTTGCCCTGGAAGAGTGGAGACATTGGCTGGAGGGGTCTGTCCACCCATTTCAGGTATTAACTGACCATAAAAAAATACAATATCTGAGAGATGTTAAAAGACTGAATCCACGACAGGCCAGGTGGGCCTTATTCTTTAATAGGTTCCAGTTCACAATCTCTTACAGACCTGGTTCAAAAAAAATTGTGCAGATGCTCTCTCTCGTCTCTATGCTCCAGAAGAGGAGAGTGACCCCTCCGGCTGCAGCAGATCCTGCTCCAGCTCCTCCACCGGGTTGTCCTCCGAACCTCTGATTTGTTCCAGTGGATGAACGTATTCCTCTTATTCATACCACGCACACATCACTGGGCATCCAGGGACCAACAGAACCCTCTCGCTCCTGAAAGATCAGTTCTGGTGGCCTAGGATGGAGTCGGACGTGCAGAAGTACGTGAGAGGGTGCAGGAAAGCTGGTACCTCTTCCCACACCTAACCGGCCCTGGTCACACCTAGGGGTCGACTTCATCACAGATTTGCCTGCCTCAGATGGTAATACATGCATCCTTGTCATAGTTGACAGTTTCTCCAAGTTTTGTTTTATTCCTCTAAAGGGTCTACCTACTGCCTGGGAAACGGCACAGAACTTGTTTCATCACGTGTTTCGACCCTATGGTCTTCCAGAGAGCATTGTGTCCGACAGATTCATATCCAGAGTTTGGCGGGCATTCTTCCGACTCCTAGGTGTGGCCGTAAGCCTTTCCTCCGGCTATCACCCGCAAACTAATGGACAGACTGAAAGAAAGATTCAAGAATGGGGGCGATTCCTCCCTAACTTCTGCCATGACCACCAGAACACCTGGAACCAGTTTCTGGGCTGGGCCAAGTACGCCCAGAACTCTCTCCGCCAAGATACCAGCGGCCTCACTCCATTCCAGTGCGTACTCTGTTTCCAGCCCCCACTCTTTCCCTGGTCAGGAGAACCATCTGACGTACCTGCCGTTGACCACTGGTTCCGGGAGAGCGTGAGGGTCTGGGACATCGCATTCAGAGGGCAGTGCGTAGGCAGAAGACCACCACGGACTGACGTCGCCCAGATGCTCCCACTAACCAGGTGGGCCAAAAGGTTTGGCTATCAACTAGGGACATTCGCCTATGACTGCCCTGCAAGAAACTCAGTCCCAGATATGTTGGTCCCTTCACCATCACGGAGCAGGTTAACCCGGTCACTTATAAGTTACAATTACCACCTCACTACAGAATACATCCCACCTTTCACGTCTCACTCCTCAAACCATGTCACGATCCTCTTCTTCCTCCCACAGAGCCTGGTGTAGAAGAACCCCCTCCTCCCACAGTCGCCGAGGAAGGAACCATCTATCTAAAAAAGGAGATCTCCTCTGGGATTCCACTCCTTCCATCCTGCTGGTTCGTCTCTCTGGTGTGTGTGTCTCCATCGGTGTCATGTGCTCCAAATCCTCCTAAGGAACAAGAAAGACTTTCAGTTTGTTTATGATATCTGTTGAATTGGACGTTATACTCCTGAGTTACCTTTTTCCGCATCCAGCGAAGAAACTGTGTTAACTTTTACATCGTTGTCTGTCCGCTTCCTTAACATTCCCCCAGCTCCACCTGTCTAGATCTGCAGTTGGGTTCATGCATTCCAATTTAGGAAAGACGGAAAGAAAAGGTTCAATACCAATTTGTAAAGGACAGTCCAGTCCTTATAGTCAGTAATGTAATTTATCCCCTTCCATTTTATTATTTTCAAAGTCATCTTAAATTATTGCTTACTCCCATTTTTCTGTGCTCTCCTGACATTAGTGTCAAGTTGCATCCTGTTTTTGATCAGAGACTGTACCTTTCCGCTATGGTTTCTGATTAGAGAACACTCATGGTTTTGTTAGTTAAACTGGTCTCAAATATTAGTGGCGAATCAGGAAGCTCAACATAAAAAGAACTTCTGAGTGCACTTTAAAATACCACAGTGAAACCAGTGTCATCTTTAGTCTTTACATAGCTACAGAGGTAAACAACTGCAGCTAGCAAATTAATGATGGGAACAAAACTTGATTCCTGACCTACATTATGACACAACCCTTGCAGAGGCATGCAGAAAAGGTAGAATTGAATTTTGTTTCAAGCTACCGAATCAAGTCTTAAATCTGATTTTCTTTCATATGTTTGTAGTACTCTACACCAAGGAATTAACAAATGTTTGTTTTTCTTCACTATTTTTTTTTATTTAGGCAAGTCCATTAAGATTTGTTATCTTATTTAAAAAGACAGCCTGACAGGACTGTTTTAGTCCTGCAAATTTAATTCTAAAAAGTTAAGCAAAATTCTGACAAAATGCAACAAATTATTCCATTCGGGAGAAGAAGCAAAAGTAAAATAAGTACATCCATAAGCATTTTTTTATAATACTTTGAGATGAATAATTTAAGAGGATCTACCATAATATGATGTGTTATGTTGCAAAACATTTTGAAGATACTTAAAATCAGTTAATGAATATACTTTATATAAATGC
This sequence comes from Enteromius treurensis, assembly GCA_032275025.1. Lineage (NCBI taxonomy): Eukaryota > Metazoa > Chordata > Actinopteri > Cypriniformes > Cyprinidae > Enteromius > Enteromius treurensis. The sequence continues at coordinate 267,515 of JAUCMU010000139.1, forward strand.
AATTTAAACCTAGTTTGTACTTCAGTAAACCATTCAAGAGGCAGAGATGAGTTTTAAATTTGTGAATAATTTAATTGCAACATTATAAAACATTTAAACCTCAAAGGGCAGCTTAAATCTGCCAATCAATGGCAGTATCAGATTTGTTAGATCTTTGTAAGATCATTTATTAGTCTTAAAATAAACTTTGGCTGTGAAAGCACAGCAGTTTGTCATAGGTTGGATTAGCGTGGATTACATAATCCAAAAGATCATCAGATCTGAATGTATTTCCTCTGACATCGACTGCAGATGTTTGAATGGAAACGCATTTACTCCTGGGCTGGCATTAGCCATTTGCCTCTCAAGGCCTGGAAAATGTGTGCATGCAGGCAGTGAGTGGGAGCGCCACTTCCCCACCCCCTGACTCTCAGATGCTGCGCGGTCCTGAGCGCTGTGTGCACGCATCCACTTGCCTGAAAACACAGCCACTGTGTGCCTGCATTGATCCCATCACACCAGGCTGGCCGCTGAGGATTCGCAGAAGGGGGTAAGATGCATACTGATGGTTTTCATGTGCTGAAGACGTGTTTTTCTTGGAAAAATGTAGACTGGTCAGACTGTGTGCAGGTTTTTTAGGCTCAAACTGAGTTTACTGTTCAGAAGTGGGAGCGATTTCTGTGTGAAAACACCGTATTGTTGATTTGGCATTTGTAAAATTTTTACTTAATACATGTGCTTACTTGCTTGTGTTTTTGAACATAGCTAGTGGTTGGTTATACTTTGAACGACACACACACACACACACCCATAGAATTGAAGGTATTTTGTGCTACAAATGACTTCAAATGTTGTGGTTTGCAGTTTTTCACTCATTTATGAGATTTCCATTCTTGGGAAACCCATAAACCGACACTGATGGAGGGACTTTAATTGTATCTAGAAAATCTCTGTTATTTTTCTGGCATGGGTGTGGGCAAAACAGCAGCCACCTAACAACATTGCATCGTGGCACAGGGAAGCCCCACTTGCATTTCCTTCCCTAAATTTAGTTTACCTTAAAAACAGCTGGCATAACAAATTTATCCTTATACTCGCAGTAACTTTTTTTGTAAATTAACTGTCAAAAAGCATTAAACCTATTTAGAAATTCTATTTATAATTTTTAAAGATTAAGCCTTTTTATCTACTGTATCACAAACAAAAAAAAATTGAAATTTAACTCAAGGTTATCAGACTTTCCAGGCTATGCTGCAGATAAAGATGGTGAGATGATGGCAAATTGTTTCTACTAAATTGTGCTCACTCACTATCCCTCCTTACAACATCTCAAATATATATTACCAAGGATTCAAAAACAACTTAAGGGTTAAAAATGTTCCAGTGCTTTTTTGCTGCTCCCTGTGCTGTACTGTGCTGAAGCATTAGTGTAAAAAATGGATTTGATGGGCTTCTCACATCTCAGGTCACAATCATCAGGCACCCCACAAGTATGGTAGCAAGCATTCCAGTTATTTTAACATCAGGCCTAGAAGCCCTAACCTAGATTTGAACAAGACATAGTTAGAACGCAGGGAAAGTGAGAGTGCAGCGGCTTCAGATATTAAAAATTCTCTCTTTTACTCTGAGTATCTAACCGAACCATATTGTCACATCTCATACAATTCAGTAGTGTGACAGTAGATCAGTTTTTTAACATGTAGTCTAGCTTGCCAAATGCTGTTACTGGTTTTATTTACACTATCACTCAGAGGTTTAAAATATTATTTAAGGTTTATTAACATTATTTTATTTATTATTTTAAACGAAATCCCTTATGTGACTGAGGAAGCTTTAATTGGCACTGTTTCTTTAGATGTCATAACTATTATGCAATAATTAAATAGAGAAATACTAACACTTCAGTTTACGGACCAATTATCAATAGTAAGTTGTTTATCAGTGTGCATTAGTACTTATAAAGTGCATATGAAGAGCTTGGTTCCAAAACGCTTTTAAATGCATTTTGATTCATTTGTGCAAAAATGTGTTTTCTTTACCAAGAAAAGGGCAAGATGAAAACTACTATTTACTGTTTCAAACTTTCACATAGCGTCTTTAGTTTATAATAGCATTACACATGTTAATAGTAAATATACATATATTATGTAAACAAAACCTTTTATTTTGGACGTGATGAATCGTGATTGATCGTTTGACAGCACTAATATAAATATTGCCTGCTGTATGGACACTGATGCACTCAACACTCATTGTCAACATGAAACATTTTGTGACTGAAAGTAGCAGATTACGAGGCACTGATTGCTTAGTGGTAAAAGGCAACAATCCACTCTGCAGTGTCAGTTAATGGGTGGTCATAAATGTAATCTTGGTAAGATGAGTGTTTATCAGCATTAATTATTCATTATGTTCTAAGACTGTAATCCACCCATAACGTCCAAGCATAGTTCAATAAACAGCTCTATTCTCCTGGGCATCTTTTTACAGTTCACTCAGCCTTTAGTGCACTGATATATTACAGCTGGCTCTGTTTATGTATGTATTTATTTATTTATTTTTTCTTCCTTGGGGTGTGTGTTTTCAGGGAAGTGTGTGGTTATTGGATTCTGTGGCCCTTGTCAGCAAATTTGCCAGGTTTATGGTTCCCATTTGTAGTGCTGTGGCAGTCTTCTCTGTTCCACTTGAAATGTTTTGAAAACGGTCCCATAGGCTTGGAAGTTTGTAACTTTGGGAAATACTAATATTCATATTGCTTACTCCCTATAACACAAAAGAATACCTCAAAATGAACATTTTCTCACCCACAAGTAGTTTCAAATCTGCAAGAATTTCTTTGTTCTGCCGAACACAATGTAAGATATTTTGAAGAATTTTTTTAACCATGCTATTTTGGGTCACCATTGACTTCCATAGTATTTTTTTCCCCCTACAGTGATAGTCAATTGTGACCCAAAACAGCCTATATATTACTCTCTGCTGTCTAATGTGTACACTGTCAGCATCTAAACTGAATATGAAATATATGGAAGTTTTCTGTTAGCACATATTCCAATAGGCATAAACATCGCATGCTCAAATGTTTGGATCAAATTTGAGATTGACATTTTCATTATAGATAGATATAGATGCAGTAGATACTCCTGTTAAATAAACAAGTTACCTGGATGTAAAATTAATCATAAATAATATCAAGTCACCACTATGTTTCTACATTTGAAGTGATAATCAAACCAAGTTTTCAAAAATATATTTTTTAGGGGAATGTAACCAAGTTATGAAATGGGCACAACCGTAGCTGATTCCTGTTTGAAGTACTTTTGCATTTATTACAGCAGACAGTCTTTTTAAATATCTGTCAACAATTTCCCTGCAAATGACCTGAGATGCGATGGGATAGGAACGGAGAAGCCGTTCAGAGAATTGGATGGATGGATTTGTCAATTGTTTCCCACTCTTCCTTGTAAAAGAGCTCCAGATCGATTAAATCTCTTGTCTACAACCCTCTTCAAGTCATTCCAATAGTTTGATTGGGTTTGGACCTGGGCTCTTACTCAGCCATTGCAAAACATTTTTCTTTTGGAACCCTTCCTTTTCTGACCTAAAAATAGGGTTATGGTCAAGCTGTTATATGAAATTCATCTTCAGCTTTAAAATATAGGCAGGCTGGTTTTATGCTATACCAAGTATTTTGCAAGCATGCTTGCATCACCATGGTTCACGTATGATGTTGTTTGAATGATTAGTTGTCTTGTTTTTGCACCAAACATTTCAGACAATTTGGTTTCAATTATGATTTCAACTTGGTCTCACCAGACCATAAAAATCTAAAGGTTTTGTGAAACTTCTGTGGTTTCTAGTTTTTTCTTATTATTAGTATTATTTAATAAAGACTGCTGCATTGATACCTCGGTTCAGATCTTTTCTTTTGCAGGTGGGATACACTCTTGCCCTTTTATGCAACAGTAACTGCTCTGGGCATGTGATCTAAAATCAAGGTTACGTTTTCCCAAATGCATCATTAGCTTAAGTACATCATAGACCCAGTGAAACCAGTGGAGCTATGATCAATCGTGCTTATGATGCTTTTGGGAAATGGAGCCCAAATCTAATTTACCCTTTGCGAGGCTCTTAATTGATGGATGATCTGATTAATAATTACACAGAATCTGCCATTTTGTCCAAAAAGAGAGACGCCATTGGTTGATGGTTGAATACAACGCTGTCAGATTACATTGTCTAATTCACTGTTGAGAAAACAGTACAGTACTAAGTGCATAATTCTAATGTACTGTATCATGTCTTTGCAAACAGAGTGCTTAAAGGTAAACAAATACATACTGACAGGCAGGTAGTGATAGACAGCCTATCACGATATTCAAACTAAACATTTTGATTCGACCAAATCACTTTCCCTGCTTTTAAATTTACAATAGTGTGTGACATCTTTTCGTGGTTTAAATAAAATAGTCTGATGATGGAATAACCTGTAATTTATTAAATCTGTAATTTGTAATCATTCAAGTCTCTGACTGCATCATAAAAATGCCCCATGTGCTCTGACAGTTATCCTAATGTACTACAGCCAGTCTTCCTGGTTCAGGGAATCTGGTCTGTGGCTAGATGAAGAGACCAGCAGCAGCTGGGAAATATTGGAACAGAATTCTCTGGGTCCCTGAGGCAGCCAGATGCAGCCTATATCTGAGCTGGAGATCTGGCTGATAGTTGTCCAAGAACACATTTCTGGAATTGGATGTCCCTAGTTACACTGTTTTGTGGTGGAGGCTGTGTGAATTTGCTAATATTTTGTCATCTCAGTGGAATTGTTGAATGTTCGATGACTTTTTTCAGAGTGTTATTTCATAAACCCCATTTCATGTAAAATTACAGTATGTCACCATTTTATTAAAGTGTCAGTCAAAGCATCACAACATGACTTTAGATGCATATTTCTTATGTGATGGGACATACAATTATGGTGATTTAAAGAGGAAATGAAAATCTGTCATCACTGTCCACTTCCGTTGTTTGCAAAAGACACATTTATCTTCCTAACCTTTCTTCTTTTGAAAATGAGGAAAATCATATAGAGCTGGAAAAACATTGAGTTACAGGAAACTTTTCAATAACATTTTTAATGCCTCTCAAGAATGACATCATAATCATTGGCTATATGCAGCGTTGGTCTCAGGCTGAGACTGATGGTCTCAGGCCGCTTTATTAAGTTGAAATGATGGATCGAGCAGAATGACTTATATTGATTTTGGTGCTGGGCTGAGAAGCCACTGCGGTTCATCATTCCTCACACAATAACAGCAGCCTCCTCCTAGCTTGTTTCTTTTCTCTCTGACAATAAGGGAGAAACGCTATCACCCATGGTACACAAAAAATAAATAAATCCCAAAATGATTAATTACAATTGACTTTTTTTTTTTATTCTCAGAATTAAGTTTCAACTGTTAACATACTGTATGTGATTTATGGGGACTCTCCATAGTCGTAATGGTTTTTATACCGTACAAACTGTATGTGGTATTGCCCAACACTGATCCTACACCTAAACCTACCCCTTACAGGAAACTGTGTGCATTTTTAGATTTTCAAAAAAAACCCCAACACAATTTAGGATGTTTTTTAAGCCTTTTGAATTACGAGAACACTGAAAATGTCCTCATAAAACACCTATTCTAATACCTATGTCATACCTATGTCATTATACAAATTTGTGTCCTCATAAACCACATAAACCTGCACACACACACATTCAAATGCATACAAACATATAGAAATTAACTATACATTTACTCAAAATGTAAGTAGTAAGTAATTTGAAAGTAACGAAAGTAATGATCTTGTATCAGTTAGCATTGTTATGACTGCATCCTACTGTTTATAAATTAGTACAGTACACAATCGGGGTCTTTCATAAAAAAAAAAAAAAAAAATCTCTAATCACTTCTGGGAGTACTTTGAATGTTAGCAAGACACACAAACACCAAAGAGAATAAGACATTCTCTTAGATTCTACCAACAAAGGCAAATTATGTTTATTTTTTTTTTTACCTTCATTTGACCAAACCCACCAACATTTCCATGCTGCAATATTAACTCTGTCTCTCTTTCTCTGTGTCTCAGCAGAAATGTGATTGTCTTCTGAGTCTGGAAGCAAATTCCCTGGAGCAAAAATCAAGAGTGTGCCAGTGTTTGAGCGAGAACATCAAAAAACAGCTACATCTGCATGCAAGACAGACTTTCTGCCCACCTCAGCAGGTACAGCACATGCTTGCTCTTTCTCTAGATTTACTTAAGACTCAACAAAAATGGGCCTGACACCGATGTGGTATAGTTTTGTCCTTGTGCTCCATCGATGTTTTGTTCTTGTTGTTCATATAAGTTCAGTGGCATAGTAAGGTTTTCTAAAGTCTGCTTAGCTGGCATTAAAAAGGTTCCCTTCTTAGCATGTAAAGACATTGAGAGCTGAATGGAGAATGAAACAAAGCGATGTGTGACGTGAATGCTTGATCTCCTGATACACTTCTTCATGCGAGAAGTGAAGATGCCTTCTAAACTTCTTGAGTTAGTCACTTTAGAGTCCATGTCAATAATGCAGCAAAGCTAAGCAATGCTTTCTCAGCCTCTTACAATCAGGGAGATTATGATCAATGCAGTCAATTTGCATATTAAAGTTTACATTCTGAGGTGACATCCATGGGAGGAACTAATTTCTCTCACTAAATTCCCAATTCCACAATTTCTAGTGAGATGATAGGGGTTGCATGTCAAATTCCCCATTTACCAAAGCTGCTGATACTGAAGGATCATACATATATATATACATGTACCTTTTGAAAAGGTCTCATTTTAATGGTACTCATTCACCGCAAAGGATCCATTGGTGAGCATGGCATTTAATGTTAAATTTAGCCTAATCTTTTCCAATAAGGAAATAAACACCTCTATGAATTGGATTACTTGAAGGTGAAGATGAACTATTCCTTTAAGGGCCATTTTCAGGGTCACACAGTCCACAACTCCATAAGCACGGGTGACTCAAGATTACTGTCAGTATACTGAAGGCTGCAAGGAAATTGTTCTGAAGTGCTGACATCTGTTGTACTGTTAGCTGTCAGTCCATAGACATCACAGTCTGTGGCACAATTTTCAGTCTGAACAGCATGAACAAATTGGGTAATAATCTCTTTCTGGATTGTGTTGCTCATCCAATAATCTCCTATTATCACCCATTCTCTTTTCATGCGTAGATTGTAGGTACAGTGTAATTCAATATCAACTTGTACAGCATCAACTAGAAAAGCTTTAATTTTGTTCATCACACAAAGTGGACTTGGATTAACCCACTGGTTCTTTTTGGAGATGTTTGATGTCACAAGAAAATGCTGGCAATCTGTTAATTGTAGATAATTGTTCCTTCCTGTTGATAATCGAACACCTGTGAAACAAATGCTAGTATGACCATTTTTTATGTGTTCTGAGTATTCAGTCAACAGAAAGCTGATATGGTTGGAAGTCTGTGATATTTAGTAGAAATATCCCACATTGATTGGGACACAGAATTAGTCCAATGGGCTTTGAGTCAGCTCTCACACCTGCTATCATTTATTCCTCTGCCCTCTATTCACATGAAAGAAAAGGTGCGTGTTGATCACAGATGCTTTTATCAGCCTTTGAATCAGCTTTCACTCCTTTTCAATCATTTTCTCTTCCCTTCTTTTGCTTTATGGCTCTCTTCACCTCTCTGTTCATCTTTCTGTCTGTCTGTCTGTTTGTTTGTGGGTTTTCAGATGGGTTTTTAAGAAGGACTCACTGCAGCTGTGAAACGTGGCGGATCAGTGTATATGTCTGTTGTTTGTGTGTGTGTGTGTGTGTGTCTTGGATATAGCTGCACTTCTCAATGTGACCCAAAAAAATGACATCATTCAGTCTTTGTTTTGGTTTGCTCTTGTCCTATGTTGAGTTTGATTTGATTTCATTATTTAGTTTAGGTGTGTGTCATTAATTTGCCTTATTTACATGTGTATAAGGTTTTCTGTTTCTGTTCATTGTTGTCAGCTCACGTCTAAATCAGCTGTGTTGTTGCTGTTTTTTATGTGAATTACTTGCCTGTGGATTTATTTAAACTTACCCTCTGCATTTATCTTCGTTCTTGTGTATTTTACAGAGATCCATGACACATGCGTTGTTGGTCAACTCATATATTATTACAGTACTTGGGAATATTCTTCAGTTTACCTGGTCATACCACATGTGAAATTCTTTGTAGGATAAATAAATAGAATACATTTTTATACTTAAAAATATAATATTATATAATATAATATTTTTACAGAGGCGTCTGTCAAGTCATTTGTGTAGAAAGAATAGGGAAGATAGCTGATGTTTCAGTGTTGGTGGTCAGTGGTGCTGTTGTGAACAAACTTAGGCTGCCATATGGGACACCAATTATAGTGCTTCCTGCCTACACCGGTCATGACAGATAATTTCTAGAATGTATTATAAGTCACCTGTTTTTTTAGCATCTTAAACATTTATATTCAAAATCAACTTTTAAATTGCAATTTAAGTGCCTCTATTGGTTATGAAAGGTTCATATTTAGATTTTGGGAGTCCCCAATAACAGGTGGGCATGCATGCAAGTTCACAAAATGCTTTCATTGCCTTATAATATGCATTTTTTTTTTTTACCTTATTTGCTCAACAACTCCCAAAAAATTAATTCAATGATTTCTTTCTCCGAACCACTTATTTGCATGACACTAATCTGCTGTGATTGTTGCGATTGGTCAATTTAATTTCCATTTCATAATAAAAGCAGCGTTTGTGAGTGCAGTGCTGCTTTGTTTAGAGCCGAAAACAGCTATTTTACCACTCCAAAGTCAGACTCCAAAGAATGAATTTGCATTTTCATTTCAAGTGGGCTGCAATATAGGGATTCGTTTTAAAAATGACTCTTTTTAATGATTCAACTCTTTCTTTTAACTTTATACACCGTGCACTTTCAGATTTAAATCTTTGCAGGATGTTTTAATTCACATAGAGCTGTGTTACACACTGAATGCAAGTTAATTTTCAAAAATCCATAATAGGGGCACTTTAACATCAACCACGCAATACTTAATATAACTGAATTTGTGAATTGAGAGAGTTACAGTACATAAACCTAGTACCAAGTTTAGGATTTTCTTTTGTTTTGTGAGGTAAACTAAAAAATTCTTCGTTCCTTACTCAGCAAAGCAGTTTTGAGTGTGAATTGTAATGCTGCAATTTGGTGTGACTTACACCAAAGGTATAAGCCGTGACTGGGGCGGTACCTTTTCAAAAGGCTACGCTTTTGTACCCATTAGGTTCAAATATGTACTTTTAAGGTACCAAAATGGACGCTTTAGGTACAAACATGTACCTTTCGAAAAGGTACCACCCCAGTGACAACTTTAGTACCTTTATTTCTGAGAGTGTAGGTTCCCATGGTTCAGGAAAACCCTGCCATATTATTTTCTGAAATTAAAATACTCTTAAATGTCAAAGATCATGTCAATTTTCAAATTTAATGAATTTGTAGCCAGTACTGAGTCACGGTATGTTAGGAATACATCTGTGTGTGCCTTTGACACTGTGATGCTCTTGTGCGATGTAAGAGGAAGTGATGAGTTCACATGAATCATACAGGCATAGAGAGAGGTGTGACTGACATAAACACAAGGGCAGCTTGATTAACGGCCATGTGGAGACTCACGGGAAATGTCATCTAACTGTCATTTCCTTCCATACATGTTTCATTTCATTGTGCGGTGTAATGATGCTATTGCTGTCTGTGGTCTACCTACAGACTCAGCGTGTTCTGTCTCCTCTCAGTGAACACAGGCTCAGTTACCGTTTGATTTATTTACTTTATTTACTTTTCTTTTGGAGAAAAAAACAGGACGTAGCACTTTAATTGCATAAAACTGTCACCGTATGCATACGTCTGCAATTCAGTTGTTAATGTTGCATTTTGGCAACAATTCTCATAGTCTAAAAAGTAATTTGTTATTAGGATTATTTCATTTCTGTTTTAGACATGCAGTAGTTAATAAGATAAAAAAGACAGTTGCATGATCTTAAGAGCAGTGGCGATTTCTTTAAGACTGCAAGGGAAGCTCAGCTTCCCCTATAATGTCACAAAATTAATGGTCAAATTAT
>JAUCMU010000139.1:296073-307588 GCA_032275025.1 Enteromius treurensis
GATATGTCAGTGCAAGATATTTTCATCTGAGACAGCTCAAACATGCAATTTAGTCTGGGACTAACCTAAGCCTTGTCTGTGAAACTGGGGGACTCCTCTCTTTCAAATGCTTTAAGGATTGTAGTAAAATGATTTATTTCAGTAACACTTTACAACAAGGTAGCATGAACTAACACTTTTTATTAAACTTAGTTAATGCACCATGAACTAACATGAACAATGAACAACTATATTTCTATTAACTAGCATTAACAAAGATTAGTAAATAGTGTAATGAATGTAGTGTTCATTGTTCATGCATGTTAACTAATGACACTTCATTGTAAAGTGTTACTGGGATGTCTGACCACTGCACTAGGACATCTTTGCTGGTTTATCTTAGAGGAATCAAGTCAGCTCTTTTGCTCAGCTTTCTCTGCTCATGTAGCAGTTTTTCTGACTCTCTCTCAGAACCTGAACCAGAATCCTCGCACGCTTCTGCCCAAGTTCTTCGGTCTGTACTGTGTTCAGTCCGGAGGGAAGAACATCCGGATCGTGGTGATGAACAACATCCTTCCGCGCATCGTTCGCATGCACCTCAAGTTCGACCTGAAGGGATCCACGTACAAGCGGCGCGCGTCCAAGAAAGAGCGCGAGAAGTCCAAGCCCACCTTCAAAGACCTGGACTTCATGCAGGACGTTCAGGAGGGACTCTTACTGGACGTGGACACGTATAACGCCTTGGTGAAGACGCTCCAGAGAGACTGTCTGGTGAGTACAATCATCTCAAATAACTCATATAAGTCATATAATAGAAATTAATATTAACATGAATTATTATTCTTTTTTGCAAAAAATAATTGCTAAATAACAACAAAATAAGAAATATTGCTATTGTAAAATTTTTGTGTAAAAAACAAAAAGCAAGTATTTAAGAAAAATAATGCAATAATAAAAAAATAAATTTTTAAGACTTCATTAGGTAAATCTGGACATTTATTTAAGTGAATTTTTTTACACACAAACTCCTAAGTTTCTTGGTTGTAGGGCAACACAATATTATTATCGTTATTGCTGTTGTTTTGTTTTAAGCTAATAAATAATGATATAAAAATGGCTAACTAGAAACAAAATAAATATTAGTATTGTAATATTTCACTGTAAAATACATTTAAAAATTGTAGTATTTAAGAAAAAGAATACAATAATAATAAAAATAATTATTAATATTTGCTTTTATTTTTTTATTTGCAAATTGCCATTGTTATTTTTAATTCAGGTTTGCATGTTTGTAGGGCTATATGATTTTGCCAAAATGTTGTGATTATATAAACATATGAATTATATGACTACAGTAATAATTATTATTATTATTATACTTAATATTATCGTTGCTAAATAAAAAAATATATATATAAATTTGACTGTATAACTGAAAAAGTAAGTATTTAATAAATAAGATAAATAATAATAATAGTTTTTACATTTTTATTATTATTGTTTATTTTAGCGTCATAATGATTTTGACTTTACTTTGATTAATCATGCGGTCATAGCTGGGTTAGTGCACATCTGCAGTGTGTGTAGTGAAGGTGTGTGTGTGTGTGTGTGTGTGTAGGTGCTGGAGAGTTTTAAGATCATGGACTACAGTCTGCTGCTGGGAGTTCATAACCTGGACCAGGCGGAGCGCGAGCAGCAGATGGAGGGCTCTCAGAGCAGCAGCGATGAGAAGAGACCGGCCGCTCAGAGAGCGCTTTACTCCACCGCCATGGAGTCTATTCAGGGAGGAGCGGCGTGCGGCGGATCCTTAGACACAGACGACACGTGCGTGTCTCTGATTGAATGCTGACAGTCTGTCTGGATGCAGCACACACTGACTCTTCTCTCTCTGCAGGATGGGAGGTATTCCTGCTGTCAACGGCAAAGGAGAGAGACTCCTGCTCTTCGTCGGCATCATAGACATCCTTCAGTCCTACAGGTCATACATTACATAGCAAAATACAGTGGTACTTGTAAAGCTCATTTAAAACCTGCTCTGTTCTCCGAATCAAAGAAAGTCACATGATTCATGACTGTACTTCATTTTAATACCCACATTCATTTGTATTATTTTATTATTATTCTTTGGGAGTGATTTAGGAGTCATTGCCAAATCAAACCTGCTCAATATTCAATATTTAAAATCCATTTTTAATGTGTGCTCATATAAATTTAGATTTAACATTTTAAAATATTGTTCTCTAAAATATAATGTTATTTAATTAATTAAATACTACACTATACAACTTGTTTATAGAGTTATTTTAAAAATTGGGGCAATATTTGTTTTAAGACTATTTTTTTCTGGGGTTGGAATTATTGTTAAAAATTATTAAACTATAAATGTCTAAAAATACTCAGAATTAAGTAAACCTGGCCCTTTACTTTTTATTTTTTGATAATTATTGGCAGAATAGTGGCAATAATTTGAATTGCATTTTATATTACTCAAGGTACTTGTGCCTTGTAGTTGTTATAAAAATGATTTAATTTCATTTAGAACAATTGTTAAGTTATAGGTTCATTTTAACTAAATCTAAATATTATTTATATATTTTATCCAAAATTCAATAAATAAAATAATAATATTATTGTAATATTTCATTACAAAATTGAAAAAAAGTATTTTAAAAAAAGAAAATACGTTTAGTTATTCGTTCATTCATTTAACAGTGATTGTTATTTAAAACTATTCTGTTTTTTATTGTGAAATTTTATTTTAGGCCCTTTTTAAACTGTTGTATAGTGTAGTTTGGAGCTTGTGTATTTTCTCTCCTGCTGCTCTTTGATTCTCTGTTAGTGTGTGTTTGAGTCACGACAGCGCATGGCTTTATAATCTTCTCTAGAGTTTGTGGTTGTTTTATGCTCTTATGTAACAGACTGTATTAAGTTCTCTATCAGGACACTCTGTGAAGTGAAGCTGATGTCTGTGTTTTTCTGCAGACTCATAAAGAAGCTGGAACACACGTGGAAGGCTCTGGTGCATGACGGGGTGAGAAACACACACACATACATCATCATCATCATCATCTTCACAGCTATGATGCGTCATAATCCGCCTGTCTGCCATCTCAGAGCATTACAGTTTTTTTTTTACTGCTTTTGCACACAAAATCTTAACTTGTCAAAACAGCTGAAACACACACCAAATCTGCAAAACCACACATCAAACACTTTTTGCAAAACACAACACACAATTCTAAACAGAGATTGATATTACACATCACTTCTGTTGTTGTTCATCATAAACATAAACTGATTCATCAACCTCATTACTCAATAAAACATACTTTTAATTTGAATTCCACACTAATCTCAAACCGTACTATTATTGCCATTTTAAAATAATTATTCTTTAAGTTATATTTTAAAAATCATGATAATATTTGTTTTAACATAATTGGGCATAATATAATTTTAAAATGGTGTTTCATGGTGCAGGCAACCTGTAGAAGATACTGCTGTCAAAATAAACTATAAATGTAATTAAAATGAAAATTAAAAAACAACTACCTACTTTTTAAGAAGAAATGTGAGGTTTTATTTTAAGAGTTTTATTGCCAAAATCATGGCAGTATTTTGAATTGTGTTTTATATAGCATATGGTGCTTTTGTGTTATTAAAATGTATTAAATTAATAAATAAAAAAATTATTAAGCTATACATTTTTACTTTCTTGGAATGTTTTTATTTTATTTTATATTTTATGTTGGGCCCTTTAAAAATAGTTTGGATATTGCATACGCAGGTACTGTGTAGTTTTTGGGGTGAAATATTGTTATAAACAATGAACACTGAATGTGCTCCTGATGACCTCGTGGGGTAATTTCACCCCGTGACCTCCTTTTTTAATGTATGAGGCATGTGTGTATGTGTCTGAGACAGTGGACGGACTTTGATAAGGATCACTTGTGTTTGGTTTCGCTGAAGATAGTGTGAGAGTAAGTCTGAGAGAACGTCTCTTTCCATTTGCGTTCAGACGTCTGTTTCTCTCCACTTCAGTTCCAGTCTGTGCTTTTCTCCTCAAACACTTCCTGCAGGGGCTGTTTTTTGTTTGTTTGTTTTTTTCTAATCAAATTGACCACTCTTTCTCTAAATGTGAATTTCATAGAAACATGTCCAGGTTGTATTTTATCCTAAAATAAACACATTGCCTCTAAGTATAACTCTACAAACAGTGAATGAAGTCTTCCTTTGGACAGAAATTTCATGATAATTAAGGGTAATTGGAATAATTCATTTTCTCCTAAACTTCTAATTATCATAATTATCATTATTAATCGAATGATTCTCATTAGATTCTCATTATTGTAATACAGTATTTGTGTGGTACAATTTTTTCTAAAAAGTAAAACATTGCTATAGTATATTGATTGCTTTTTATCAGGATAAAGCAATTAAATCATATATAAAAAAATGTTATTATATTTTTTGTTTGTTCATTTTGTACTTTTACATTAAGCAGTGACTTTAAAAAAAAGTATAATGTATTTAACTGTGATGAAAGTATTATCGGAAGTCAACAACTCAAAAATTAGGCTCTGTTTTATTTAGGCAAAATATGTTAAATATGATCATATGTCACTTCTGCAGTGATTTGAATGATCATTTGCACCTCAATAATGACTATGAGAACCTTCAACAGACATATAAATAGTTAAAATAGGACATTAATTGTTATTTAGACCCATTTAGCCTGTTTAATATATAATCATATTTCTCCTTTTAAAACTGTTTCCTCAGGACACCGTGTCTGTCCACCGACCAAACTTCTACGCTGACCGCTTCTTCAGGTTCATGAGCAGCTCTGTGTTCAAGAAAAGCACTTGTGAGTGACTCACAGAACAACACCTTCTCAATCTCAACTCATCACATACTGTTGCTTGGTCAGGACCCTCTGTAGTCACTTTTTGATGCACAGTGTCATTTTTAGTTGAGCTGGGTCCTCTTTTTCCTTAAATAGTAAACCCTCTTCTTCAATATGCCGACGCGAAAAATACTGGGAATTTTATCATCATGATTGAATTGTATATCGGGTAATAATATTGCCATTATTGCATATACAGTGTGTTGGGGTGTGATTTTTCAATAGAAATAGTTTTATTTATATTTGCACTATTTACACCTTTATGTACTGTACCAACCAAACCCTGCCTCCAAACCTAACATTTGTGAATAAAACACAAGATATAACAGGCAGATACAACTACTGTCATAATTTATATACAAAGTATTAATATTCCAAGTGAGTAATTTGAGGCAGCAGGATCATCTTAAGCAATTAAAACCTTATACTTTACTTTCTTCTTCACATCATATATTTTCAGAACCCATGGAATGCAACACAACTTGTTTGTAATGCTTGTTTATGGTCAGTTTTACAAATGCATGCAAACCTTAAAATTAAGACAAACAACTGATAACAACGGATGGCACTAAAGGGCCAACAGAAAGCAACACAGTAGAGTAGAGACTGTAGAGATGAAGATCTGAAGGAGATGCTGTGATCTAACAGAAGTCTGATTCTGGTCTGTCCAGCGCTTAAGGCTTCTCCTGCGAAGAAGGGCCGAACGGTCCTTACCGTGCCCAAACTTAGCGGCCCTGGAGCAGCCTGGTCAGCCAGCCAGCTTCCCTTAGAGAGAGACGAGAACATCTACGACCTGAGAGGAGCCCGCAGCTTCCCCGTGCTGGAGAATGATGGTGATGATCCTGCTTTACTTCTATATGTGCACACTTTTAATAAGAACTGTTTTACACAGAACTCAGTTTCCACCAGGGGATAAAAATCTAAATGGTAATTGTGACTATATAGGTATATGGAGAGGCATTATTCATAGAAAATTTTAGTTGGATGTTTATTTATTTATTTATAACTTTTTTTTTTAATGTTGCTACTAGCTTCGGAAAGTTCATGTAAAAGTAACATCTAAACATTTAAAAAGTAACATTCCAATAACATTCGCAAAGTGATAAAGCTTAAAGAGACAGTTATCCAGAAATGAAAGTTGCGTCATCATTTACTCATCCTCCACTTGTTCCAGACCTGGATGAGGATCTTTCTTCTGCTGAACACTAAATCTTTATTATTTCTGGTCTCAGGTCTGCAGTCCTGCACTCCTCCGTCGTTCGAGGAAGCGACCACGGCGTCTGTGGCCACAACTCTGTCCTCCAACACCTCCATATCTATCCCAGAACGGTCTCCATCAGACACCTCAGAGCACCCGCGCTACAGGTCAGCTTTTATCACCTCCATTACAGACATTTACTCACACTTACATTCACAACACTTCACTTAAAGCCTTTAGGCGTAATGCATTATAAAGGTATTCATAATGTAACCTACAATGCATTATATATTGTCATAAATAATTGTGTGCAAAAGTAAAATGAATTATAATATTTTCAGATTCCTTGTTGCATTTGAAGATATTTCAAATGTTTAACATATAATATATAAAGGTTTCAACACAACAGCAAGGCTGCTTATTCTCTGACCACCTGGATATGAATATCTTTGAATATATTTTTGTTTTCACAGAAGACACACATTGTCTCTGAAAGATGCTGAGGGAAGGTGAGCTAGTTTATATTTACATTACATTTAGTCATGTAGCAGACACTTTTATCCAAAGGGACTTGGAAGAAATGAGGACAATGGAAGCAATTAAAATCAACAAAAGCGCACTGATACGCAAGTGCTAGAACAAGTCTCAGTTAGCTTAATGCAGAGCATGTAGCAAGGTTTTTTTATTATTATTATATAATAAAAAGAAAACAGATAGTATAGAAAAAACGTCTTGGTTACAAAGGTAACCCTCGTTCCCTGAAGGAGGAAACAGAGAGGTTACAAATGGGAACTCGCATGAGAGACCAATCACCTCTGAGCCTTACTAAAAAGCCCAATGAAATTTGGCGAGTGGTATTAGCATGCCGAACCACTCCCCACAGGGATGCCAGTTGTTACTGAAGCAGGAATTGGTGGGGGGGAGCACATGTAGTTTCTACATGCAGAATTTGAAGTAATTCAATATATTTATGGGGTTATAGATATATGAAGAAAAACAAGGCCTTCTGGCTGACCGTGGAATATTGATATTTATAGCCACAACCTACTGGGCGAAGGAGACCATGTAGGAGCACAGCCAGGAGCTACTCCGCATCTAGCGTTCGCAGGAGGGAACATTCCAAGAAACACCACATGGATCCCGTAGGAGTGGCACAGCAAGCCTACAACTGCCGGCCTCCCACTCACCTGATGTCTAACTAAAGACATCGGAGGACACAGGCTCGACGCAGAGATTATAGAACCTTGCGAAGGTATTTGGTGTCGCCCAGCCCGCAGCTCTACAGATATCTACTAAAGAGGCGCTGTGAGCCAACGCATTAGAGGCAACACTCCGTGTGGAGTGGGCTCTAACACCTGAGGGGCACGGCTCTCCCTGGTATAGACATGCCAGAGAAATGGCTTCTACCACCCAATGGGCCAACCTCTGTTTGGAGACAGCATTCCCTTTCTGCTGTCCTCCATAGCAGACAAAGAGCGTGTTTAAAGCTCTGAGTGCGTTCCATGTATATGCACAAAGCGCGAACAGGACACAGCAACTCTAAGGCCGGGTCTGCCTCCTCCTGGGGCAAAGCTTGCAGGTTCACTACCTGATCGCGGAAAGGCGTGGTAGGAACCTTGGGCACATAACCAGGCCGGGGTCTCAGGTTGACGTGAGAATCAGCCGGCCCAAATTCCAGGCACACTTAATCGACAGAGAAGGCTTGCAGGTCCCCTACCCTCTTGGTGGAAGCGAGTGCGTCAGTAGTGCCTTCTTAAGCAACAGATGTTTCAGCTCAACTGACGCGAGCGGCACGAATGGGGCACGGAGAGGTCCCTAGAGGGTACGAGGTGTGGTCTAGGGGGGTTAACCCGTCTTGCACCTCTGAGGAACGTGTTAGTGCGACCAGTTAGTGCTTCCCGAGGGAAGTTCCATCCACTGCATTGCGATATGCCACAATGGCAGCAATGTACACTTTGAGTGTTGAAGGGGACAGCCTGCGCTCCAACTTCTCCTGCAGGAAGGAAAGCACTACTGCAATCAGACATCTCTATGGGTCCTCTCCGCGAGAGGAACACCAGTCGACGAAGAGACCCCACCTCAGGCCTGCCTTGTTGAGGGAGCTCTAGACTAAGTGATAGTTTCTATCACAGCCTGGGATAGGCCAGAGAGGTCTGAAGCATCCCGTCCAGGAGCCAGACATGCAGGTTCCATAAGTCGGGACGCGGGTGCCAGATTGTGCCTATCCCCTGAGAAAAAAGGTCCTTCCTCAAGGGGATCTTCCAGGGAGGGTCTTCTGCAAGAGAAATGAGATCGGCAAACCAGGTCTGGGTGGGCCAGTATGGCGTGACCAGCAGGACCTGCTCCTTGTTCTCCCTGATCTTGCACAGGGATCTTGGGGGAAAAGCGTACTTGAGACCTGGAGGCCAACTGTGTGCCAGTGCGTCCCTGCTGCGGCTGCAGGTTTTGCTTCCCTGGAATGTGAATGCTGGGGAGCGATTTCAGCCGTGTCTGACTCTACAGGAGCAGATGTTGGGCGAGTTGTGACATACGACAGGAGCGTAGGTTGATGTAGTCTACGAACGAGAGACGGGACCTCAGTGTGGCCATGGTAATGAGTTGCGAACTCATTACGACTCTTTAAGACATCCCGGGAGAATGTCTTACAACCATGAGAAATTGCTATTTTTTTCCTGGATTGCCCAGGGAGGACCTCACGGCACAACTGTGCACTCAGTAATAGGTCTCGCTGGTTGCAGAAGGCTGTTTTTTTTTGTTTGTTTTTTTCGCCTCTTCAGGACTCAGAAGGCAAGGCACCAAAGCGAAAAGCCCATATGTCAAGGGAGTGGTTTGGCATGCTAATACCACTCGCCAAATTTCATTGGCCTTTTTAGTAGGGCTCAGAGGTGATTGGTCTCTCATGGGAGTTCCCATATGTAACATCTTAGCGAAACGACCAAAGGGGAACTAAGGAAGGGAGCTAGTGTTAGAGGCCTTTTTGCTTTTGTTAATTGTATAATAACTAAAAAGAAAACAAATAGATTGAATACAAAAAGATTAGAAAAGCTAGTGTTTTTTTATAGAAAACAAGCAGTAAATTAATATAATTTTAAGAGGTTATTAAATAGTGTAATACAAGTATTGTTCATTGGTCATTCATGTTAGTTAATACATTAACTAATGTTAAATAATAATCTCCTTATTGTAAAGTGTTACCAAGATTGTTAATTCTCGGTGATGAAACACATGAGTTCCTTACTCTGTATTAAAATTAAGATTTATTAACTTGAGATGCGAAAGATGTTGAGAAAATTAATCAAAATGAAGTAAAAAATTTGTTTGAATTCAATTAATTAAATATATGTTTCTACTGAAAAAAAAGATATCTCTTTAAATATTTTCATTAATTTATTGTATTTTTTGACTTACTTTATCAAGTAAGTAGATGATTTTGTGCAATGCAGAGTTGGGTGGGTATTTCTGGCTGAATGTGCTTGTTTCGGCAGGACACATGAGGAAGAGCAGCAGACCATCACTGTGCAGGTGGAGGTGAAGAGACAGAGAGAAGACGACGAGGAGGACGAGGAGCCAGACGTCCCTGAGACAGAGTACGTGCCAACACTGACAGAAATCTGACATCTCATACCAGCAGCACTCAGTCTATAATATGTTCATCATATTTTCAGTTATTTGTTTAAGAGAACTGAGTCAATGGTTTCTTTTCGGATAAAAGCACCTGCTAAATGCATATATGTGAATGTGTAAGGCTGCACTAAATATATTTGTCATTTATTTTTATTTGAGCTATAGTCAATTTTGCACTTCTATTCAAGCATTTTATTTCAGTTACAGTAGCTCCAAAGGCAACATTTACAATTTTTACGTTTTTTTAACTTAACAAGATTGAATGTTCTTTCAATTTAATTGAATCTATGAATATATTACTGAATATATTTTTTCCTCATATTTTATTTCTTTGTTTTAGTTTGAATAGTTTAGCTTTAAAAACATCTTAGGTGAAAAATGGATAAAATCTTAAAGCAATGCAAGCATCTATGGTGAAAATGGCTAGTTATGCTAAAAAATATCATAATATTAAACATGAAATTGTAAAAATAATGTAAAAATTCTGTTTAACTAAATTAAAAACAAATTGCACAGCTTTTTTCATGTACATTTTTTATTCATTTTATTCTATTATATTTTATTTCAGCTTCATCAGGATTATGTACTGAATGTGTTTTAAATTAAGTTGAATTCAGTTAAATTCTAATTTTGAAAATGTGCTTATTTAATTTATAGCTAATGATAAATATACCATGATTTTTTTTTTTTGGCGTTACTAACTGCATCATTCATATGCATCAGATTAATTTAGTTTATCTTAAAACTGTGTAATCCAAATGGATTGGACATTTTAGATGCAATTCAAATATGTAAGTCCTAAACTGAGGCCTAAATATTTTCTTGAGTGTGCTGGGATTTATTTTGGGATAATGATCAGCTGAACATTATCCCTGACCAAACAGCTCTCAGACTCCATTCTGATCCACACAATATGTGAGATTATGATTAGTGCATCCCGAATCACTCTTCCAGAGCTTTTTCTGCTGGAGTTATGAAATATGCATCTGTTTTCTGTGCTGTTATTGAAGGTCCAGGTGTAGGTTTTGGCCATATGCTGCGAAGAGCTTTACTGCAGACCATCTGTTTCAGCTTTACACACTCAAACCCTGGCTCTCAGCACTTCTGTCACTTTGAGTTCTTTATGGAAAGTGTCTGTCAGTGATGCTGTACAAACACATGTGTTTGGCAAAGATTTGCAAATTATCAAAAGCTAGATGTTTACATTTACTCTCTTTTTCAAATTGGGAGATTGATGAGCCTTGCAGATCTGGTTGCTAGGAAGTTTTGTTTTAGTTTGTGTTTGTTAATGCAGGGATTCCCCAATTTTCCTGTCATCCAAAACAAATATGAAATAAATATAAGAGGTATGAGCGATAAATGAAGTGCTCTAAAACGTCCTGGTATACAGCTGAGTTGACCTTAGACCTCAGAAAACCCAGTGGACCAACAGAAGCAGATGACATGGCACCCCAAACCATCACTGACTGTGGAAACTTTACACTGGACCTCAAGCCACATGCATTCTGTGCCTCTCCAGACTCTGGAACCCCGAAAATTTTAGTTTCATTAGAGAACATAACTTTGGAGCACTCAGCAGCAGTCCAGTTCTTTTTGTCTTTATCCCAGGCCACACACACACACTATAAGTCCTTTACACAATCTGACATGTGTTAAAATTGAACTGGAAATTAGGTGCTGGGTGTCCGGCCAGAGGAGAACTGGACCCAACTAAACCTGGTTCTCCCAAGGTTTTTTTTTTTCCCCCATTCTCTCATGGATGGGGTTTTGGTTCCTTGCCGCTGTCGCCTCTGGCTTGCTTAGTTGGG
>JAUCMU010000139.1:325439-336370 GCA_032275025.1 Enteromius treurensis
GTTTTCTCTATGACATTTCCACACACACACACACACATATATATATATATATATATATATATATATATATATTGTATACACACTGTATATTGCATTAACTTTCTTAATTTTTAATATTTAAATATAATTTTGCTTTACTGCAATGAAATTGGAAATGAAAAGGAGAAAATTACTATTACTAATTATAATATTAAAATGCCTTTTGATTGATCAAATTACATATATATATATATATATATATATATATATAATTTTTTTAACATCGCAACTTATATTAATATTATTAAATGATTAAAATTTCTTTTGATTTTGGAGGTCTATATGACTTCACATGATCTTGAGATTGAGCTGATGGTAGCAGAGAACATCTGAAGGAAACAAGTTCAAGGTCAAGGTGTTTTTGTCCATGTATCTCTATGATTGTGTAATATTTACTTGCACTGATAAACCTACTTTTCATATTTCAACCACAGTCTTGCAGCTAATAATCCAGAGTACAGGCAGATACTGTACAAGTTTACTCATGGCATGTGAGTGGACAAGCTATCAAAAAGAAAAATATACATATATTACACAAATAAATCATCAGCGCATGACATCGAGGGAGACGGATGAGTGACAGGTAAGGCTGGTTGTCATGGTTACAGGTTTTGGCAGCACTGCAGTTTGTTGCCCTTCTGGCCGTCTGTGGTTGGCGGGACGCTGATGTCCACCACATTGTTTCCCGGCGACTCGTCATGAGCTGATCGGTCAGCGATTTGCTTCTGTGATACGATGCGATAAATTTCTATAGAAGCAGGAGAAGCGGAGAGAGAATGAGTGAGAAAATGATGCAGATTAATGCCAGCTTTATATAAACTATTGATCGTTATGGTTATTATAAACCCATTAATGTAGATTTTTCCAATATTCTTAACTGTATATATTTTTTTTAATCAGTTTTAGTTTAAATTTAATTTGAATTAGCTTTTGTATATTTTTAAATAATTATTATTTTAATTTTATTATTATTTTTTATTATTTTTATTTTTATAATTATTTTTCAACTTCTCACTCAAAAAAAGCAAAGAGCAAAAAAGTAAATATCATAAAACAGGATTTGGTTTCTTTATGGAATGTGACAATTACTTGCCAATTAACTTTATTTTCATTTCTTTTAAAATATATTTCTTCACATTATATATATATATATATATATATATATATATATATATATATATAGTCTTTCTTTTATTCAGTATTTCATTTTGATTTCTTTTATAAATATATATATATATATATTAATATTACATTATATATTATATATACTCCAACTTAAACTATTTTGCTTTAGTACTAAATAGTACATTTATTTCAGCTTTTTTTGTCAAAAATGTTAAGAATTATTTGAGTTTTAGTGATAATAACCCTGTTCTTAATGTATTACATTCATTTCTTAAATATATGAATGTTTTTTACTTTTTTTATTGTGAAACATCTGAATCATGGCTCTGAATCATCACCAAATTTTAAACCCTGTGCCCTGTTGCATCATCAAGTATAGAACGGTTATGGAATCGCATCATTTTAAGTGTGAATAATCACACCCTTTTCTAAAATATCTCTCTAAAATTCCCATAATTCATGACAGGCAGTCGCAGCTTAGCAGATGGCAGATGCTGCACTTTTAAAGTTACATAAGATGTCACTGTAGCTGTCCTGGGAGTCGTGTTATTGTGTTTATAGCTACTGTGCTTCACATGGGTTTGTACCTGTTAGGATGTTCTTGAAAGCCTCCTCCACATTAGTCGAGTCCAGAGCAGATGTCTCGATGAACGACAGGTTATTTTTCTCTGGAAGCAAGCAGAAAGTGTTTAATATCACCTGTTCTGAAAACATCCACGGACACATTTTCAGCACATTTTCATATTTGTTCGAGCTGTTCCTTTAACAGTGTAGCTGTGCATCATGCCCAAAGGGATCAGTTTGGAGTCTCTGGGGTGGGCTATACCTGCGAAGGCTCGTGCCTCGTCGGTGGGAACGGCTCTCAGGTGGCGCAGGTCGCTCTTATTCCCCACCAGCATGATGACGATGTTGTTGTCGGCGTGATCTCTCAGCTCTTTCAGCCAGCGCTCCACGTTCTCATAGGTCAGGTGTTTGGCGATGTCATAAACCAGCAGCGCTCCGACCGCTCCACGATAATACCTGAAATATCACAACCAAAATATGTTACCATTGTTTTACTTTTAGTTCAGGTTTAGTTTTTGTTCCATTGAATAAATACTTTAATAAATAAATAAACTAAATAAATACTTTAACGCTGTCAAATTATTAATCATCATGAATCGCATCCAAAATAAAAGTTTTTGTTTACATAATATATGTGTGTTTGGACTGTGTATATTTATTATGTAAATATAAATACAAACACATTTATTTAAAAAAAATTATGTTTATATATTTTAAAAATGTGTGTATTTATGTGATGTTCCGAAACTAATTTCGGGAGGAAATCAAACGCAGCTGGTGCCACATTATCTAATCAATCAGCTCATTTCGCTCGTCCAATCAGATTTAACATATCCGCCCGTTTCCTTCCCTTCCGCATCTCATTTTGTGCATCCCTCCTCCAAATGAATATGCATTATAATGTGTAATGAATGAGTATTATTTTCAAATGAAAAAATATTACCATTGGTATATATTCCATTGTTAGAGTATTGCTATTGCCATAGAGGTTGATCACATTGCCAACATAAATGAAAAATACAATGGTTCAAAATACAAAATAAAATGATACACAATATAAAAGTAAAGCAGTTTCATGGCTGAAGTGAAGGATGCAAATATTATTTTTAGCTTAGAGGAACCATAACCACATCTGTTCACTTATCAACAGCCACAAATGCAAATATATTTATATTGTGGAATATTTGATGTGTGGCAACTTGTTTCTTGCCTAAAAAATACTAACAAAAAATACTGTTGGAACATACATCATGGTAAAACCAGGGTTATTATAATTAACTAACACTAAAATATTAAAAAAGGATATATTACTCAAAATAAACTTTAACTAAATATTAATAAAATACTGAAAAACAAAACAAAACCTGCAATTGCACTAAAAAAAAACAAAAAACAAATATTAATAAAAAAATATGGCCAAAACACATGACAAAAAAGGCTAAATTAAAAAGTATTTAAAAAAAAAAAAAAATATATATATATATATATATATATTTTTTCAAACTTTTAACACAAATCTTGTTCCTGGTCTCATGGCATAAACGTACCTGGGTGCACTTTTTAGCTAGACACAAAATACCAAATATCAATAAGTACATATCACTGCAGTTTCCAAAAGAAATAAACACTAGAGGCAGCTCTGAAACTCTGACACCTTTTATTCCTTTTCACACAAATTTACTGAGTTTCAATTAAGAAAGCGTAATTTAAGCACAATTACTTGAAAAATATCATGTTATGACTTCACAACAGTATTAATATGCTGGGATATTTGAAAACGTCTCAAGGTTGCGTATGTATTCACCCCGCATCGTCACCAATGTCGGTTATAGTGACCCCAGATAACCAGGCCATACAGGCCGCCACACCCGTGTCGAGTGCGCTCTGACTCCTAGCCTCGGCAGGAGACTAGGATTGAAGGCCTGTCGTACAACTAGCTGTGGTGTGACTGTAGGTAGGTACGCTCGCGGGTACAGGAAAATGGGAAGGGGCCACTGAGAGAACACAATGCTCGCAATAGTGTGGTCCTACAGCCAGGTCCCACATTGGAACACGGGAACGTACCAATGGCCTCAACCCTACCTACTGGGCAGTTAATTGGATTCTGCTGGCGTTCTCTACGCCATGAAGTGAACAATTTCCATTTCAGGGCATATAGTTTCCTTGTAGATGGAGCTCTGGATTGGAAGATGGTCTCGACAACCTTGGTTGTGAGACCTGTGTCTATAAGTTGTGCGCCCTCAGGGGCCACACTCGCAGTTTTCATGACTTCGAACAAGGGTGCACGATGGTGCCCCCTGCCTTTGAGAGGAGGTCCTCCTGATTGGAATCTCCTACATAGAGCAGTCTAGGAGGGCCCTCAGGTCCGAGAACCATACTCGGCCCGGCCGGAACGGTGCTACGAATAGTAGACTGACCGCATCCCAGTGCACTCTCTCCAGAACTCCTGGGAGCAGAGCGATCGGGGAGAAGGTGTACAGACGGACCTCTGTCACGTCTGTACCGTGACATCCAGACATTTGTGAAGCTGGATGATACATCTCAGATCTGCTTCACCCCTTTAAATGTAGACGGCTCTCAGTGAGAGGAGTCTGTCCCGGGCCCACACAAGGATCTGGTGCGCCAGCTTGTATAAGGGGCGCAATAGCAGACCTCCTTGGTGGTTGGCATAAGAGACGACTGATGTGTTGTCGGTGCGCACCAACACGTTGACATCTTACGTCTGTGAGAAAGTGTTTGAATGCTTGAAACACGGCAGCATCTCCAGGCAGTTGACGTGCCACATGAGACCAGTCCACAGCCGTCACTCATAACCACTCACCAACCAGTCAGTAACGGTCGCTAGCGTTACGCGGCGAGTTGGAGTTCCCAGCACCGGGCCCTGATTGAGGAACCAAGGATTCCTCCACATTTCTAAGGCATGTACGGCTTGGCATGACACTCTGGTCACCTGAAGATTTTCCCTCAAGAAAAACACCATTGTTCTTGAGCCACCACTGTAGGGGCCTCATGTACAGCAGGCCAATAGATACGACGTTGGACGCAGCTGCCATCAGACCCAGCTACTAAAACTGCTCAGTGAGTGACCGGCCTTCTCTTTCTCTCGTGACTGCCATGAGGATCGACTTGATCTGAGCAGGTATCGTACGAGCCTGCATCGCGGTCAAATCCACACTACACCAAGAAAAGTGGTTCTCTATGCTGGAGAAAAGCACACTCTTCTCTGTGTTCAGTCTCAACCGCCGGGGTAAGAGTGCAAGGCCAAAGGGAAGACCGAATTGGTACGCTTTTCCCCTAAAAGCAAACCTAGGAACTTCACGTAAGAAGGATGGATCGGTACATGAATGTATGTGTCTTTTTAGATCTATCGTGACAAACCAGTCCTCGGACCTGATTTGTGACACAACCTGCTTGACAGTGAGCATCCTGAACTTCAGCTTCATAACTGAGCGGTTCATTATCCTGAGATCTAAAATGGGCCTTAACCCCCCATCCTTCTTGGAACTAAGAAGTAGTGGCTGTAGAACCCGCACTCTCTGTCGTGGGGAGGGACCACCTCGATGGCCTCCTTCCTCAGAGCCTGCTTAGGCCCACTCTGTGTAGAGTATGCAGAACCCAATGAGACCCATTTGGCAGTTGATCACTGCTAAATAGTCTATTCGGGGAATCAGTCTCTCGAGATCTCTGGTATATTAAGAGCTGCTAGCATGGTGCCCTAAAGCAGAGGACCGGCAGGTGATGACTGATCTAGCTGCTCTAGAAACCTCCCGAGAAGGTGGCGAGCCTCTCAGCTCCGCTACATTTACGGGTGGAAAGGACTGAAAGCAGCGCTCGCTGAAAACCACTGCGCCCTGGAACACTAGCAGGGTTAGCAGATCGATCTCCTGAGGGCACTGAGGAGAGAAGGGCACCGTGTAATGCGGTGTACGCCAGTCTTTCCCAGAGGGGCCTGCCCTCTGAAGTCCTGAGCATCAGGACTACTGAAGATTTCTATTGAAACAACGGTCCTCAGACCACACCATCACCCAGGAAGACCAGACTGGTAGAACCAGAGCCTTCTAGGCAGGACCCAACAAGACACTCTTGGCAGGGGCTCCCACACGTTTTAGCAGACGACTAGCAAGAATGACGGTCCGCTGCTCCGCCTCCTGTTAAAAACCCTCCGACCAGGGATCATCTCTCTGACACCTCAGCTCTCTGACTGAGGAGCTGAAACATGGCTGGGGCTGCTTCACCCAGCAGGAAGAAGGAAGAGAGAGTACCATGTTCCTTACTCAAGAATTTTTGCTTGAGCGCTCCTCATCATAGATTTTAACACCATTTTAATTCCTCAAAATTAAATGTAGTGAAAAATTCAGGCATTTAATAGAGTCTGACTATAATTTAAACCATGGCTTTAAATAACTGAGATGCACGCGTTGATTTCACACGCAAACTTTTTCTCCCTTCAGGAAGAAACATGTCATAGCAGCAGCAGCTCTTACTCAAAAAGGGGGAAGAACCGGAGTGCAGACTTTTGAACCCCGTGTTATAGATCGCTCGTTCAAAGAATGCAGGGTGAGCCTGTCTCCAACCCATCCGCCAGATCCAAATGCAATCCTCACGATCTCAATCGCCGCCATGCCTCAGCAGCAGCGGGAGAGAACCATAGGCTCGCATGCACAGACACACTCCTTGGAGCGTGTTCGGCGGGAGCGGAGCATTTGCAGCGGAGAGAAGCACGATCAGCCCCCTCGAGAGCTGACAATTCGAGCTGCAAGCAGAATGCTGCTCATCATTCATCCATTTATAATAATGAAGGACAACATGGTTGTGCATACTTTTTCTTTTCTTAAAGTAGATCTAGTGAGAAAGGGAGAGGACAGGGATCACCCATCTTCTACCCAATCCCACCGCGATTCCCCAAGCACACCCGCCGTATCCACCTTGGTGAGGGCGGGGCTGGCATATGAGGAAACGCCGGCGAAGGCTCTCTCTTTTTCCAAAGAGCAAAGAATACGCCAAAACGGACGCTCACAATCAGCTCCCTCTGTTTTTTTTTTTTTGGGAAGGGAACAACACGGCCTGAAATGCTGCCCACTCTCGCCCTTGCCTTCACTTGTAATTTTTAAATAAAAAGTGTTAATAGAAAGACACACACAGTGCGCTTTCGCTGAATGACAAAAAGCCGAAGCCGGCTGCACTCCACATGCTTTTATGCTTCCTGGCCAATGATGTCATCCGCCTATGACGTCTCGCCCATCCATTGGAATGATTACACATACTTTTCAGAGCCGTCACGCTGGAGGCATTCCCCATAGCGTCTCGTCGACGCAGTTCGAGTACCTGAAGAGGAACTGCTGCTTCTGCACGTCATAGTCACACATATCCAGCTTCATATCTATGTATTTTTATAGACGGTAGGTTTGTTTGGTAGCTCACAGAGTATAGAGATGAGCTCCAGTTCTATCCTGTTTAACTACGCTTCAACAAAACACTTCAGATTTGTGTAAAAGGAAGCTGAAATGAAACGGTTACATACATGTGTTTTTATATTAGTTTAGCATTTGTTAACACTATCAGGGAGATTAAGGGTTGATTTGGTGTAGGGCATATTTCCAACATGACAGAGCTTTTAGCAGCTCTCCACAGATATTTTAATTCTGAACCGCCGCAATACATTCCTATATCAACATAATACAATGTGCCAGGGGTCACATATTGAACCTGTGTTTTAGCGCCACTTAGTGGACCTTTGTCTTTGAAACTGTGGCGAGACGTGCAGTAAGGTACGTAAAAATAGTGCTGCACAAAAAGTGCACAGAGGTACATAGTTTTGTGAGACCGGTTTGGGAAACGAACAGTATAACAGCAACACTAGAGTTACACTGGGTGGGTAGAACTGAAGTGCTGTGTAAAAACCACAGTTTGGCTGTATTTCTCATATAAAGCTTGACTATACTCACGCAGAGGTAATGGCCCTGTACCGCTCCTGCCCTGCTGTGTCCCAGATCTGAGCTTTTATCGTCTTGCCGTCCACCTGGATGCTCCTGGTGGCGAACTCCACTCCTATCGTGCTCTTGCTCTCCAGGTTAAACTCGTTCCGTGTGAAGCGCGACAGCAGGTTACTCTTCCCGACGCCCGAATCTCCAATCAGAACCACTGAGAGCAGGAGCAAACAATCACATCACAATATAATCACAAAATATTAACACAGACTAGCATTCGGTTTGGGGTCAGAAATTAATATTTAAAAGTGACTGTAATGACATTTATATTGTTACAAACTGTTTTTCTTAAATAATATCAATATCCACAAAAAAATGAAGCAGCAACTGTTTTCAAAATTGTTAATAATCAGCCTTTTTAGCTGGTATCATGTGACACTGAAGACTGGAGTAATAATGCTAAAAATTCAGCTTTTGATCACAGAAATATATTATATTTTAACACATATTCACATAGAAACAGGTATTTTAAATTTAAATAACATTTTACAATTTTACTGTTACTTTAATCAAATAAATGCAGTCTTTGGTGAGCAAAAGAGACTTCTTTCTTAAATAATAAAGTCAACCCCAAACTTTTGAACAGTAAAGCACATAAATGGTAGAAACAGCAAATATTATTTTAATCAATCCAATAATTGACTCAAAAACGTACAAATTCATTAAAAATTTTAACGACTAAGTCCAAATCCTGGTGGACCTTTTTATGCTTCACTGAGACTTTGCTAAAATATGAAAGGACAACATGTACAGTAAATAATCCTGCTTTCATAGTAACAAAAAAAAAAAAGAAAACAGAGAGAATATAGACAATAAAAAGAAATAATCTATTTTTTCACTGTGACATGAACCTCTATAATAATAGATATTCCCATTATTTGTCAGTATTTGTTTCATTACTATAAATCCTGTATTATTGTGAATAATGCTATGCCAGTTAATTCAGTTATGATTAGAGGTCGACCGATATATCGCGCCGTTATTTGTCATTTTTTAATATATCGGCATCGGCAACAGCGCTCTCTCTCTCTCTGTCTCTCCCTCAGTCACTCAGGTCCGCGGCTTTTTTTCGTTAACGTCTAGGGTTTCTTTAGCTTCAGGTTTGTTTTTTACTTTGGTTTGTAGTACTTATTTATTAACGAGTTGAGTTTTGGTAAACGTGGGGTTTGTTCAGACGCCGTGCTTGGTAGAATGCGACTCGCGTCTCTCTCTGCCTGTCGGAGATTTTTTTTTAAACCGTCAGCTGGCTCTAACCAGCTTTTTTTTACTTCACGCACTGAGTGTCTGACACTTTCTTGCTGTATTCAAAAATAAATAACAAAATTACAAGCGCCTGTGTTGTATTTATTGTTGCAAAACATGTGCCTTCTTAGCCTACAGAAGCTTGTTCGCCTCTTCCCCTCTAGAACCCCTTTTCATTTACGAATTGAACCAACCCGCTTCAAGGTTTTGGTTTCAAAAACACCTCAAGACCGTTTTCTTAAGATCCGGAGTCTCCCCAGACAGATTCTCTTCCCACTTATACAGGATCAGAGCCGCCACCTCAGCTGCCGAGAGAGGCCTAGCCCCCAACCAGTTCCAGACCCTAGGCAGCTGGTCCTCAGAAGCCTTTAAAAATTACATTCGCTTAGACCCGGTTTCAAGCCATGCAAACCCTCACTAGGGGCTCCCCCCACCTCCGCAGAGGTCTTTGCTCTTCTATCCCACCTGAATGAGAATGAATGAGTCTTAATATATTCCGCGCTCAAGCACTCATAATAAGTTTTCCAAAATGCACAGGCAGAAGTGGCCTATTAGTTATGGAAAAAATAAATAATAATAATTATAAGCTAATGTTTTCTTGGTCGCACCTTTT
This sequence comes from Enteromius treurensis, assembly GCA_032275025.1. Taxonomy (NCBI): domain Eukaryota; kingdom Metazoa; phylum Chordata; class Actinopteri; order Cypriniformes; family Cyprinidae; genus Enteromius; species Enteromius treurensis. The sequence continues at coordinate 335,010 of JAUCMU010000139.1, forward strand.
TAGAGAAATGCAATCTGTTTAAATATGTTAGCTAAATCGTGGCAGGTTTAATTTATTTATATGTTTTAAAAATGGGAGTGAAATTCAGTGCCTCACGTTATACTAAAATAAAGGAAATAATAAATAAAACACGCAGAACTTTCTTAAGTAATGTAAATCTCTGTCACAATAAAGCACAGGTAACAAATAAAAAGTCTGTGCGTCACAAAAATATACAGTGTTGCTGTTTTAATCAAATACATTTAAAAATATTAATAAAAAACTTACGTGTTACGAATATTAATAATAAGAATATTTTGATTTCACACATTTATGTATGTTTCCTAGCCTACAAAAATAGGCTACCACTTTTAATGCTCCGATGCAAAGAAGCCTAAACATTTTACATTTTTGTTCTAAGAGACACAAATAACTTCATAAATAGACTACTGAATTGCAATTTGTAAATATTAACTACAGTTTTTTTCTTTTCTTTCATTTTCTGCTGACTGCTGTTGTCAAATATAACACATCAGCAAGGCAAAGCTAAAAGCTATTTGCTGAAACGTGCTTTGAAGCGTTTGCTCAATAACTTATGGTTAAAGCGTCACTCGACGGTCAACAGCTGCAAGTGCACTCTACACTCGCTGCGGCGGCGGTAGAAACTCCATTCTGGTTGTCCACCATCTGTATCTGTCCAGCATCCTCCCTCCTTGCTTTTTTGGGGGGCAGCGAATTTGGCTGCTGTCCTCTCAAGCTTTTTTGGGGGGCAGACAGAGACCGAGCTGAACGCCGAACTCTTGCCCTTGCTAGGGTTCAAACCACTAGGGTTCGGAGTCCGCCATTCTCCCGGCTCGCTTCCCGGACAGCACACCAGATTCGCTATTTATTTTTCATTAATGAGGAAGGGTGAACTCGTGAAGTAGGGTCTGAGAAAGTTTACTCTATGTCATTACAAATCTTAAAGAGAAGAAAGTCTTTCACGCATTGACTGACCACAAATCCTTCATGAAAGCTAAAAATAAACAGCATGCCTTGCTTTAGTTACTCAAAGTGTTCAACCTTTTAAACATGTTTAAAATTATGGGTGTAATAAAAATGTATATTTGTTATTTTACAGTACACGTACTATCTATGGGTGGAATTAAAATGGAAACATTTCTTAAATAACAGTACAATTTTACTTAAAATTTAGCAAACTCATTTTTGTGTGTGTGTGATCCCATAGAATCAGACAAAATTTTTATTTGTTGTCTAAACTAAAGCATGATACTGTGTACATGAAATAAATGTTTTGATAAAAACATAGTTCGGGTGAAACGCTGTACGATTGCCTGCAGCTGTTAGCAATCAGCTAATCCTTCCCCTAATCACGACCACCC
>JAUCMU010000139.1:354715-366782 GCA_032275025.1 Enteromius treurensis
CCCTCCCCGGGAAGAAGTGACCGTTTTTAGCGGTGCTTCATTACCCAGAGAGATGCCTTTGCTAGATCTAATCGGATGGGAAAGAGAGAGGGGATCGCCTGTTTCAATCCCTTCCATCAGATCTGTCTGCGAGCCCATGAATGCAGCTACAACTCTGCCTCAGCAGCAGTCGCGATCCACACGAGAGTAACCGTGACTCCGCCTCGGCGGCAGCGCGGGATACACTCGCTTTACAATGAGCTCGCTAATGACTCCTCGGACTGAGGAAAAGGCTGGCAGTCTACACTCACCACATCCACCTCCTCGGAGGAAGAAGAGTGAAGTGCAGACCACTATCTCTCGGGAGAAGTAGCAGCGGCGCTCTAAACCCGGAGAGATGCCCGTGGATCTGTCTGGTTAGGCATGAGATAGGGGATTACCCGTCTTAATTCCTTCCATAAGATCAATTTAAGCATACATTTCTGAAAACACTTCTTCTTGCCAGACATGGTCTTTTAATTTTTAAACTAGAAAGTCTGAACAGAGAAATAATGACAGTCGCATAGAGAGTGCTTGCTCAATGAATGAGGCTGTCATGCACTGATCCTCACGTGCTCTTATACTTCCTGGTCGTTGACGTCTCAGCACTTTCATAGCAGTTTCAGAGCGTAGTCACGCTGGAGGCGTTCCCAAAGCGTTTTTGGACGCAGTTCGAGTTCCTGAAAAGGAACATATATTATGCAAATAAATGTATTATTATTTATTTTGTATATTTTTGACATACATTAAAGCTGATGCAATTATAAAATATATATATATAAACATGAATCCTTGTTTTGTGAAAAAGGCTGTCTGTGATGTAAAATTATATTGATATTTTTTATCTCAGCCTCATCAAATGTCACCAAAACGAAAAAAAGCACAAATGGTATATTTCAAAATCCAGGGCTGTGTAGTAAACCATTTTTTTTACCAGAGTAACTGCTATCTTGTGTTTCTCCAGCTGGAGGTTTGTATTCTACCTGGTTTCTTTCACCGCGGGACTGGCGTCTTTAATTAATGTGAGTAGACATCTGAAGTTTTATTCCCTGGTGATCCCAAATGGGTCTCGGGATTGGTGTCTTTACAGTCGTCTCCTAATTAGGGTCCCCTAGTTACAGTCTGGTTAACTCAGAAGCCTTAAATGCTTTGAGAGTGCTTGAGCGAGCCTGAGCTTTTGTTGTTTTGAACTCATGAGGTTTGTCTGAAACACAGCACAGGCCCTCGGGACTCGTGTGCTTTCACTGTATGACTGGCTCTTTTGTTGTCAGACGCTTAAAGGAAGTAGTTTTGTTGTCTGTGTTTGATTTTAATGCTGTTTGTGTGAAAGTGACCACAGTGTTTATGTTCCTCATAGATGCCGTGGTTCTGGGATCAGAGAGAGTGCTGGAGAGGATTTCCTCAACAGGTCAGATCCTACGTTTACAACAAACACATCTGCTCGCACAACACTTACTATACATACAGCATGCAACATCATGCAAGATTCTAACATTTTGTTTCATTTCTTGAAAGAAATGAAGACCTTTGTTCAGCAAGGATGCATTAAATTGATCAGTAAAGACATATAGAAAAAACATCAAAATTTCAGATAAATGCTGTTCTTTTGAACTTGACATTCCTCAGAGAATCCTGAAAACGAAAATGTGTCAAGGTTTTTCTGTTTTCAACATTGATAATGATCATAAATGTTTCTTGAGCAGCAAATCAGTATATTAGAATGATTTCTAAGGGATCATGTGAGTAATGGGTCACTGGAGTAATAATGCTGGAAATTCAGCTGAACATCACAGCAATAAATTATTTTTACAATAAATTCACTTAGAAAACAGACATTTGAAATTATACAAATATTGCATTATATATTTGTATATTTATATATATATTTCCCATCATTTAAAAGTCCTCTGCTTCTGAGGATGTGTAAGAAATTTTGTTTTATTTGAATATTTTGCATAAAATTTGTATATTGCTTTATTGATTTTGGTCTTATGTGTTTGGTCCGTTGTATTTATTTATTATTAATATTATTATTTGTGTAAATATATGTCTGTGCAGTTTTTAGAACATTTTAACATTAACATTAAACATTAAAACGCCAAAAGTATAATTTTTTGTTTATATTTTTTTCTATTTCAAGCAATGAAAAGCTTTTTAATGGTTTAATCACCTATAATAACCCTGTTTAGAGGTGCTGAAATGCCTGTATCCTTTGCCGTGCGCCCTGTTTTCACTCAGGTCCTGTGTTTTTGTGTCTAGCCGGTTCAGGACGCTCATTACTGGTACTACATGCTGGAGCTGGGCTTCTACTGGTCTCTGCTGCTCTGTGTGTCTGTGGACGTCAAGAGAAAAGTACGATCTCAGACAATAGTGTCCCACAGGGGAGTTATTCGCATTCTGAATGTTTTATGATGACCTTGTGTTCCGCACAACCTTTTGTGTGTTACCCAGTCAGAGTTTCTCTTTCACAACCAATGTCCTTTTAGAGCTGCTCAATTATTGACTTTGCCAGCTGCTCACCTGCGATCCAGATAAAGTTAAATATACTGTAAAATGTTTTAACTTGAATCTTCAGTTTGACATCCTTTCATCATTTCTAATCATTTTTCATTCAAATGTCATACAGAGTAACCTATTATTACTTTGTAGAGGCTTTTTAGTTGAATTTCATATAAACATCAGACTTTTATTTTTAGTTCCTCCTTTAGAGAACCGTTTAGAGCTATAAAATGAACGTGGAGCAGCTCAGATCATTAGATGAGGAATGTTTAGTTCATATTAAGATCTCTGTCTCTTGAGCACAGTTTAAGACCTTGTCTTTGAATTTCTATCATATTTTTAGAAATGCAGCATTGCATCAGTGTCTCAGCAATGCTCTGCAGTGAATGAGTGCCGTCCAAACAGCTGATAAAAACATCCATCCACGACTCCAGTCCATCAGTTAACATCTGGAGAAGATCCTTTTTTTAGACTTCAAACTATTGCTTCTGGCTAAAATACGAGTCCATAATCCATAATTACGCTTTTTACAGTGAAAGAGTGTTCTTGTCTAAATCAGGAGAGAAATCTCTAAACAAACATGTGGATGGATTTTGAGAGACAACACTTTTTCACTGGAGGAAGCATTAGTATGACGTAATTATGAACTCATTTTAGCTGGACGTTTTGGAGTTTGTTTCTTACAATCGCTCAGCTTCTGTCTCCTCCAGATGTTAACTGATGGACTGGAGTGCTGTGGATTATTATGATGCTTTTATCAGCTCTCATTTCTGACGGCACTCATTGACTGCAGAGGAAACATTGGCGAGCAAGTGTTGCAGTGCAACATTTCTCCAAATCCTAATCTTGGGTGTCCTGAGGGTGAGCACATTTTTAAGTAAATTTGCATTTTTGTGTGAACATTTTCTTTAAACGCTAGAAGGATTGAGATATTAAAGAGGTGGGGTGTGTGGTTTTCTTCCTGGAGTGTGTCTATTGTCTAGACGGATCGGTTTTGGGTTTCATTTCCTGTCAGTGCCGCCCACTATAATATCAGTTACTGAACTTGTCCCTCAGGATTTCAAAGAACAGATCGTTCATCACTTCGCCACCATCTTCTTGCTGGGTTTCTCGTACTGCTCTAACTACATTCGTATCGGGACGCTGGTGATGCTCGTCCACGACTCCTCTGACTTCCTGCTGGAGGTAAACGATCTCAGCCGCCGAGAAAAATTCCCACACATATCAGCAGCACTGCTGTTTCCTGCTGAAGTCACACCTGTTCCTGGGTCACCGGTCGCAGTGACCTTTATGACACGTGCTTCAGAGTCATTTGGATTTTTATGTGGTTTCACAACATAAAATGTACAGCTATAACTTCAATTATTTATTTCAGTTAGTTTTACTTTTATTTGCAAATTTAAATTTTTGTATGTGCTTTGGTTAATTATCTTTGTTATAATTTGTTAATTATAGCGTACAGTATGTATAAAATCTGTATGTACTGTGTTTATTTACAATGTATGAGTAAACATACATACTTTACATCTGTAGATGTATTTACATTTATATATTTATATATGCATATAATTTGTATATATATATATATATATAATATTGTATAATATTTATAAATGCATAATGAATATACAAAGCACACACACATATATTATGTAAAGAAAAACTTAATTTGGGTAAATTATACATATTATATTTAAATAAACCTATTAAAAACTTATTTTGAATATATATATATTTCAGTTGTAGCAATTTTAGGATCATCTTTATTTATTTAGTTATAAATAAATATATATAACTAAATATAAATATAAATAAATATCTCATTTCAGTTTTAGAACCTACAATTTAGAACTACAACTTAAATTACTTTTTCAGTTTTAGTTTAATTTTTATGTGTATATTTTCACACATACACATGTATATATATATATATATTTTTTTTTTTAATAGTTCAGTTTTAGTAATTTTAGTGTTTCAACTTTTATTTGTTCTTTGCCAAAACATTTCTAAATTCTCATTTAGTTTGTTTTCTTTTTAACCCTTTAATAAACATAACAATATACACATAGCATTGACTTAAAATATTAACGCTTAAAAAATAAATAGAAAGGAAGAAAGAAAGAAACTGTTAAAAACTTAAATAAAGTCTCAGTGCTCTAAATATATTGTTATTTAATAGTAGATCAACAAACTCTATCTGTTTGTTTTTTTTCACAGTCTGCCAAGATGTTCAACTACGCCGGCTGGAAGAAGACTTGTGATTCATTGTTTGTGATTTTTGCTGCTGTATTCCTGGTTACGCGCCTGGTGGTGTTTCCCAGCAAGTAAGAACATACACTCTTCAAATCATCAAGTATCAGATGACATTGTCTTCAGCTTGTTTCAAAACACTTCAGCAGTAATGTCACTCCATCTAGTTCAGTAGCTGTAGAAATAGATTTGGTTCCTGTGCATTGTTTTTCTCAGTGTTTCAGCAGTGTGTGTGTGTGTGTGTTCTCTCCTGTACAGGATCATCTACACCACTCTGGTTTTGTCTATGGAAATGTTTGAGCCGTTTATGGGGTATTATTTCTTTAATGCTCTGCTGCTGGTGTTGCAGTTGCTTCACATCTACTGGGCTTATCTCATCCTCAAAATGATCTACAAGTTTCTCTTCTTAGGAAAAGTAAGTTAAAACACCGTCCATCAACATAGGTCTGAATTAAACAACCTTACAGTGGTGTTCTAGTATTATATACTGTCAGAGTATTTATCAATATTATGATTTAAGCTTTAATTTTTATGTTTTAAGTTTATTAATTATGTAATTGTAGTTTTCGTCTTCTTCTAGTTGTTTTTTAATATTTCTATTTGGCATTCATTTATTTTTATTTCAGTTTTAGTTAGAATTTCAATTATTTTTTTCTGTTATTTCTATTATTATTTCTATGTTTTATTACTTTTTGTGCTTTTACATTTTTATTGATTTATTTTTAGTTTCAGTAGTTTCGTTTATTTTATTTACATTTACTTTAATATTGTTAGTTTTTATTTTAAAAGGTTTAGTTTAGGTTTTATTAATTGTGCTGCTATCATTTTTATTACTTGTTTTTTGTATACATTTCTTTTTAGCTTTAATTATTTTAAATTTCATTCTTAGTTTAAGTACTTCAACTTATACATTATTTTGGTGGATATTATTTGTATATTTAAATTTTTTATATTATTTTTGTATATTTCAGTTAGTTAAAAACACTTCTATTAGTAATATAAGTTGTATTGGTACCCCACCAAACATTGTCCTTTCAAACCGTCAATGGAAAGATGATCTATTCAGCTTTCAGATAATGGATACATATCTTTTTGGAAAATGTACCCTTCTGTCTGGTTTTGCCGTCCGGGCCCGGGTTAAAAAGAGCTAAAAGCACTGCACAATGTGACACATACTGGTGAATTAAGATAGACCCAGAGATCTTTAACCAGCCTGACTCTGACCTTCTCTGCTCCAGCTGGACAAGGACGAGCGCAGCGATGTTGAAAGTGAACCGGAGGAAGACGAGAACAAGGAAGAGAAGGAGGAGGATCGGTCTTCCTGGAGGAAGAGGAAGGTGGTTCTGGACTCCAGACTGGCGATGCTCAGCTCCAGCTGTGTCTTAAATAACTTGACCAATCAGAAAGCAGACGCGAACAGAAGACTTCCCAAAGCCAGATAGCAGCCTTCATCCAGACTGAGACGATCAGAAACAACGAACACGCTTCACTCGCACTGACTAGCATCAAGTACTTATGAGAGACAGACAGAGGTAGATCAATGAAATTCTCTTAGTTTGGCCGCAGCTCATAGAAAACTGAATGGAAATAAAGACTTGCTGATGTGTTCAGCGACACAAACCCACATCAGTAATAATGTTCAGTCTGTGATCAATAGGATATAAATGACTTGTATTTATTGTGCACTTGTATGATTAAAGTACTCTGTTTGAAATGAATAATAGCTAATATAGCTAAATGAATAACAGTTTTGTAAATATAGCTGTAGATTTCATTCTGAATGTTGCTATGAAATATGTTTTAATGTAATCCAGTAGAATATATGAATATATTGTGAAATATCTTTGAAAAACCTTGTCTTTTTCTTTCTATATATATATATATATATTACTTTGCATATTTCATTTATTATTAATGTAAATATTACATTGTAAATTCTTGTGACAAATCACATATAATGAATAATATAGATATTGTATAATTAAAAATACATTTATTTAAAAATGTATTTTAAAAGTGTATATACACATTTAAAAAAATTCTTAGATATTTAATTAACATGTATTAATTAATACCTTTAAAAGTATTCATATTGTATAAGTAAGTATTGATGACATGTTATTTTATTTTATATTTGCAGTACTATCTATCTATCTATCTATCTATCTATATAAATATATATATATATATATATATATATACATTTAAATATTAATATGTAATATTCTTAACAATTTAACATGAATTAATTACAACACTGTATATGTATTATAATGTATATAATATATAATAACATACGTATTATTAATTAAATTTTATTATATTTATATATACATATATAATTGCATTATTGCTATTAAATATGCATTTATGAATATTAACAAATATAATTTTCTAATTACTATTTAATTCTACATTGATATGCATTGTCATAATTTACACACACACACACACATTCATTTAAAATGCAATATATATATGTATGAAATTATTATTATAGTTTTAATTCTACATGTAACTCTACATATTTAATTATATTTAATAATAATCTCAGTGTATAGCAGGTTTCAAGACACCAAACATCGCCACATTCACACACCTAGTAAATGACAGCTTGTTACAGGTATGCAGGAACATATAACGTGTTTATATAAAACCAGCACAGATCTTATTTCAGGTGCTTTTTCTGATCCAGGTCCTGGTGAATGCGGTGTGTGGTTCCGCTCCGCTCCGGCAGGTGGCGGTAAAGCCGCTTTAGTGCTCAAATACACGCGATCTTTGCGCAAGAGAATCACGTCGTTCTTTTTCCGCCCGGATCCGCAGCGACTGCGAGGGTGAGGATTACTCTCTGCGCGATCGTTCAGTTTTGACGTCTTTTTTCTTATTATTCACTCTTGTGTTTGTGTGAATGTCTACATGAGATGTTTATGTTCGTGAATGAAGCGAATAAGGCTGGTTATGCGGGGTATTTAGACGCGTTTGTGTGGTTTGAAGTTGAGTGTGTCGTGATGGAGTGTCATGGCCGCTTCTGCCATGTGTGCGAGAGAAACTCCTGACAGAAAAACGCGCTGAATTCACTCCACTTACTCTAAAGCGACAGAAATATACAGTACACGCGTATATTTACGTGCTAGTGCTTACGTTAGTTTGCTAGATCGCTAGTTTTGTGACATTAGGGGACTCATTTGTTACAAGCCGTGAAGTCAGGGGCCGGGTGCATAAAAGGTTAAGACTAACGTTAGTCTTTAAAGTTAGTCAGTTAACGTAAATCTTTCTTCAAGACTTGTCACAGTTTTTTAAAATTCGGTTACATACGAATGTCTATTAGTCTAAGTTAGATACAAAAAGCTTACTGTTGGCTTACTGCTAACTTAGTTGGTCAGCCTAGCTCTTAAGACATCAAGGCTAATGCTGATCATCGTTTGGTGTATTTACTAGAGGTATAGTCATTTCATGGTATCTTAAGTTACTACTATAGTACATGGAAGTGCCTTTATAAATTACATATGCTGATTCGATACAGAAACATGGTATAAATTAAAATAACTACATGTGCACATTTTATTGCATTGTATTTTTTTGCTGCTTCTGTTCCTGTGATCATCAAACATCAGCATCTGTCAAGTGCACTGATGTTCTCAGTGACTCTGAATGATGGTGTGTTTTTTTCTGTACGACAGTGGCAAAATGCAGATTTTTGTGAAAACTTTGACCGGTAAGACCATCACCCTCGAGGTCGAGCCCAGCGACACCATCGAGAATGTGAAGGCCAAGATCCAGGACAAGGAGGGTGTGTATGAGCTTCAGCTGATGTCAGGGTGGTGCTGATGGAAACAGGCTTTCTGCAGGACTTTAAGAGTGACGTTAAACTGTCTTTTCACAAGTTGAGGCCCTAAAAAAGTCTCTAAAAGGCCTTTAAATGTCATGTGTTAAAATAGCAGTAAGTAAAAATGCAAGTTACATTAATAATTCATAGTAATATAAATGTAAAAATTGCAAATAAGACATAATTAAATATTAAAATTTAAATCAATATAAATATGCAAAAAATATGCCGCCTCTTATTTTTTAGTATAAAATATCTAAACATTTGATTGAAAGTAAAGAGGTGAAGTCTTGTTTTATATTCTGAGAAACTGAACCAAATTGAGCTCGAAGCTAGAAGTCTGTTGACAGGGTATGAAAACTGTTCCTGAAATGTTTTTTGTGACACCAGCAGATTATCTGTCGTCTTGTTTTATTGAAGTGAGGTTATTATTTCGATCATTCTCTGAAGTACATGGACGTTTTTCAGACTGAGGGGTCTTGCAGAAACCCTGTATGAAGGTATAGGGAAATTATATATGGGCTGTATGTGTCCTATAGCGTAACAGAAGTAGGTCCACTAACATGTCTTTTTATTATATTGTTCAATTTTGTATTAAATTGATCCTCAGACTAACATGTCTTTATTTTCTCGTCAGGCATCCCACCCGACCAGCAGCGTCTGATCTTCGCTGGCAAGCAGTTGGAAGACGGTCGCACACTTTCAGACTACAACATTCAGAAAGGTGTGTAAATACTGGACTGTCTTTAAACAGAAAACGGTATGTGCCGTTAATCGAGCTTTCCTGTATTTATTGGGCTGCTGTTTGTGATTTCTGTCAGAGTCCACCCTTCACCTGGTGCTGCGTCTCAGAGGAGGCATCATCGAGCCATCTCTCAGACAGCTGGCCCAGAAATACAACTGCGAGAAGATGATCTGCCGCAAGTAAGATCGCACGCTTCTCTTCTGATGTCTAGTTCAGGTCGTGTGTTATGTTGAGAGTGTGGTAATGAGGTGATGTGCTCTCTCAGGTGTTACGCCCGTCTGCACCCACGTGCTGTTAACTGCCGTAAGAAGAAGTGCGGTCACACCAACAACCTGCGTCCCAAGAAGAAGCTGAAGTAGACTGGAGCACGGCTGTGTTTGAGGAGCGGCAGGGGAGGCTTTGTTCAAATAAAATGTTGCTGAAAACAGTTACCTTGAATTTGTGTTTCTTTGCCAACTAATGAACTTTCGTGTTCTGTTTCATGCTTAAGAGATGCCCATTGTGTTTATTTAGCCGTTTTGTCTTTGCACTTTCCTGAGGACATTTTTAGGTGGATTTCTGTGCAATCATTGCTTCAGGTTTTGGAATTAAAAAAATAATAATTGTAAGTCTATTACATTTTATACATATAAAACAAATCATTGTGAAACGCTTCTTTGCAGAGTAAACATATAGTCTGTGCAATAAGTCACAACAGGCCTAGAATATATTGAATTTAACTTAATTTCTTTTTTTTTTTTCTGCATTTTTCATGTATGAGACATTTTATGCCAAATCTGTTGCTCATATAAAATTGGTGTCTATTAAACTTTTTTTTATTTTTTTATCTAAACCATAAAATATGTCTTGCATAAGCATTTCCTATAGCATGAATGAATTTAAAAACATTTTAAATTTAGAGTAAATTTAAAAGTATAAACTTTCAAAATAAAAGTTTATCCAAGTTAAAAAAAAAACTAATTCAAGCTTTAATAATAAAAATAAAACATTAAACGTTATCACTTGAAAAATGAAAGGATTTTAACAGAATGAAGTTGAATCTCATTGATTTTAAAATGACTTATAAATGTATGAACTTTAAACAATGCATTTAAGTTCAAATTAAACTCATGTGGTTTGGTTTTGTGAGCAAATGTAATGCAAAATAAGAAAACACTCAAATTTATCAACATTTTGCTTAAATAATTAATTTTGCCTTTACTTGTGTGGAGAACAAAAGGCATATAGAATTTTTTCCCCAAACGTTTCATTTTAAGCATGCATTTGCTGGGACAATAATCGAGCACGTGTAATATTTAAAGCTGTGCATATTTAAATCAGTCTAATCCGTTGGTTTAAACCTTTTCATACAGTGTATGGTTTTAACGTTACTTTTTTTCGTGCACGTGTAAATGCAATAAACCACACAGGTAACAATGTAAAACAAATTTATTCAGCAGGTTTGTTTTCATCGTGAGTCTTTGCTCTGGAGTTTCCAGCTGATTGCGTTAGCCGCTCTGCACAGTACGACTCTCACTAGTGTAGAACGAAATACTGTCATCATCGTCTAATCGGCCTGTCAAGAGCAACCTAAGATGCACGTGGGACAATAAGGCTCTGGCATCACTCAAGCAGAAATTATGACGTTTGTCCTCCAAAAGAGTTCCTGCCACTTTCTCCAAATCAAATGACACATGCTCTCGTTGATTATGCAAAGCAGTACACATACTCAAGTACTGCATGAAGATAGCAGAAATAGAAAAGTTTATTTGACCGAATATATGTATAAAGCACACAAATACAAACGTGGCTTGTGCTGTTCGTGCCGAACCCTGCGGATTGAGAGAACAGATAAAAACAGGCTGTTGGCACTTAATATACTGCCGTCCGAAGCCACACGAGCGGCTTTCTTGTGCTATAATAAAGATACTGTATAATGCAACATCCAATACACAACTGTACAACCATTACTGCCTAGGACTTAAAGAAACAGTTCAGCCAAAAATGAACATTTGCTGAAAATGTGCCCTACTTCAGACCATCCAAGATAAGGATGAGTTTGTTTTTTCTTCATCAGGTTTGTAGAAACGTGTCTCTGCATCAGTGTCTCAGCAATGAATGCGCTGCAGTGAACATTAAGACATTTTAACGTTAGGCAGGTCAGGTGCTTCCGGCTGCGTGATCCATAATCCATAATATGGCGTTTCAATGAATTTTTACTTAAAATGCAATGCTTAGAATTTTTTAAAGGGGTCATACGGTGACACATGCACTGTTACAAGCTGTTTGGACTGAAACGTGTGTTGGGAGTGTGTGTACACAACCACCCTACAGTGATAAAGATCCACCAGTAGTTTTCTTTTGATTTAATAAAAATAAGTTGCACCTTCTGAAATCAAGCCATTCTCAAATGCACGTCGGTGTGGCGTCACAATAGTTGATTGACAGCAGTGTGTCACACTGACTGAACTGGTGTCTTACCTCAGCCCCGGCCTGAGTGAGCCGTCATCAGACCGAGACGCAGAGACAAGCAAGACTCCTAAGAGATTAAGGTGTTTTGTTGTTGAATGTATTAATGAAGATAGCAGTAGTTATTTACTCCCAACATCTGAGTGACTGAAGACGCGGAAGATTGTTTCTGAAGGGAAACGCCCCCTTGATCAACAGAAATGTGTTTATGTTCGCACAAATCATTCATGATCCAGCCTCACCTACAGAAGCAGTGAGTATAATGTCTTTTAATGAATCTT
>JAUCMU010000139.1:379352-389909 GCA_032275025.1 Enteromius treurensis
AGAGCAAATGAGAATCATGAGGTCAAAGGAACTGCCTGAAGAGCTCAGAGACAGAATTGTGACAAGGCACAGATCTGACCAAGGTTACAAAAACATTTCTGCTGCACTTAAGCTTCCTGAGAGCACAGTGGCAAAATTTTATCATAACAAATAAACCAGACAGTGAATGATCAGTTTTCAGTTGTCATTGTAAATCGTTATTTCCACTTGTTGTTCACTTAATTTCAACATTCCCAGGTATGAAATATGATGAGTTTCTGGTGAAGATGACCTGGTTTTGCTCGTGCAATGGCAGATGATGCTCCGGGGTTGACTGTGGGAGTCGAGGGACACGTGATGTGTGTGTGTTTGAGTGTGATAAAGCACAAACCCTCTTTACTACATCAACAGCGGCTGCTTACATTCCCACAAAACTCTGAATCACACGTGGCGAGAGAGAATGTCAAACTCACCTGAGAGAACTGACAGCATCCGGATTGAAAGCATTGAGAGAAAAGCACAAGAGATACGGTCATTCCCATCATTTATGAGGGAGACCGTGACATTTTACATGCTGCTCACTCACTTCTACAAATCTGCCTTCCGTCTTTTAGATAGGAAAGATTTAGTGTCAAATCAAATCCATTAAAAATGAGATCAAATTATTGAGACATATAGAATCAGATTGTTAGTGGTTTAGGGCGAATATAACACTTGAAAATATATTAGTCAATTTATATCATTGCTCTAATGCTTATAAACGGTATAAATTAAATTTACAGTTAACTACAACTAAAACTTTCAGGTGTCACTCTGGTTTATAAGCAAACAGTGTGTGAATGCAACAATGTTAAACAATGAAACAGGACTGATGAATGCATTCTGCTGCTGAAGCTTAGATTCTGTGTAACGAGAACAGATACAGACAAAAGCGAAACTGAAGCGGACTGAGCAGAACTGAGTGTGAACAGCAGAAGAAGTGGCTCTCATCAGGATGCTGAAAGGCCTGCGTTTCTAATGGCCCTTCAACAGCCTGCTGATCTGAAAAGACCAGCAGCTCGACATCATACGAGAAGACAGACACTGGCAGAGAGCGAACAGGACAGCTCCGGATAATTTTATCACTGTCCTAGTTCTCCTCTCACTTCCCAGTGAGACGAATGACCCAGCTCATCCTGTTCTAGGATTACAGTAACACTTATCACACACACACACACACACACACACAAGATCTGTCAGATGAAGAGCAAAAACTACAGGAAGAGGAGTAAAGCGAACGGCTATGGGCCGGTGCCATGGAGTTGCTAAAGTGTTGTGGGTGCAAAGGGTTTAAAGGACGTTGCTATGCTGTGACTGTTTGCTAGGATGTTGTTATGTGGATGCTCAGAAGCGGCTTAAATATGTTGTGAGGCTTCTAGAACGTAGGGTGGTTACTAGATGTTAGGGTTAAGATATTTTGATAATGGAGAACCATCTGTCCCTCTATACACAGCAAAACAACTGAAATGATCCCAGATAGAGAAACATAGTAAACACATCAGTAAAACTGAGTCCATGTGACATCAGTGGATCAACTTTAGTTTTGCGAGGATATGAGACTACTATTTTTATGCAAATAAAACAAAGATAAGATAATTTACTCTTCTCCCATGACTTATGTCTTTTTTAGAGAGCATCACAACGCAGCGCATATGCATGCTTTAATGTATTTGCCTTGTTTGCGCATTTGCATAACCTGTGGCTGTTTGCTCCTAGAGGAAAGCGTACGCTTACGCAGTAATGTTCTCTAAAATGACGGAAGACGTAAGTCATATGAGAAGGGTGATTGAGTATATGATGTCATTTTTGCTTTCTTTGCACAAAAAAAGGGAACTGACTGTTTCACCAATGTCTTTACTGTGCTTCTGGATCTGGATGTGTTGCTGTCTATGGAGGGTCAGACGGCTCTCTTCATTTGTGTTCCGAAGATAAAACAAAGGTCTTATGTGTATAGGACAACATGCATAATTGTCATTTTTGTGATGCCTTGCCAGGCTGCTAGAATGTTGGGTGGTTGCAGTTGCTTTGGTGTTCGAAATGGTTACCAGGCCATTTCTGTACGGTTTCTAAGCGGCTATGTAGCGAGTTATTGCTTGGGCAAAGTGATATGGTTGATAAGGTGTTCATCACTCGTTTACAATTGCTTGGGCTTTTTCAAAGCAGTTGCTAGGCTGTTGTGGGTGCTTTGGGAGTAGTTTCTGGTGCCTGAGGCCAGCAAAATGAACAAAAATGTAATCAAATACAAGATATGGGGGCAGAAATAGCCACTACACAGGCTGTTTATGTATTTTATATGTATATGTACCGTATGCAAAGTAAAGGAGGTCACACCTGAGGCGCTGCGATACTGAGAGCTGCGTTGCTCAGCTCCATCTTGTCCTGTGATTTCTCTCTGGCCAGACGCACAGCTTCCTTCACCTCTTTAAAACGCTCAGCAAACTGCAACAAAAACACATAGCGCTGCATTATATAAGAGGTGATGCAAGTATTTGCAAACATGTCTGTGTAAAACTATATTAAGGTTTTTTCATCCTCCTCCTTGATTTAATTTGATGCATTTGCGTTTATATACTTGCGCAGAGACAATGCATTGTGTAATTTCTCTATACATGGACCATTAAAGGTCACATATCTTAAAAAAAAAAGACTTTTTCCATGTTTAAATGCTACAGTATAGTCGGGTCCCTGTTGCATCAACACAACTTAGGAAACGTGAAAAAGAACTACATTTTTATTTTATTCTCTGCAAGCGTGCAGAAAAAAAAGAGTTGCTCAGATTTTGCTCCCCCACGTGATTATAATATTCTTGCACGTTTCCATCCATGCCGCCACCTTTCTGTTTTCGCAAGCAGCGTACCGGATCTAACACCATACTAACTGTTCTGTCTTCGGCTAAACAGATGAGCACAGAACACAGCCTCAGAGGAGACAAGAGAGCAGAGCATGCAGTGATTTATTAACTGTATATTATGCTGCTGTCACTGCCAGCTGTTTACCTTCACAGACATAAGTGACTGTGTTTTTGGAACTCATGTGCTTTTACTGTAAACTTGAGTGGATTTGACAGTTAACAGAAGAAAACTAGTTAATTGCAAGTTTAGCTCTGAAATGCCATGTGACCGCCACTTTCTGTGCATTCGCTTCGGACTTAAATGACATATTGTAAAAATGACGTTCACACCTGGTGCAGCTGCTGCTCCGTGGCAAATCCGAGGCCATAGACGGTGTTCGCTCTGCTGTCCGCCCACTGACCGAACTTCTGAGATGTCTTGGTGAACGTCATGTTGGGGCTGACTGTGCTGTTGATGATCGCCTACCAAAAGAGTGGACGTCAGATGTAGACCATTCTGAATAAGCACCCATTCAAAAGAATACAAAACCAGATTTGATGTTGGGGGGGGATATCCTCCAGAAGTCAATGACAACCATCAGCTGTTTGGTTACCAACATCCTTTAAAATACCTTATTTTATCTTTTGAAAGAGCTTTTAAAAACAATATGAGTGCGAGTAACTTGTTTTTTGGTAGACTATCCCTTTAAGTTAAACATCATAAAATCAGGTAACTTTTACACAACATGTGCAGGAGTGGCAGAAAGGTTTGTGATGCAACTATCTGAAGCACTTTTTACATGGAACAAAACATAAACAACACGATTTAGAACCATTACGGCTCAAATCTGAAGAAAAAGCAATACTGCAAACCGTATTTAAGTCTGAGTGTGTGTAAAGAAGGTAAACATTAATACATAATACTGTAGCACAAGCTGGTGGTCTCATGCAGCTCTAAAGAGAAGATCAGTAATAAATGCTGAAGCAATCGTTCAGTTTAACAGTCTGACTGGAGCAACACTTATGACCCCTGAGAGAGTGTAAAACATCAAATCTAATAACTGTGAGAGACTGTGATGATATGACAGTAAGGAGTAAAAAAAATTATATTGACAAAGCCTAGGATAGTGGCAAATGTAAAAAAAAGGAAAATGACAGCCAATTAGTATTTCAGATGTCATAAATAGAGTTTTGTTGTAAATATGCCAACAGGATTGTTACACTGAATGACATCAGTGTGTTAATGTAGAAAACCAGGGGAAAACGTGTGATATTTCTTTTTGGCAACCAATTTAAACAGAACCTTTTTTCTGAAAAAACGTATTGTGTGTATGGTTAAACCACACTGACACTGACGGTTAAAATACTCCATTTACAATACAGTTAAAAGATCTGCACTGTAGTCATTGACTGTGATTCTGGTGTTCTCTTCTGCTTTGTGTTGTAATGTGGCTTATTGTTTCATTCTCTGCTCCTGACAGCAGGAGTCATGTGACTGCAGATTAC
This sequence comes from Enteromius treurensis, assembly GCA_032275025.1. NCBI lineage: Eukaryota > Metazoa > Chordata > Actinopteri > Cypriniformes > Cyprinidae > Enteromius > Enteromius treurensis. Next base: position 383,707 of record JAUCMU010000139.1, read on the forward strand.
CACGGTGACCGGTGGAATAATGGCAGCACTGGACTCGTGACAGCGAGGTCATCCTGAATCCAAATGTGGGTCAGTTTGAGGTGTTGGATGAAGCAGAGACACTCCAGTAATCCATGAACAATGATATTTAACGGCTTCGGTGAGGACAGTCGGCTCCATTCATCAGTTTAATACGAGCGCTGAGAAGATGAACTTAAATACCAATCCATGAGATGTGTTTGTTTACACTAAAACACACATATTAAAATGATTTCTGATGGATCATGTGACACTGAAGACTAGAGTAATGTTGCGAAAAATCACAGGAATAAATTCTATTTTAATATATATTCAGCTATTTTGAGTTGTAATAATTTTGTATCAAGATACAAAACTGCACAATGGTCTTTAGACAAACAAATGCCTAGACAATATTGTGCCTCTTTTAATTTTCAGAGAGGGATGGCAGACAGACAGAGAGCACTTCTGCTTCTGATAAACATCTGAATAACACGGCCATGAACCACAGTGCATTCATAGAGCAATATTAAAAGAGCAAAACAACTACTGCCACATTTGTGGGTGTGTATGAGTGTTCATTCATTCAATCAGCCGGGTCCTCATAAACACACACTACTGCTCTGAAGTTTGGAGTATGAAAACAATTAATGCTTTTATGTATCAAGGACGCATTGAACTGATCAAAAGTGACACCAAAGACACGCTACAAAGATTTTCAAATACATGCTGTTCTTTTGAACTTTCTTTTCATCAGTGACTCCATAAAAATAAACTGCATCAAAGAAAATACTGGACAACAAAACATTGATAATAATCAGAAATGTTTCTTATACACAGTGCCCTCCCCTAATATTGGCACCCTCTGTAAATCTGAACAAACGTGACTGAAAATAATCTGCATTGTTCATCCTTAGAATTTTTCATTTGAAACATTGTAAAACTCTATCACTGAATTAAAACAATTGAAAATGGGGAGATGAAATAAACGTTTTTCTCCAATTATTTCTATGATCTTTTCCCAAGATAACAGCTCTGAGTTTTCTCCTGTAACACCTGAAGTGTTCGGAGAAAACCTGATAAGAGAAAAGAGACTATTCATTCATCCAGAATCACTCCAGATCCTTTAGAATACCAGCTCCATGATGGTGCCTCTCCTCTTTAGTTCACCTCACTCAGGGTTCCTCTGCGAGGCCATTTCCCCTCCTCGCCAGAGGTTCTCCCTGTCCTATCACGGCCCCTCCAAGGCCAGCCCGCACAGAGGTTCTCCTATCCAACTCTGTTGGGGCTTTCTTTCTTTCTCTCTCTCTCACCTTCCCAACCCCGCCCACCACACCTCAGCCGAGGTCTTTTGCTCTGTCCTATCAACCTCTAAGGCAGCCTGCACCAGGTTCTCTCCTTACGCCTTGGTTTCCGTTTTCCCCCCGCCTCCCCACCATCTACCTCAGCTGAGGTCTTTACCCTATCCTTTTGCCTCCCCAGAGGATAACCCTTGCAAAGGCAGGCATCTCCTCACCTATCTTTAATTTTTCCCCCCGCCATTACCCCAGCCGGGGTCTTTTCTTTCCATCACCTCCTTTAAACGTAAGCCTGCGCAAGGTTTCTCTTCTATCCACCTGCCTGAGGCGTTCTCCCTCACAATTTCAGTCCCCCCCTTAGCCGAGACCTCCACCCTCTCCTATCCGCCTTCTCTAGTCTGCCCTGCCGAGGCCTCTATCTCCTTCCTGCCAAACCTGCAGAGATCACCTTCCCGCCCTATCCCAGGACGCTTACCTCCGCAGAGGTCCCCTCCTCAGCTAGGCCCGCCCCTTCCCCAACTTCGCAGGATCCTTCCCTCCTTCCCCTCCCCTGCGAAGCCGAGGTCCCCTCCCGCCTCACTGCCCGTCCCCTACTCCCATCCTCCCCATCTCTTCTTCTAGCCTCTTTTGGGTGCATGATTGGCTGCTGTCTTCACTAAAGCATTTTTGGGGGGCACGCAGGGTTCGAGCCGTACTCCGAGCCACGAGCTCATTAGGGCTCTCACTACTAGGGCTCGGGGTTGGCCGAGCTCCCGGCTCGCCCCCGACAGCACGCCAAACATGCTATTTTTATCACTATTAATGAGGAAGTGCGAACTAGTGAAACGGTCATATGAGAACTGCGTTAGATAAAGTGGCACCAGAAGTTATCAGGAAAAAAATCAGTTAAAAAAAGGAAGTACCGTGGGAAAATGAGCATGTACTAGATCTTAAAAACGTTTGCCGTAAAGCAGAACGTCTGTGGAGAAAACTAAACTAACGGTTCACTTAAGTGCTCTTAAACAGTTGATTGATAGTTATAACAAAACAGTACGCAGTGAGAGAGAAAAGTATTACTCAAGTATGATCAGAAATAATAATAATCCGATAATTCTTTTTCACACAATTTATCAGCTTTTACATTTTTCACCCACATCTAATGCTTGTAAATGCATCTCTGTCTATATGTGAAGTATTTGCTACATTTTTTAATATAAAAATTACTGATATTCGATCTAGTATATCCAAGACATTAGGTCCAATTCAGGATTCTGCACTGCAAGTATTTTAATAAAATAAACAAAATTGAATTACATCAAATATTAAGTTGTTTAGGTAATGCCACAAGTGTTCTTGATCCTATTCCTACCTCTTTCTTTAAAGAAGTTAATAAAAATTTATTTTTAACGGTTCTCGATGTTGTAAATCACTCACTAGCAACAGATGTTTTCCCTGAAACACGTAAAACAGCAGTTGTTAAACCCCAACTTAAGGAGCACAGCTAGGATAGTTCCAATCTTATACTTTTAAATCGTCTTAAGGAATGTATTGGTTTAACTGGGACTGTTTTAAACTGGTTTAAGACATATTTAAAGGGAAGGAATTATTTTATTAGCTTAGGGGACCATGTATCAGGAGTACATGATAGTCATTTCGGTGTACCACAAGGTTCTGTACTTGGCCCTCTGTTGTTCTCTCTCTCTCTCTCTCTCTTTCTCTATATATCTATATATGTGTTGCTATTGGGTAAAAATATTTCAGAGCACGGAGTCAGCTTCCATAGCTATGCTGATGATACCCAGTTATACATATCTGTAGAGCCAGAGGATCCTGGTGTGGTACATAAACTGGGGAATTGTCTAGCGAGCATTGTTAGCTGGATGAATAGAAGTTTTCTGACATTGAATGAAGACAAGAGTGAAATTCTCCTTGTTGGTAATGAACTGCAGAGAAAAAGGGTTCTTAATAGTCAGGAAATCTGGCACTACAAACTAAAACTGAGGTTAAACATTTAGGAGTTATTCTTGAAAAAAAAAACAATTGATGACAAATGAAGAAGACGAATGATCCGAATGTAACAGAAGAGCCCAGGAAGACTTCTAAAGAGATCCAAGGTGAACTTCATGCTCAAGGAACATCAGTGTCAGATCACACCATCCCTCGATGTTTGAGCCAAAGTGGACTTCATGGGAGACGACCAAGGAGGACAGCATTGTTGTACACATTGTCATAAAAAAGCCAGACTGGAATATGCCAAATTACATGTTGACATGTTTCTCCCAAAGCTTCTGGGAGAAAAAATTGAACTTTTTGCCAAGGCACATCAGCTGTATGTTTACAGACGGAAAAATGAAGCATATCAAGAAAAGAACACTGTCCCTACTGTGAAACATGGAGGAGGATATGTTATGTTCTGGGGCTGATTTTCTGCATCTGGCACAGGGTGTCTTGAATCTGTGCCGAGTACAATGAAATCTAAAGACTATCAAGGGATTCTAGAAAGAAATGTGCTGGCCAGTGTCGCAGGTCATGAGTCTTGACCCAAAATGGAAAGCTAAAAACTAATTGGACTATTCTAAAGTGGCCTTCTATGAGCCCTGATCTCAATCCTATTGAGCATTTTTGGAAGGAGATGAAACATGCCGTCTGGAAAAGGAGCCCTTCAAACTGGAAACAACTGGAGCAGTTTTCTCATGAAGAGTGGGCCAAAATACCTGCTGAGAGGTGCAGAAGTCTCATTGAAAGTTACAGGACAAAATATTAAGTTAGGGGGACCATCATTTTTGTCTAGGCCTGTTACATGAGTTTATTTTCTTAAATAATTCAGTTGAAGCATGGTTGAAAAGCAATGTCTGACTTTCATTGGTTAACATTCATAGAATTTTTATTTATTATTACTTTTGTCAGATTAAAGTAATTTGTGTGACCATTGAGTTTTTCTATCATTGACCAAAGGGTACCAACAAATTGGACCATGTGTTTGCACTGTCAAACAATTAATCACAATTATATATATATATATATATATATACATACAAACACACACTGTGTTAAGCTGTGATTGGCCACTTCAGATGTCAATCAGAAGGTGTCTAAGTGGGCAGAGCTGCATGGCAGCGACTCAAGGTCGTCTGTGAGCTGCTGTCTTCGATCAGCGTCTCTGGTGGAGGGCTCAGACAGATCTGATTCGCTCCATCAACGAGTATTGATTATCCCGGCTGGATGCAAGTCATGCAGCTCCGCACCGATGCACTCAAGCCTCCTCTCGCTCGCTCCCACAGCACCTTAAATCCTCTCGCCAGAAGCATTTCGTTCGACTCTAATCACATGAACTTGATAATCAGCATCTGAAAGCTTGTAGCTAACACAGATGTGGACTTCCCAGCATGCTGCACTGAAGATGATAACCACGAGAGTACAGAATGCACATGAACTGAATAGCATGATGACACACATCTGACAAAATGTGCAATGAACAAGCATTAAGTGCTAGACGGTTTTGCTCTATGCAATGCACTTTATTTCAAATTCTATTTCCAGTGTCAATACAAACCAAGACAAAAAAGTCTGCCAAACGCATAAATAAAAAAGTAAGTTGCCTACTATATTGCTATATTCCTTAAATAAAGACAAATTGCACATTGGCTCCAGACCAAACGTGCTGTAAAGCGCAGACGCTGCTCACCTTGGTCCCGCCCACACTGATGATGCGGTAGGCATGTCTGTTGCCATCGTAGAAGAAGGAGACCGTGACCGCATGTTTGCTCGCCGGGATCCAGTTACGTTTGGTGGCAGGATCGATCTGGAACACATGAGCTCGAGTGCTGAAGATGGGCTGTTCCCTACGACACACACACACAGAAAACAGAGTGTGTTCACAACTCAGACTTACACACTGACATCCAAACTCAAAAATCTGGGATCCAAAATAAACACCTGGAAATACACAGAGATACAAAAATGCTGACAAACACACACACACACACGCACACACACAAGAAGAGTTATAACGAAATTGGATATATTTTAAATTCTGAACTATAGGCCAATGATTTTTCAAATAATGCATATATGAAAATCTATCATAATGTTATATTAATTACACAGTTTTTTAAAAAATTTTTTACATTTAAGTAAAATACTACTATTACTAATTTGTATGTATTTATATATATATATATATATATATATATATATATATATATATAAATAATAGTTTGTTACTATTAGTGCTGTCAAACGATTAATCGTGAATAATCGCATCCTAAATAAGTTTTTCTGTTAAAAAAAAATCTATATATAAATCCAAACACGTGCATGTGTATATTTAAGAGAAATATGTTATGTGCGTGTATATATATTAATATTAAATATATTTATATATAATATAAAATATAACTATATAAATGTATATATATTTAAATACTGTCAAGATATATACTGCATGTGTGTTTTATATATACATACTAAATGTACACAGTTCACACATATATCATGTAAGAAAGACTTTTATTTTAGATGTGATTGATCCCAATTAATCATTTGACATGACATTATTATTTCAAAATATATGAATATTATTTAAGAATTTATAGATAGATAGATAGAAACACACATATGTAATTAATAATAAATGAATCCTTTTAAAAATATATAATTATTTAATGAAGTAATACTACTACTAAATAACATATTATGATAAGCACAAATAAAGTGCTATCAAACACAGTCTCCCTCTTGACTCAATAATTAGACTAGATTAGGTCTAAATGCCAAATTATTCAGTCATTCTTTATTACAGAGATTTTAAGTAAATTATTAGTACACTCTAAGGTTGTTAATATAAGGAAGATGAACTCCTCGTCTTCCCTGCAACTCCAACACTACAGCACGATTTCACCATCCATCTGGATACATTAACTATTACCC